>CM053581.1:267110018-267135696 GCA_028627135.1 Pseudochirops cupreus | reverse complement strand
TGCCATGGGTGGGGGAAGAGGGAGAGGGGAGAAAACTTGAAACTCAAGGGACTCTGGAACTGAATCTTGTTACTAAAAGTAAATAAACAAATCAATTAAAAAAAAGTTTTGTAAGTACAATGCTAAATCAATTGAATAGTAGATTGATACTGGAACATCTCTAAGTTACTCTAATAAGATGCAAGTATGAACATTTTACAATTTTAATCTGTATTTGTGGTCAAATTATAATATGAGGATGATATCCTCCTTATGATTAGACAAGAATAAGACAAAGATGTAAAAAGTTATTTAAATAAATGGAATAGTAAATTTTGAGAAAGCAACAAGATTAGACTGTTTTCTCTGAGAACTATATACATATGTATATGATTGGCTGCCATTTTATCTGTCATGGAAATTCAGGCTTTGAGTATGGTTTAGTAATAAGTTCTCAAAGTTGGATCAAGGATTTATTAATTAATTATTAATTGGGTTTTACACATAAATTGTACTGGTAATGATAAAGAAGTGAAATTATTTTTCCATTTTTAAAGTATCTGTCTGATAATATTAAAGAGCAGCAAAGTTCATTTACAGTTGAACCCTTGTGAATTTTTAAGGATTCTCATATCAGGTACAGGATTTACATAAGGATAGAAATAGTAATTGGTATATAAACTGAAATTCTCTGAAGTTTCAAGATTAGAAAACCAAATTTACTTAATTACATTAAGTCAAAATTGTCTAGGAAACTCTGGATTTGGAATTAGAGAAACAGAACCCTTTCCAGAGTTGTCTGAGAATTAAGTCTATTGTGCAAGAAAAGATATCTTGGGACCAGGTAACTACATGAGACATCTGGGACTCAAAATGTGCTGGTTAAATGGATGTTGAGAATGGATCACTATAATACATGTAAATCCCCCTTCTCAAAACTAGTCCATTGTGAGCCCTCTAAGTAGGCTCATCTATACCTGACTTAATGTAATTATGCAATTATGAGAATTGTGAAAAAACCCGATGCATTTTTTGTACTTAGTTCTTCATGGCTGGGAAACTGGACTGTTTCTATGTGCTATTTAGAGATGCTGACCAGAAGCTCATATCCAAAGATTGATCAAGAAGTTTTCTTACAATTGTCCATCAATCATTGTTTCTAAGGGCCCCTACCAGGTCCTTCTGACTACTTCTATAGCTGCCAAACTTGTGGTGTGGACTCCTGGATCGTTTGAAGAAAGCCCCTGCTCCTGAGTGGATGGCAGAACCCTCTGAGGACCTCAAGGTTCATCTGATATAGACCCAGAAGGAGCCAACACCTAGATGAGACAGCTATCTCAAGATTCTAGATGACAGCTGAGTTTACTGTCCTACTTTTTTCTCCTCTTTGCTTTTGTTATGTGCCTAACCACCAAGGCCCTGATTCAAGTGTGTGTTGGCATTTTCTCTCTCTACATTCTTGGCCTCCTCTTTTCTCTTTGCAGGCAAGTAATGGCTAGGCAAGACCTATTCCAATCAACACCTTGTTCTGGTCTAACTGGCCTTTCATGGCATCTTGGCTTATACCTGTTTCTCCTTTATTGACCAGAAGGGTAGGGATTCTTTCAGACCTCCTTTCTTTGGCCAAAAGAGGGAAATGTCAAGATACTGTTAGAAGACACCATGTTCCAGAGTTAATGTCCAGCAAGCAAGATGTATCCTGAGTTTGGCATGACAACAATTCCTATGCTTATAACTGCCAAGTGAACCAAACCAGATTCCCCACTGCTGCTCCTGTCACTCTAACCCTGATTCTGAACAACCACAAGGCTCAATGACCCTAATGATTTGGAGACTTTTTATTGTGGTCCAGCTGAGGATTTGGATGTGAATGTCTGTGTTGTGGTTAAGCCATTTGCGGCTTTCACACTTAAAAACTCTACCCCTGCCATAAGTGGGTAAGACCCCTTTCTTAGTAAGGAGGACCTTGCTTGCAAGCCATTTCCCTTGCTTTGAAATTAAACTTCTGTTTGATTCCTGACTCTCCTGTCTCTAGCCTGCCCTGGTTCAGCTCTGCCGTCCACAGCTTAGAGGCTGGTTTGGTCCAGTTGACACTGGAAACCAAAGGCCTTAGTTAGTCATTTACTAGCTTCATCACCCTGGGCAAGTTATTTCACTTTTCTGTTTGCTCATTGATAAAATGAGGAAGGGCAGCTAGGTGGCCCCGTAGCCTGGAATAAGGAAAAGCTGAGTTCAAATGTAGCCTCAGACACTTACTAGCTGTGTGTCCCTGGACAAGTCACTTAACCCCTTTTGCCTGAGCTGAAAAAGAAAATGGCAAACTATTCTAGTATCTCTGCCAAGAAAACCCCAAATGGGGCCACGAAGAGTTGGATACGACTGAAATGACTGATCAACGACAGCAAAAAATGAGGCCAAGATGTGAGTCTTACCTAACTCAAAGAATTATTGAGAGGAGAGTGCTTTGGAAATTCTAAAGTCACACAGAAATGAGCTAATATTTTTTATTATTCTGAAGAGAAAATAAGATATGGAAAGTAAATGTTTAAAGACTGTTACGTACATTGTGGTTTTAAAAAATAATCTTTTGTATTAGCCTTCAGCTTGATCTTACAAAGATGTATCAGGCTAAGAGGCCCAGGGTACCAAAAACTGGTCAAGGCACACAAATAGCTTATAACTCTGGGAATAGTGATCTATTGTTCTTCTTCTCCACTGAAAGCAAGGAAAGAAAATGTTAGTTGCTGTTGCACTGGGAAGGCATGAGGTTAGACTCAAGGAAGAGCTTCCCCATCTTTCAAAGTTATGAGATTGGATTGTGAGATACCAGAAAGTGCAAGTGAGGAAGATTAGTCAAAGAATACTGAATTCAGAAGGGACTTTAAAACATAGGTCACAGAATATCAGAACTGTGGGGGCCTTTAGAATGTAAGGTTGTTGGAAGGGATCTTAGAGTTCCTGGTTCAACCTCTTAGTTTTAGGAATAGGAAACTGAGACCCAGATATGGAAAGAGATTTCAACAAGACCATATAATAAATTAGTGTCAGACTCAGTTATCCAGATCTCTTGATTTCTACCTCATTGTTGTTGTTTTTCTCCCACTCTACAATTGTGTCGAGTCCCCTTTCTCATGGTGATGGGTGATTGCAGCCTTGCATGGAAGCAGACAAATGGATATTTGGAGTGTATCCCTTCCTTGCAGAAGAGTCAGTGATTCTGGCTTGGGCTTAAGACTTGGAAAGGCATGGAAGTGATCCTAGATGATTAATTAACTCCAGTTTTGTCACCCGGGTGTGCCCAGTGTTTTCTCTCCCTTCCCCTTCCATGTTTGAACAGGAGAAGGCTGAGGCGGGAGTGGTAGCCCCTGCTAACACAGCACCTGTCAGGGCGTAGCTGGGCCAGGGATGTCAGCCAGTTCATTAGGTCCACAGTGGACTGCCCAGCCAGACAGGCACAGGCAGAAACAAGCCAAGTAAGGACACAGAGGGAGTAAGAGGAGTGAGTGCCAGAGAACAAGACAGAAGCCTTCCCCATCCAACACCCACCTTCAAGATTGGTCTAGCTAGCACAAGAGCTTCTTGAACACTGAACTCCAAGACAGGAGATGCCAGTTGGCCTTAGGATTCATACCCACTTGCATTTTATTTATCTAATGGCAAAAAATGGCTGAGCCTAGGAGCTCTACCAGTTATAATGAGTCACTAGGGATGCCCAATTCCATTCAGTACCTATGCCCTAACACCAGGCTGAACCTGGATGCCTCCTTCTGGCTGAACCTTCTTACCCCAGAATAAGTCCCACTTCTAGCACCAGATTGACTCCTCACTTCCAACAACCACATTGCAAGCCTATCCCTTGGACACAAGGGGGACCTTGTAGACAAGTAGAAAAGTTCCGTGCTTGGCATTTGCTATCTTCATCTTTGGAGATGGAGTTCAGGGTGTAGGGCCCAGTAATGGTGGTCTAAGATCACCATTTTCATTTACAAAAGCCAGCATGTGTCACCCCAAAGTATACAGAAATAGTATAGACTCTGTCTCTTCTAGCATCTCTACATTCCTTCTGGTTTAGACTCCAAGCCTTGAAAATCTGATTGGTCTTCAGTAAGCTATAATAGCTTTTGTGATCTCTCCCTCATAAAGCTTAGCACAGTAGAAAGGGCCATGGAATAGCAGCAGACTCCCAGAATCACAGAATTTGAAAGCTGAAAGGGACTTCAGGGGAAGGGCCATCCCCTCCAACTCATATCTGAAGAGGTCTACAGTATAGCAAGCTAGCTTGAAGACCTTCAGTGAGAGGTAGCCTGCTAGTTCCTGATGAGGCTCAGTTCACTTTTGGAGGACTTGGATTGTTGGGAAGGTATTCTTGACATCAAACCTGAACTGGCATCTTTCACTTGCCCTATGGGGCCAAACATAACAACCTCAATTCCTTTTCTAATACTTGAATACAGCTGTCATGTTCCATGAGTTTTCTTCCTCAGTCTAAAAATACCACCCTTTCTTTTACCCTTAGGTCTTTTTTTCTTTCTTTTGGAAGCAATCAGGCTGAAATGACTTGCTCAGGGTCACATGGCTAATAAATATTTGAGACCAAATTTGAACTCAGGTCCTCCTGACTCCAGGGCTGGTACTCTATCCACTGTGCCTCCTAGCTGCCCCTTACCCCTAGTTGTTTCAACTAATCTCCATATGATGGCATGGACTTAAGGCCTTTCAGCCTCCTGTTTACATTCTTCTGGATATCTTCTGGTTTGCCAATAACCTTTCTAAATTGTGGTGCCACACACTGAACATAATATTCTACATAGAGTTCAATCAGCACAGCATAGAGTGAGATCATAGCCTCTTAATTCCTAGAAGATATAACTTTCTCATGGTCCAAAATCACATTGGCTTTTTTTGGATACCATTTCACACTGCTGATTCATACAGATCTTTTTCAGACAAATTTTGTGTCTAACAATGTTGCCCTCACCTGGGTGACCTCAGGTAAATCACTTAACCTCTCTGTTTAGTTTCCTTATCTGTAAAATGAGGGAGTTGGATTACATCTCTAGATATGTTCCAGTTCTAACTTAATGCTCCCATGGTCTTGTACTTGTGGAATCGGTTTCCTGAACCCAAGTGTAAGATGTTATCTTTATCTCTACTAAATTTCATTTGATTAGATTCTACCCAATGGTCTAGTATTTTCAGATCATTTTAAAATTTGAATTCTATCACCTCGTGGGTTAGCTTTCCTTCCCAGTTATGTCCTTTGCCAGTGTTACATGAAACGATGTAAAGAAATCCCAGCTCTCTCACTAGCAGCATGATTTTTTTAAAGGTATTTCCTTTCCCTGGTCCTCGGTTTCCTCTTCTGTAAAATAAAGGGGTTGCTCTGGATGACCAATTTTAACATTCTTTGCCTTGGATTCTAATGTTCCTTTCCTATCAGAGAATCCATGATTATGTGAATAGAAAGTCAAAGAAGAGGAAGTGGAAGAGAATTTGGAAAGTCTAGAATCTAATCTAGTAACAATCCCTTCTTGTTTGCAAAGCACATGCTTGTTGACACTCATTTGACCCTCATATCACCTGTGTGAGTGGGACAGTGTGGGCTTTACTAACCCCTTTTTAAAGGCTGGGAAGCTGAAACCAAGAAAAGGGAAGTAATTTGCCTAAGGATACACAGAGTTAGTGACAAAGTTCAGATCTGAACCCAGGTTTCTTAACTCAGTGCCTTCCCATCTGGGCTGTTTCCCGATTCAATTCCTTCTCCTGGGGATAAGGTCCTGACTTCCTTTTCTTATCTGAGAATCATCTTTACTTACTTACCCTGGAGCATAGGCCTTCTGCTGCAGACACTAGTATCCTTGCTGCCCACTACATAGGCCTTTAGTTTTCCTGCCTCTGATCTTGTTTCAACCACCTGGAAAATCCTCCCTCCTCATCTCTGCCTAGCTATCTCTGAAGGCTAAGCTCAGGCTGTTCCAGTGAAGCCTTCCCTTATCACTCAAGTCCTAGAAGGAGACCTTTTTCCCCTGGAATCCTTCAACCCTGACTGCCCTGCTCATTGGGCTGAGCACCAGCCCAGGATTTGTAGCAGGTTTGTATTCTTCTTAGTTCCTCTCATTAGACTTGCAAATAAGAGGATCCTGGTATTTGCCAGGCAACATGATATAGTTGACAGAGGATTGGACTTGACATCAAGAAGATATGAGTTTGAATCTTCCATCAGACACTAGTTAGCTGCATAAACCCTGGTTAGTTGCATAATGTCTCTGAGTCTCAGTTTTATCATCTGTAAAATGGGCATGATGATATCACCTATCTCTTAGGGTAACTGAGAATCGAACATAAAGGTGTGTAAGTCAGCCTTGAAGAAACAGACCTATAGTGTTTGGAAAATTTGAAGCACTATATGGACATTAGTTATTATTAGAGCTAGAAGGAACCTTTGGGATAATCTAGTCCAACCCTGTCATTTTGTAGATGAGAAAGTTGAAGACCAGAGAAAGAAGTGTCTTACATGGTTTACTAGTGGCATGACCAGTAAGTTCTGACGTGAAGCTCATGGCTTTCCCTTTGGCTGCCTCTCAGACTTGCTGATGCATTGAATGTGGAGATTCCTGGGGGGGGTGCATCATTGGGTGAATGGGAGAATGGAAGAAGGGATGAGAGATGGGAGGAATAAAGGTTGGAGGAAAGGGATTTGTTTGGCCATTAGGGATATGTGTGGCAGGAAGATCTGTCTAGTCCTGGTTGTGCTATTAGTTTGTTGTATGACTTTTGTCGAACAAGTCAATTTCCTTCTCTGCCACAATTTACTTCTCTTTAAAATGAGGAGTTGATATGCCCAATGGGCTAAAAAACAGCACATACCCTTGGACCCAGCAATACCACTACTGGATCTGTATCCCAGAGAGATTTACAAAAGAGGGGGAAAGGACCTATTTGTACAAAATATTTCTAGCAGCTCTTTTTGTGGTGGCAAGGAATTGGAAATTGAAGGGATGCCCATCAATTGGGGAATGGCTGAACAAGTTGTGATATATGATTATAATGGAATATTACTGTGCTATAAGAAATGACAGGCAAGATGCTTTCAGAACAATCTGCAAAGACTTGTATGAACTGATGCAAAGTGAAGTAAGCAGAACCAAGAGAATGTGCAGCAACAGCAGTTCTGTATGATGACTAACTGTGAATAACTTAGCTGTTCTCAGCAACACAGTGATCCAACATAATTCTAAAGGACTCATGATGAAAAACGCTTTTCATCCCCTGAATGCAGATCGAAGTACACTCTTTTTCACTTTGTTTTTTTCATGGTTTTTCTTCCTTAGGGTCTGTGTCTTTTTTCACAACATGACTATATGGTAACATGTTTTGTATGATTGAGTATGTATGCCCTATATAAAATTGCTCACTGTCCCAGGGAATGAGTAAGGAGGTGAGGGAGGGAGAGAGAAAATTTGGAACTCAAAAATTTTTTAAATGAATGTTAAAAGTTGTCTTTACATGTAACTGGGGAAAAAATAAAATCTTATTTAATAAATAAATAAATAAAATGAGTTGAGATTAGGTGACCTCTAATAACCTTTAAGCTATATAACTCTGTAAGTAGATTAATAGCAGGCCAGAAGACAGCGCCCAGGCTGGGCCCTGGGAGAGCTTGTTAGGGACCCTGCCCCAGAAACGGACCAGAGGGTTCTGAGCCCTTGTGCTGCTTGGTCTCAAAGATTGCCCAGGATCTGAGAAGCACCCTGCCACAAGGGGCCTGAGCAAAGAGAGAGCTATGTGGGCTGGGTGCCCAGCACCTGGCACTGCCCAACGCTGCTCTCCGTGTCCCTGAATACCCACTCCAATGCTAAGAAAAAGACCTACTTCCTAGATATCTTTCCCCCTCCCCCTTGACCATGCTCCATCTCCACCTGCTGGCTTTGGCGCAGCCGTCACATTCAGGACACAGCCATTGTGTCACCCAGGCTGGGGTGGGCACACCTGGTTCTTGCCCCAGCTTGCAGCACCTCAGCAAGCCTGCTGGCTGCCTTGATTTAAGAGCCTCTGTCTCCCAGGCTGAGGGACTGCCTGCTAAGCCTGTGAGGTTGTCGCCTTTAAGGCACACCAGCTGGGGCTATGTTGTCTGAGAGAGAAGTTGGAAAGGAGGGGTTGGGGGGGAGGACAGAAGGCCTGGAGCTACTTTGTTACTATGTTCCTCTCTTCTTCCATGGCTTATTGGGTACAGGAAATGGCTGTTCCCTTTACCCAGAAAGATAGCCATTGGTTGTTTTTTTTTTATAGCCATTGGTTTTTGTGGGAGTGGGAGTGGGGAGTTTCAGGGCTTCAGGTAGTTCCAGCCTGTACCTGAAGAGCAGTCCTCTCTACAAAGACCTCCAATGTTTGGAGAACACACAAGTACCCAGAGGCACACCTTGTATTTTTAACAACTGTTGAAAAATTTTCCTTCTATCAAGTGAATCCAGCCTCTCTATGACTTCTACCCACTGTTCCTACTTCTGTCTTGTGGGGCCAAGCAAAACAGGTCTAACATCTTCCAGAGTCCTTTAAATGTTTGAAGATGATGATTCCTTCAACCAGTCCTCTTATGGTATGGTGTCTTAACATCTCTGTTGCTTGCCTCTGGACACTTTCCCCAAATGTGACACTAGAAACTGGACCTCTGGTTTGAAACACAATACTACAGATGTGGTCTGACCAGTACGAGGGAGAATGGGACTATCGCCTCAGCCAGCCCCTGGGTCAGGAAGGGACCCAACTGGTCTTCCTGCCTCTGGAGTAAAGAATCTGAGGGTCAGGCCTTTACTGTAATCCTCACCCTATCCTGAATCTTATCACCAGGTCTCCACCTTTCTCCCACCCCCCAGCTTGCCCAAGGACAGGCTCTACTGCCCTCTCCAAAATCATTCTTCAGTTCTTGTCACTTCACTTTTCTTCCCTCCCTACCAAGGTTTCTTAATCTGTTTCTGAGTCATAGACCTCTTTGACAGCCTGCTGAAGCCCCTTTCTCAGAATAAAGTTTATAAATATACAAAATAAATAAAATAGTTTTTCAAAGGAAACCAATTGTATTGAAATAGTTACCAGAATAAAAAGTTCACAGAGCTCAGGTCTTGCTTTAGATGCTATCCCAACTGCCTTCCTACTCTAATGTTCTATGTTCTAAGATCTTTTCCGGCTCTGACATTCTATGTTCTATGGATCAGGGACTGGGGGGATTTGGGTGCATTCTGGCATAAAATCATTAGCATGTACAATATATGCAAATCATATGCAAAACAGCATGTTTCATGCTAATTTAAAGAATGGAGAGCAGGACCATTTTGGGTAATAGGGCAGCAGCCCTGGTCCTTGGGCATTGGCAGACACAGCTCCTTCTTTTCATTATTCTGATTGCGGTCATAAATCCTAGGCTTGGCTCTCACCCCTCCCAGCCTTCTCCAAGGAGCCATCCTGATTTCCCCTGCACTCAGGCTGTTTCTCTCTCCCTCAGTCTATAGGACCATAGATCTCAAACTGGAAGCGAACCTTAGAGGCTATCTATTCTACACCTTTAATTTTATAGATGAGTAAACAAAGGCAGGAAAAGTGAAGTGTCTTGCCCCAAATCACTCAAATAATAAGTTGTAGAGCTGGGACTTGAATACCACTGCCTCCATTTCCTCAACTGTAAAATGGGGATAATAGCAGCACCTAGACCTTGAAGGGTTGTTGTGAGGGTAAAATGAGCTGATATTTGTAAAAAGTGCCTAGCAGAGTTCCTGAAACACAGTAAATACTATATAAATGGGTTTTTCCCTTCCCCGAACCAGCAATCTTTCTACTGTGTCCCTCTGTGCTATATTATTCTGCCCTTCTTGCAGATGAGGAAACTGAAGCTCAGAGAAATTAAATGACTTTTTCAGCATCATACAGCTAGTAAGTCATTGGTTGGAAGGCAGGATTTCAATCTAGAGTTTGCTGGTCTGACTAACTTTTCTTGCCCTTTTCACTATAATATACTATCGCTCTCTTCACTGTAGGTTGGTTGTGCATTTGTCGGAGATCTTGCCAAGGGGTTAGACTAGCTATCCTCTGAAACTCCTTCCAGTTTGGAGATTCTGGGACTCTGAGTCATGAACGGTCAGCTCCTATTTGACATGACTCAGTCCTTGAGCCCTAAAAGCTGGGTATTCCTCTAAGTCAGAAGTCAGAAATGGAGATGAGGACTTGAATGTCATCCTGACTAGGGGAGAGCCTTCTAATTCCAACTGGCCTGTGAGTGGACATATCTGGGTGTCAGCATATGGCTTGAGGGTGACTATGTATTTTTGTTGTCCTGGTAGTTCCAACATGTGGATACCATTAGGTGAATATAATACGGAATGATTTTAAGAGTCAAACTAGTAAAAACAGATTAGAATTCAGGAGATCTGCTTTTAAATCTTGGTTCTACCACTGAATCCCTGTGTCACCTTGGGCAAGTCACTTCTCTCTGGGTCTCAGTTCACTAAATATAAGATATGTAAGTTGGACTTAGATGATGTCTGAGGTTCCTTCCAATTCTAACATTCCATGATTCTGTTTTTTTTAAAGCTTCACAACTTTAACTTTCTGTGTTCTAACAATCTGGTTTTTTAAAATTTTCTTTAACATTTGATTGACATCTTTTATTTACATTGCTGTCACTTCCCAGTGACTGCTCACCCCCATCTTCCACAGAACCTTCTCTTGTAACAAGTAACATTAGGTTAAAAAGAAAAATCAGCATTTAGCTAGAACTGAAAATGTACGTGCCATTCTCTAACTATAGCCCATCATCACTGACAGAGAAGAGGCAGGGCATGCTTCAACATTAGTGCTCAGGAATTGGGATTGGTCAATGCATTCATCAATTTTAGTCTTTCAGTGTTGTTCTCTTTTACATTATGTGTAAATTGGAGCCCAGGTTCCATTGACTTCACTCCAAAATTTATACAAGACTTTCCAAGTTACTCTGATTTCTTTGTCTTGATCATTTTTCATTGCACTATAACATGTATACCACAATTTTTCAGACATTCCTTAGTCATAGGCATTCATTCACTTACTTCCATTTACTTGCTACCCAAAAAACTGATAGGTATTTTTTGAATGGGACCTTTCCCTTGGTCTTTGCCTTCCTTGAGGGTATATTTCTGGGTATATATCTTTGGGTCAAATGATACTACAGATATAACATTGCACTCCATATCGCAACGCTCCTTTAAACTCTTACATTCCAGGGTTAGATGTTCTATGACTCTTTGAGGGGAAGTGATTTATCCAGAGTCAAAGAGAATTACCAGCAGAGCTAAAACTATTCCCCTACTTTCTTGACTCGTAATCCCTTCTGGTTTATAGTCTAAATTTCAAAGGAATTTTCTCATTCTGGTATTTTGGAATTTAGCAAACAAATTATCCTAATTTTGTGAATTCAAATATGGGGTAAACAAAGTAGAAGTGTGATGACCTCTAAGTTAAAATATGCCGTAGAAAAGAATGGAACTGAACCCAGAAAACCCAATATGGTGTCTAGGAAGGTGAATAGAGGAAGAAAGATTGGGGACGGGTGGGGTGGGGTGGGGTGGGGGCTAGATTGAGCCAGGCACGCAGTCTCCGGGAGCGGGAGGGTGGTGGTTCTAGTGCGAACAGCAGAGGTGATAGGTGGGACTAGATGATAAGGCTCCTCCCCTTAGTATCTACCCACCAATGGGTGGAAAACGTTCTGAACACTCCCTTCGAAACTGCTTCTTCCCAGTCTCCATCCTTCTTTGGGAGCCTGAGCTATTTGGGGCTATGAGCCTCAAAGCCTTATGCTGGACCGGCTGGGATGTCCCTATGAGCTGAGATTATGTCGAAATATGTAACATATGATGTTCAGTACTATTCTGGAGAGGGTTAACAGGCAGTAGGCACCCATTGGCCTTGTGAGACCCAGTCTGGGCAATATGATCGGACAGCAGTGCTCCCGCTTGGGATCCTTAGAATGGAGAATGTTAGAACACAGATGCCCGTCATTCGTCCAATTCCCTCTTTTTACAGAATGTACTTCTGTACTCTGAGACTTTATATTAAGAACAATATGGGGTTTGGGGTTAAAATTGCTTGGCTCTGTAGGGAAAACAATTGGAGAGAGATGGGGGAGTTGAGGAAGTAAGGAGAGGGAGCCACAGAAACCTTCTTTCCTCCGCTTTCAGTCTGCCCTTCCGATCCAGGCCCCCTCCACCTTCCGTTTGCATTAAGAACGCCAACTCTTCTGGGCTTTCTTCGTTGGCTGGCCCTGTTCCTTTCCTCTGTGTTTGGCGACCGTGGCCCCGGTCCTGAGCTAGGAGGCAGTTGGCTATGAGCGGCTGTGGCCGCTCCTGGGAGCTCTTCCTCTCCTCCCCCTCCCCCTTCCCTTTCCTTCCCTCCTCCTTCCCCCCCGTCCCCCACCCCACCCCCTCGCTATGTCCTTGTCTGGGTCGCTCTGTACAACTTGCGGCCAGAGGATCAAATTAACTTTTGCGCACTTCATTGCGCCCCTCCTCCTCCCTCCCCGGGGCCCTCCCCCCTTTTCACTTTCCTCCCACCATACTCTTCCCCCACCTTCCTCTCCCCCACACAATCCTTATTGGGCAATTAATCTTCGCACCTCGGCCGCCAGCCGCCCATTGTGCGCTGGTGAATGGGGGCAGCGCGGAGCGCGGGCCCGGCAGGGCAGGGCTGCGGGTGTGCGCGCGGTGATAAGGCACTACACAAAGTGCTCCAGAGCACTGAGCTGACGGCGCCGCCTTTGTGCGCCCGTCAGCGGAGACACGGGCCGGGAGCTCACCCTCCTTTCCCCACCTCCCCTCCCTGCCAGGCTCAGTCCATCTGTTTGCGCCTCTCAATCCCCCGGGGCTTGGGGGGAGGGCGGGGGCTGAGAGGTGGAAGGAGGGAGAGAAGGAGAGAGACAAGCTTGTTCCCAGCTCCCGGGCAGTGCTCCAGGTACCCCGGGCCTCGGTCGTGCCTACTCGCTATCCAATTAAACAGCGACTTTAAAGGAAGGGTTGGTCACGGAGCAGGGCTCTGTCTTGGAAAATGATGTTGGGGCCAACCGAGCCAGGAGAAGCTGTCGACCTTCAATTGAAAAAATCACGTTAGGTCTGCAAGAGGTCCTAGAGATCAACTGTTCCAAACCTTCCTCAAGACAGAATCCAGGGAGTGTAGTGGAAAGAGCAAATGACTTAAGAGTCGTAGAAGCATGTTTGAGTTCAGACATTTACTGGCTTTATGAGATCATCGGTAGGTATACTGTATAAGATCGCAGGCTTCACATCTCTGAGCCTCAGTTTTCCTTATCCGAAAAGTGAGGAGAATGATCATCGAACCTTCCTCATAGAATTGTTGTTCAGTTGTGTCTAACTCTTTGTGACCCCATTTGGGGTTTTCTTGGCAGTGAAATGGTTTGCCATTTCCTTCTTTAGCTCATTTTACAGTTGTGGAAATTGAGGCAAACATGGTTAAGTGACTTGTCTGGGGTCACACAGCTAAGTAAGTGTCTGAAGCTAGA
Source organism: Pseudochirops cupreus (assembly GCA_028627135.1). Classification (NCBI taxonomy): domain Eukaryota; kingdom Metazoa; phylum Chordata; class Mammalia; order Diprotodontia; family Pseudocheiridae; genus Pseudochirops; species Pseudochirops cupreus. The sequence continues at coordinate 267,122,180 of CM053581.1, read as the reverse complement.
TTTGAACTCAGGAAGAATCTTCCTGACTCCAGGCCCAGCACTCTATCAGCTATGCCACCAAGCTGCACCTCACAGGGTTACTGTGAGAAAATAAACTTTAGAACCTTTAGAGAAATATACAAGTTATTTTTTCAGAAGATGAAAGGAATTTAGAGTAAAAAATACTTTATCAAGATCATATAGGTCTTCTGAGTCAAAAATCCAGAGATGGTCCACTACCCTCACCCCTCTTTCTTGTAGTCTAATCAGTCACAGTCCACCCCACCTCCCTAAGGACCAGAGAGCAGAGCCCCTGCCTGGGTCCACCATCTTACCAGGGAAGGGGAGAGGGCTTGACAAAGCTAGGTTACTTCAAGGATTAGCAAAGAGCTAAAAGAAGACCCCAGGAAAAGAGAGAGAGCTATGAGTCAGGGGACTGCCCAACAGGAGGGAGCTTCCAGGCATTATGATAAGGATCCTGGATTAGTTGGGAGACCTGAAATGTCCTGGGTCCAGCCCTGTGATCACAATGATACCTACTATATATGTTGTGCTGGAGAGAACAGACCTAGAGCCCAGAGGCCAGAAAGCAAGATGAAAGAAACAACAACAGTGATCTGATATCTGAACTGAACTAAACAGACGTTTGTTCTACAATGTAGCTCATCCTTCTGGAATTGGCACCAGCACTGGTTATTGGTTCTCAGAAAGGCCTTTGAAGATGAACAGTTTCACAATCTGGTTTTGTTAAGCTCGTGTGTTAATGAACAGATCCTTACCTGCTCTCAGAATGCATAGAGTATCCCCAAATCATGACCACTCCCTCTTTCAGCTTAGATCAGATTTAGTTTCAAATGTATAAATGAGGAGATTAGGAAAGATCTATCTTGAAGGTCCCTTTCGACTCTGACATTTTATGCTGTAGGATCTGTCTAGCTCTAACATCCTGTTCTTGAACGTCCTATGTTCTAAGTTTTTTCATCTCTTGTTCTTTGCCTTGTTATTGCTGTCGTCATCATCGATGTAGTGGTTGTTGTTGTTGGTGGTGGTGTGTGTGTGTATGTTTAAAGTGACAACAAGATCTAAGGAAAGGCTACAGCCACAAACCACCTCTTCTTTGAACTGTTTGTACAATCTTCAGAATTGGTCCCCGTGACTTTCTCACCTTCCCCAGGGTAATCAGGGAACAGTTGCCTTCCCCTCCCTCAAACATTCTCCCTCCCACTCCCATCCCCTCAAAATGGCCTGGATCTGTGTTTTTAAGTTAAAACAACAGACTGACTGCTCCCAGAAGCTCATCTTCCTGAGGTAAAACAGATTGTTACACAAAGAACGAGGACAAAAGCAGGGAGCCATGGTCACCCTGAGGGGGTTGGGAGTGGGAGGACAGAGAATTCTGCAGATGCTCTCAGCCTTGCCCAGCTTGGGATTCACTGGAGCAAAGGAGGGTAGATTGAGAGCTGGAAAGGACATTTAATTCATCTCCATCAATTTTGTAGATAAACCCACTGAAACTCATAGAAATTATGACTTGAGCAGGGTCACAGGCAGTAAAAAAGCTGACATTTGAACCCAGTTCCTTTGATTCAAAGTGAATCCTCTTTCCTCTAAATTCTGTGAAGGAACTGGACCCAGTCTGGTCATTTTGGGAAGAACCCACTCAGTCCTCATGAGAAGGATTCTGTTTTTTACTATGTAGCTGGAGTGATGATAACTCAGTATGATGTAATGGAAAGAAAACCAGATTTGAATCAGTGGACCTGGGCTTACGTCCAGCTGCTGCTACTTATTAACTGTATGACATTGGGAAGTCATATTCACTCTCTGCTCCTCAGTTTCTGCCTCTGTAAAATGAAGTGTCACCCAAGGTCCTCCTTCTTCCAGATTCCAAGATCTCTTAACAGCAGAAAATGATCTCTTAAATTTTTCTGGGACACTTTATTCGGATTACTTCTCAGCTATCATTGTATATGTTATATCCCATCCTCTAGAATGTAATCTGTTTCAGGACAGGGGCTACATAATTTTTAATATCTATTGCCTAGCGCAGTACCTTGTATTACCTTGTATGCAGCAGGTGCTTAGAAAATATTTGTTGAATTGGATGTCACATTTCTTTATCAGAGCTGTTGTGCAAATATTATTATTCCTACTTTACAAAGAAGGAAACTAAACCCCAAAGAAAGGAAATGACTTGCTTGAGGTCACATAGATAGTGAGAGACAGAGTTGGACCTTGAACCCAAAGCTAGTGACATTTAAGCTAGGGTTCTACCTCAGTAAATTGCTCTTTCTAAGTGATATTCCCAGGGTAAAGTAGTGGTTGGACATTTATTCCTTAGTTTAGGACAAACTACCCAACTGCTACAGGTCTTTAACTCACTACATCCACATTCTGGCAGTCTCTTCTTAAAGATTCAGCTTCTCAGTAGGACAGGCTATCCTAGGCAAACTTTGCTCCTTTGTGTTCTGATCCCTGTCCCTTTCCTCATTATTTCCAGCCCAACTATACTCCACCAAATCCTGCACAGCCCCTTACTCAACTGCCTTGCACTGACCCATACCCTTTTTTCTTTTTACCTGGCTGCTGTCTTCCTATTCCTCCCTCTAGTTCTAGAACCATGAACCATGATCAAATCAACTCTGCAATTGTTCCTGGACAGGATGTGTCATTCTACTTCTCAATGGCTTCAAGTGACATCATAGTAACTTTCCAGTCAGAAGTGCCCCTTGTGGGCACCACTCTGCCATAGATGTTTTCCTGTTAAAACACAAGCTTCTTAAGGGCAAAGATCATCTTTGGTTTTTGTATTTGTATCTCTTGTACTACTTCACCTTAGAGATACGGACTGAGGCTGAGGGAGGTCTTAAGAAAAGGTCAGCTCCTTCTCCAACCATCCATCTTCACATCTGTAGAGCCATTGATACTCCTCAATGTCTCTCTTCTCTACCACAGCTTGGTGCTTCCTTTGCTGTGTTTTCTCCAGCCTCCCAAAATCAGAGAGGGGTCTTCTCCCCACTCCCATTCTGAAATAGCTTTCTCTTTTATACAATGGCTCAGGATGTGATGATCTCTCACACAATGGCTTTGATTGATTCAAGGAAATGTGTAGGTCCTGTTCATACTAAGTTCAGATTATTGATTCAATCAAAGTGTTCTCACCCAGTCAAGGCATACAGCTGAATGGAGGTGATTTCAACCCCACCCTTATATTGGTACTGAACGACTAATTTGTCTTCCTGCCCTTGCCTTAAGACTTCTAACAAGGGGGAACTTACTGCCTCTTGGGGCAGCCCATTTCACTTTTGGATAGTTATCATTGTCAGGAAATTTTTCGTGAGATCAAGGTTATATTTACCTCTTTGTAGCTACCATCTGAGAACTAGTTCCTAGTTTTGCCTCTTGGGGATCAAACAAAGCAAATCTAATCTCTCTTCCCTAGGACAGCCTCTCAAATACTTAAAGATAGCTATAAAGCCCCTTTCTCCTACTTCACCTTTATCTTCTCCGAACTAAACATCTCCAATTCTTTCAACTGATCATCATGATAAAACAATGGGCTCCTCATCTCATCCTGGTTGTCCTCCTCTGGACACTCCAGTTTATCAATGCCTCACTTAAAATGTAGCATCCAGAATTGAGCAAAATCCAGATACAGTTTGCCAGGACATTGTTTAGCAGCACTATCACCTCTTTATTACCTTTTGGCTACCATATCATGTTAAGCTTGTAGTTCACTAATCCCTTCAGATCTAATCAGGCTTCTCCATGTCGCTGTGGTTTTTGGTTTTTTTTGAACCCAAGTGTGAGATTTTACATTTGTTGTGATTGAATTTCATCTTGTTTATGTTTAGCACAATGTTCCTGGCCATCAAGATCTTTCTGGATACTGACTCTACCATCAAACCTCCCAGCTTTGTGTCACATGCAAATTTGATAAAAATGTTAAACAGCACAGAGGCAAACATTCCATGGAGACCTCCCACTAAGTTCATATTGACCTATTAATGATTATTCTGTGACTACTGCCAATCAACCGGCTCGGGATCCATCTAATTATATCATCAGCCAGTCTACCACACTCCTTTTCCACAAGAATACTTTGTCAAGTCCTTTGCTAAAATTTAGATTAAAACTAAATTTACTTATCTAGATTAATATATGTTAACAATAATTACTATAATAAATATAATTGATGATAATATTAATATATTATCCATATGTATAGAAGTTCCCTAATTTACCAGTTTTCCTGTCCAAAAAAAAAAGGTAAATATAGTTTAGGATAACCTGTATGCAGGCTTTTGGGATCTTTATTCTTTTTTTAAATGTACATTAATCATCTTTTTGGTGATCAATTCTAGAATTTTCTTAGGTCAAACTTGATGGCCTTTAGTTTACAGATTCTCTTCTCTTCTCTTTTCTCAAAAAACAAAAACAAAACAAACCTGGAACATTTACTTTTTTCTGGTCCTGTTCTCCACAACTTTTTAAATATTATCGACATTGATATAGAAGTGTGCGAAATTCATCAAGGGCAACTAGGTATTCTTTTACTATCTCTGAACTAACCTGGAGTATCACCTCCCTTTTAAGTCATTTTTTTTTTTTTTGCTGTCATTTCCAGATAGACCTTTGGATAATTCTCCTTGGCAAAGAAAAAGAAGGAAAAGAAGGTGTGGCTCTACCTTCTCTCAATTGTCATTTGTCATTGTCCTTTACACCACAAAGCAACAATTCTTTCCATTTGTGATTCTGTTCCACCCCCCCCCCCCCCAACTCCCTTAGCTTAAAAGCCCCTTTATGGTCTTCATTAGCTTCAGCCTCTATAGGGCTTTAGTGCTAAAGTCTTACACTACTTAATAGTAGTGTCAGGACTTACCACAATCTTATACATTCTTTCCCTGTTACCTGCCCTTGCTTCCATCTTGACAAGATCTGAATTGGTTGGGGATTTCTCTTTGCATCATTCTCTTCAGGTAATCCTATTTTTTACTTTTTATCAGAATTGTTTTTCTTTGTGTCTTTGTCTTTGGAATTTCATTCTTGAGGTTCTCATCCTTCCCTCAGTAGAATTTTAGGCCACTGTCATTTACCTATTCTTCCTCTGAACCCTTTGGTCACTTCCCTCTAAAGTTCCTATTATTCTCGCCTTAGAAATCAATTCTTCCCTTTCTTGCTGAGAAGTGAATACAGAATAGAATTTTTCCTTGTAGATTCCTCCACTTTCTGAAGGATGAAACGATTATGAAGGGAAATCATCATTCATCCCAGTATTTGTAAATGCCCCCAAATCCTCCTCCCAGGGATTTCCAAATAAGATCTTTTCCTCAATGCCTTTATCTTTAAGGTAGCTGCTACTACCTCCCATAGTATTTTGATTTGGTAAGGAGGCCCACAAACGTCGAACAGACTTTGAATTTACTCTCTTGAGATCACTCAAGACAGAGAATAAGGCTGGGCTGGTAGGTCAAGAGGGGTGAATTGCTCAGAGACTCCTCAGTATCTCTCTTCTCTAAGCCCAAGATCTCACTGTTGTCCTACTTCATTGACCACTCACCAAGCTTTCTTCCCAGAGCCTCCAATGTCTTCATAAACTCAGGGGAATCATTCCAAGTGCTAATATCTCTTGGCAAGGCTCCCTTTAGAGTTGCTTTATCTTCTGGGGTGGACTGCTCTCTTGACAAGGGGAGTGTTGTTGGACTCAAGAAATCTTTAGGCTTTAAAGAGGAACTTAGTTGAAGGTGATGTCTTGCCTTCTCCATCTCCCCTTTATTCCTCCACTCTTTCTTCATTTCTTTCTTAACCATTTAAAAAGAATTGATTTAAGCACTTTTAAAACCATCTCCGTTCCATCGAATCAATGTCTACGCTGAAAGAGATCTTAGAAAATAGATTGTCAGACTTGGAAGGGGCCTTAAAGATCATCTGGTTCAGTTATCTTCTTTTACAGATGAGGAAACTAAGTCCCAGAGGGGCTAAAAGACTATATCCCCAGGGTCACACAAGTAAGCAGCAGAGCCTGGTCCTCTGACTTTATATCTAGCCTTTTATATTATATTTGCCCAATTCATTTCCCCTTCCTCCTTTTTTCTCCGTCCCTCTTTCTGTCTCCCTTTCCTCTCCCTCTGTTCTATATCCTTCTTGTTCTCATTTCTCTACTTCCTTTCTCTGTCTTTTGCCCTTCTACAATCCCATCTCTGCCAGGGCATCTCGGGCTTGGTCAATGCCCTTCCCCTATTCCTCCCCAAACCCACACTCCTTCAGGAGCAAGATAAGAAATCAGCTGGGCCTGAGGGCTGGGGCAGCCGCTGTGAGCAGTTGGAAGGCCAGGTGGTCGGGGTCTGGCACACACCCCACTCCTGGCCCCAACCCGGGAGGATAGAAGAGGAGTGAGGAGAGCTGTCTTTTGTGCCATAGGGTGACAGCCTCCCCTGGCACCTCAGTTGGCAGAGCCATACATCTTGAGAAGCTGCAACAGCTGATATAGGTTCAAGCAAGAGCTGCAGGTCTAGAGTGCCCTCCCCAAATGGGCCAAGCATGTGCCTAGACTGGACCCGGGGCAGAACAAGTTGTAGGGGGGAAAGGAATTTAGGAGATCAGATCCCTAGTGGGTCCCCCCCCTTTCAGGGCAGAATCTCCCCCAAAATACATGGCCTCAGGACAAAACACTCAAAGGGGAAGAGGAATAAGAATAAATAAGGTGGATGAATGTGGGAAGGCTTTGGAGATGGAGTCAGAGGATAGGAAAAGAATCTAGTTTGCTCCCTCCACCTATGACTGATAAGGAGACACTTCTGTCTCACTTTTATCTTTATATCTCCAGTGCCTACTGCAGTGACTGGCACATTGTTGTTATTCAGTCATTTGTCATGTTCGACTCTTCATGACCCTATTTAAGGTTTTCTTGTCAAAGTTATTGGAGTGGTCTGCCATTTCCTTCTAGAGCTCATTTTACAGATGAGGAAATTGAGGCAAATAGGGTTGTGACTTGCCCAGGGTCACACAGCTAGTAAGTATTTGAGGCTAGATTTGAACTCAGGAAGATGAGTCTCTAGCACTCTAGCCATTGCTGCCACCTAGCTGCCGACTGGTGCATAGTAGGAGCTTCATAAATGCTGAATTATTTTATGTCATCTTTCCCAAGGTTAGCAAGAAGATAGAGGCAATTACATTGGAAATTGAGGCGTGGCAAGGAGGCCCTTCTCAGATGGATATCCAGGCCTTTCCTATTCAGGGCTCTGCTCTCCTGATCAGCTACTTAAAGCATTTAGAGGAGGTGACTGACCTGGAGACCCTAACTAGTGCCTCTGGTCACATGGGACCTATACATACCTTCCCTGAGATTTGCTTCCCTTTACACTATTTATATCTTGTATGTACACAGCTCCTCCCATGTTATCACCTCCATCAGAAATGTGAGGTTCTTGTAGGTAGGGACCAGGCTTTTGTCCTTTTCATTGCATCCCCAGGGCAGTGCCCACTAGTACTGTACTCAGTAAATATTGATGAACTATACTATATATGTGTGTGTGTGTATGTATATATAAATACACACGTACAAGTGTATGGATATCATGCTGGGGTGTGTCGGAATGATGATGGGAAATAATAGGAGGGAAACAATCTTTGGCAATCAGAAGGGTCCTCCCCAGAGAGGATTCTCAGATTCCATGGCCACCCCTTCCCACTATGTCCTAGCTGACTCCCCCATTGATTGTCCCTTCAGTATATAATCTCACGGGGCTGACTTCTGGAAGTCACCCAACCCTTAAAATTCCAAAGAACCTTTGGATTTTACAGACACCAACCCAGTTGGAGGAGGGGAGGAGAACCAGATTCCTGAGAGGAGGTGGCCCCCAAAGAATGCCCTGCAGCCCCCCTCGAAGAATATAGGAACCCCTCTCAGGGCTTCGGTCCTTTCTTTCTCTCCCTTGGCCATATGGGGCGAAATGTGCAGGCCACCAGGGGAGGAGGGAGAGCTCTGGAGGATGTAGGGGAGAGACCGAGGAAAGAAGGAGAGGAGCTGAGAGGAGAGCAAGGAGAGAAGTGAAAGAGGGAGAAGGAAGGGTGGAGGGAAGAGAGTGCAAGAAGGGAAGGAAATGGAGGGAAGAATGAGAAGGAAGAAAGAGAAGGGAATGAGAAGAAAAAGGAGGAAGGAGCAGATGGTGGAGCCGTCGGGCAGCGGCCCCGCTGGCTCCCGAAGGCTGAGCGGGGATCTCCCGGCCCCGCCCGGCGAACGTCCAGGTGGCTAGAGCCGCTCGGACCAGCTGCGTGAGCCGGGCGGGGGTAAGAGCCGGGGCTGGGACCCGGGCATGGCTGGAGGTGGGGGGGGGGGCAGTGTGTTCAGACCTCCTTTTCCCTTCCCCCACTGACGCCCCCCCCTCCCCGCCAGCGCAGCGGGACTGTAACGGGCCCTGCTTTACATGACAATGTGCCCGCGCACACAAAGGCCCCCAATCAGCATTTTATTGGCTTCGAGTTAATTATCCGATGCCAGGAGGGGGAGGAGCGGCCCCCAGGCACTTTCCCTTTTGTGGCGAGCGAACCGGAGGGGAGGGGGAGGGTGCTAGAGGGACGATCCCTCCCTCTTCCTCTCCCCCGCCTCCCGTCTGACTGGGTCCCCCGCCGGGATACCGGGGTGGGAGGCGGTGGGGATGGGTTTGAAATAAGCCTTCGCCGGGACCCAGGGGAGCGGTCTGTTCCCTCCCCTTCCCCATTCCCTGGCCCCTCCTGCTCACATAATGCCCCCTCCCCTCCCTCATCTTGGAGGATTTCGAAGCGGAAAGGTGCCGCCCCCTAGTGGCTTCTCAGACCAAAAACTGGGGGTGGGGGTAACTTCGAGAGTGAATTCTTTGGCCCGGGTCAAGGCCCCAGACCCGCAGCGCTCAAGTAGCTGCGGCCGAAAGTCCAAGAAATCCAGTGACTCGGCTTGGGAGTCCGGTTCTCCCGGATATTCTAAAAGGTTCTTCCCCTCTCCGACCTTCTATTCTCCCAGGTTTCTTGTGGCTTTGACACTCGGTATTATATGTTCTTGGATCCTTCCTTCTCCGACTGGTCTGTCTACCTGGATACCACTTTTCAAAATTAGGATCGAATGAGAAAGCTGTTTGTAAAAGCCCTGATCGTGGTGCCTGGCACATAGTAGGTGCCGTGTAAATGCTTTTTCTCTTTCCTTTAAAACTCGATATAAAAGTGAGTTATTGGTTCCTTCTTTGATGTTCTGTGTTCAATAACCGTGCCTGGAATCTTTGGAGGGAGAGGGCCGGGCACGGGAGCACCTATTTCCCCAGCCTTATTTCATTAAAATTCTGTTGCTCCAAAATCCACACAAACGTCCCCACCATGTAAATTTTATTGCCTTCCAGTTAATTATTCCACTTCTTGCTTTGCTTTCCCCCACACCCCTGCTATACCCCTGACCTCAAATCCCAAATCTTTTCTTTCTATCCAGCCTTATCCCGCTCATGCTTTAAGGCCCTGCTCATGTCCCACATTCGAAATGAAGCTTTTTTCTATCACGGGGCCAAGTGGGGGTCATTCTCCTCTAAGCATATATACACTCCTTCGCATTTCAGTATATACATTTCTTGCACGTAGTGAAACTAAGTGCTTGTTGGGTTAAAGTGGACATGGGTAAATACCCACAGATTTTAGAATGTCACAGCTGGAAGTTACCTTAGAACACAGAATGTCAGGGCTGGAAAGGAGCCCAAAGGCCATTTATTCCAATTGTTTCATTTGCAGATAAGGGAACTGAAGCCCAGAGAGGGAAGTGACTGGTTTGAGGCCACACAGCAAGCAAGTCAGTGGCAGGAAAAAAGTCTGTCTTTTCTCTTTAACTAGACCATGTAAGCTTATCTTATACAGCCTCTTTACAACATCAGTGCCTAAAAAATGTTGTTTATTAATAAATTGAGAAAAGAATAAAATAGAAAGAATCCTCAACTAAGTTAGAGGAGTTGTGTTCTCATCTTGGTTCTGCCTCACTGTGTGACCCAGAATAGGTTCTTTCTCTTATCAGGGGCTTTGGTGCTCCTCCCAAATAGGAGGGCTGTTCCAGTTCTTTGAATCTATGATGGGTCTGTGGGAGAGGTGGCGTGGAGGGCGGTGCTGCTGAGGAAGCCCAAGCAGGAGTGGAGGTGAGCCAATATTGCAGATTTTCCCAAGGGATAAATCTCCCTAGGAGCAATATAGGGGAAAGTGGAGATCTCCATCTTTGGCCTCTCCCTTCCCCCAACTCATGCAGAGCCATTTGGATCTGGGTCACCCCCTTAGCTCAGGCTGGCTGCTGGGTGATGGATGAGTCTAGCCTTGGAGTTGACATGCCTCTCCCTAATTGTGATTAACTATGGGGCGGAGAGGGGGTCCCTACACATCGGCCACTTTCCCTCTACTTTCCCCTCTTCTTGGAGGGGGAGGCATGACAGCTGCACACTGGAGAGTTGAGGCCATGAAGGGGTTAATGGGAACCGTATCTATCTGAGTCCCACAGACAAAGGGAAGGTTTAGAGAGCTGGACTGGGGAGGGCTGTGCACACATCAGCTGGGAGGATGGGTGGATGGGTTGGAAGCCACTTCCCTAGGGGAAGTGACAGGGTCAGGCAATGGATAACCAAGGTTCTTGTTATGCCCCTGCCCCCATCACCCACCATCTCATTTTACCTCCTTCTCTCAGTCCAACCCTGTTCTGAGTCCAGAGAGCACCAGAAGTCATTGTATGGAAAATCTCCGGTGCATAGACTCTCAGAATCATAGACTACTAGAATGATAGAATCTCAGAATTATAGAATACAGAGTATCAGCTCTGACAGGGACCTTATAGATTAGAACAGTGGTTCTCAACCTTCCTAATGCCGTGACCCTTTAATACAGTTCCTCATGTTGTGGTGACCCCCAACCATAAAATTATTTTCATTGCTACTTCGTAACTGTAATTTTGCTACTGTTATGAATTGTAATGTAAACGTCTGATATGCAGGATGTATTTAAATTGAACATAACCCAGAGGTTGAGAACCGCTGGGATAGAATGTTATTGTTCAGTTGTTTCCGTCATATCCTCTTGGCAGAGATACTGGGATGGTTTACTATTTCCTTCTCCAGCTCATTTTACAGATGAGGAAACTGAGGCACAGGGTGAAGTGACTTGCCCATGGTCACACAGCTAGGAAGTGTCTGAGGTTAGATTTGAATTTAGGGAGATGAGTCTTCCTGACTGCAGATCAGCACCACTTTACCACTTAGCTACCCCAGAGAACATAGAACACTGGACCTCTAAAGGACTTTAGAACATCAAACATGGGATGTCAGAGCTAGACAGTCTTACAAATGAGGTCCAAAGAGTAAAGTAGTGACGCATATAAGGGTCACACTGTAAATTGTTAGCAAACATAAAGTTAGTCTCTTTTTGGAAAAAGTCATCTTATCAATTCTCATGACTTTGGATTCACATTGATAACTGTGAGAGGGAATATGTCATAGGGGGAACAGGTGAGGCCTTGATGATGGGTTAGCCTGGGTTCAAGGCCTGCCTGTAGATGTAGAACAAAATGTCAGCCTCTGGGACCTGGAGAATGCTGTAATCTGTCAGTGCCCTAGGCAAATCTCTAAAACTAAAAATTGCAAAACTGTTGCTGATACATGCTTTGGAAGTTTTTCACTTGAGAGTCACTATAGGTTTTCTGCACTAGTGAAATTACAGATTCAGACTTAAAAAATAAAAAGTACAATGTTTAGCTTATAGACAGTACTGCAGCAGAAAAGCATGCTGGCTATGGAGTCAGAGAGTATGGATTTGAGTCCTTCTGTCGGTACAAACATTATGTGACCTTGGGCAAGTCACTTAGTCTTCTTGGCCTCAGTTCTTCATCTGTAAAATGATATTAGACTAGATGGCCTCTCTGGCCCCTTGTAGCTCTAAATCACAGTTCTCTGAAGTTTTTGCTTTTTAAAAGGACTTTCACATGTACAATCTCATTTTATAGTCTTTTTTTTTTTGAGGGGGGGAAAGCAAGGCAATTGGGGTTAAGTGACTTGCTGTAATGCCATCCACCAGCAGATTCCCAAAGGAATGCTACTGTGAACAGCTTTTAGAGTTCAGATTACAAAATATAGTGAACACTCTGTTTATTCCATTACAAATCAAGACAAACATTCAAAACATTATAATATTCACAACATT
>CM053581.1:266946469-267109518 GCA_028627135.1 Pseudochirops cupreus | reverse complement strand
TCCAGGCGGGCCCTCTCAGCCTTCCAGGCGGCCCTCACCAAATTCTGGTCTCAGGAAAACTCCATCTCAGTTCTCAGTCAGTTCTCAGCTTCCAGATGCTGGGAGAGAAACTCTTTCTCTCTCTCTCCTTCAGCAGGAACAGGGTTCCAATTCTGTCCCTCTGTCTCTCTCTGCCTCAGCTGGCTTCAGTCTCCAGGATTCTTCCTTCAAGGGGAGCAACATTCCAATTCTGTCTCTGTCTCTGGAATTCTTGCTTATGTACACACCTCAGCCAATCCCCTTCTTCCACATCAACAGGGAAGTTCATGCCTTCTCAACAGTGGGACAGAGTTTGCACCTTCCACACTTAGCACTTAGTACTAAGTGCTAAGTATCCTGCTAAACTGATTACTATTACACTTGCCCAAGGTCACACAGCTTGTAAATGTGTCAAGTGTCTGAGGCTGCATTTGAACTCAGGTCTTCCTGATTCCAGGGCCGGTGCTCTATTCACTGCACCAGCTAGCTGCCTCCTCATTTTATTCTCTTGAAATTTTTTTTTCTTTTTGAGGATGTGGCTTCAAAACTCTTATGGTCTTGGGAAACTCTTTGCCCTTCTCTGGCTCCCATCTGTAAAGTGAGGGATGCTCGCTAGAATCCAGCTAGGTGACTAAGTGGATAGAGCGCTGGGCCTGAAGTCAGGAAGACTCATTTTCCTGAATTTAATCTGGTCTCAGATACTTATTGTGTGACCCTGGGCAAATCATTTAAACCTGTTTACCTCAGTTTCCACATCTGTAAAACTAGCTTGAGAAAAAAATAACAAACCATTCCAGTACCTTGCCAAGAGAACCTCAAATGGGGTCACTAACAGTCAGACATGAATGAAGAATAACAGTAAAAAGAGCTCCTTTTAGCTTTGATCATGTCTGACCCCTTCCAGTTCACCACTCCCCTGACTAGAGCCACAGGGCCCCCTGGTGGTGCTGAGCTATATTTCAAGGCAAGGTTGTTGACCTAGAGAGAAAGGAGATGCCCCAGAGTCCTGGGGGGAAAAAGAACAGAAACAAAAACCTGGTACTGGGCCATGGTGCATAATCCCAAGTACCAACATTTAGGAGGAGAAGGAGCCTTTCACACCTATGTTGTTACACGGGATATTTAGAATCAGTCAGAATTCATCAGTTGGACTGGCCATGAACACTCCTAAGTCAATTTTCTGCCCTTCTTCCCTACTCCAATAAATTCAGCCCTAGCCCTTCCCACTGTCCTTCTCTTCCCTCCCCTTCCACTGTGTCCTCTGAATTTTCCTCTGTTTTAAGCAGCCTTCACTCCTTCCTGGATTTTTCTCTTTCACACACCTTCTATCATCTGGTATTCATTGAAACCTTCTTCTGAAGTTGCCATCTCTTGCCATTTTCTCTCAGTCCGGCTGCTCCTTCACTGAGTAGCCTGGGACAGGGCCAAGAAGAAGGCTTAACATACTCCTTGCTCCTCACTGCCTTGTTTAAATCTTCCCTCTTAAAGTTTTCTACATTTTTTTGATCTCCACATGTTTGTGGTTGGCATCTATGGACCTCTAGACCGCTCTCTTTCCTCATCCCCCAATAAGTTTAGCACGACTTCAAGACTTCACCCCAGCTATGGTTCCCTTCAAATACTCTGACCTCCCAGGTTCCCACAATCTCAGTCTCCAAACTACCACTTCTTCACCCTAATCCCTGACCCATTTGCCCCATTTTCCTAGTTGAGACCCTTCTCAAATCATAGAATCATAAAATTTAGAGCTAGCAGAGACCTTTTACCTAGTCCAACCTTCTCCTTTTAAAGTTGAGGAAAAGGAGATGTGGAAAGGTAAAGGGACTCCCCAATTTCATATAGCTAGTAAGCAGCAGAACTGGGATTTGAACCTAGCCTTTCTGATGCTAAATACAGGATTCTTTTCACTGTATCATGTGTCTATGGCTAGTTCCCTCTGTATATGCAGTGGGCAACTGGGTTTTTGGAAGGTTTGGTAAGTAAGGATAATTGATGGAATCCTTTCATTATGGATCTATTTCTTCCTCATGAAAATTGGTCATAGCATAGGAAGAAATTCCTTAGTACTGTCCTTCATAGCTCTGGGAGCAGAGCATTCTCTTCCTTGGGGTGAGAAACATGACCCATTACAACATCAGGAAGTCAGCATTTGTGCTGTGGAAAGCAAATGCTGGGTTAAGGCTCAGGAGAGCAGAGTTTTACCACTGAATCTGCCTTTGACCAAACATATGACCTTGGACAAGCCCATCACCCTTTGGGGGTCTATGAAGAGGTGTGACTAGATGCTCTTTAAAGTTCTTTCCACTTCTGATATTCTATGTTCTAGGATTCTTCCAAGGGAAAGTAGCATTAATGGTGGAATTTCAGATGAAGTAGGACAGATTCTAGGGATGAGGGTGGGGTACAGGAAGAAGCAAGGGTTTCCACCAATGAATGAGGCAGGCCCTGAGGGCTTCCAGCAGATTTAGAAACAAGCTGCTTATTCAACAGAGTCAGCAATTTCCTAATTAGCTCTCCTAATGGTGGTTGAGATTCTTTCCATCTTCCCTTTCTTCCCTCATCCCCACCCTGTAGGCCTTTGCACCTTTCCTGTCTCAGAGGAGCTTGAGTCAACTCTGATTCAGGCGTCTGACCCCAGGGGAAGGGAATACTGTTAACAGGTCCCCTGGGCTTTGTATTTGAATTTTGGAACACTGTGGCACAGTGCAAAAAGAACTGGATTTGGAATCAGAACGCGGAGGTTGGGGTCTTTCTGCCACTAGCAACTTGCTTGGCCTTTACAAAATGAACAGGTGGAACTGGGACTCTAGACTCAGAGCTGAAAGGAGTTTTGGAGGTCACATATTTTATTTTCCTCTTGTGGGGGAGACTGAAGTCCAGAAAAGGTAAATGACTTGCCCAAGGTGATAAATGATTGAGGTAGGATTTGAACCCGGGTCCTCTGACTAGAGTCAGAAGATCATGGCTTTTCCCACTGTACTACAATTTCTTCTAAGATCTTTTCAGCCTCTAAATCTATAATCCTATGAGATGAGGAAAGAAAGATGTTTAAATAAATATACTATAAGAGAAGAAAAAAAAGTCAGAATAGGCAATTAGCCCTAGTCCTTTGGTCTGGAGGTTAATGGAATTAATTGTACTTGTCACAACGTACCATGGGCTGGTCATCTAATCTTGCTATTGTCACTTAATTCTCCTTGTGACCTTGGTGAAATTACTCTCCTTCTTTAGGCCTCAGTTTTCTTGTCTGTAACATGGGAATAAAAAACCCCCACACTGCCTCCTTTAAAAGGCTGTTGGTACTTTGTAAGTTGTACAGCGTTAGAAACAGATGAGCAATTGTTACTGTTGTCAACTCCCTGGGCTCCTTGATACATGCAGTGTCCACTCTAGCATAAACAGTCCCATCTTACCATTTCTGGAACATTCAAGCTCCTTTCTATAATCTGAGGACATACTGTGGCATAATGGAAAGCATGCTGGATTTGGGGTCCCAGGACCTGTGTCTGAAGATTGTCTGTGCTACTTACACACTTGGGTGACATTTCTGTTTTGGGATACTTTCAGTTTCTTTGAAGGCAAAATGGGGAGTGGAGAGGAGGAGGAGGAGGAGGAGGAGGAGGTGGTGGAGGGAGTGGAAAGTCTTCTGATTCTCCCAGTTGACACTGACCTCCTCCTCCTCTGTGTACTTAATAGTTAAAGACAGTTCAGCCTTGAATTTTGACTTGGATTGGTTTTGTCTGGGTAAAGCTGAGATATTTTCTGTGGAATCCTCCACAGAGCCAGGCACAGATTTTCCCCTCCCTCTGTCTCCCCTCGGCTCCATTTCCTCCCTCTCCCAGTCCCAGCCCCAGCCCTAGCTCCTTCAGAACTGCTTCCAAGTGTCAGTAAAGACTTGTGGATTGAAACCTAACCTTTTGTATTGAATGCTTTTTTCGTTCCCCAGGCTCAGGAAGTGTGAGGTTGCTCCAGATATGTGGGAAAAACGGAAAGCCTTTGGGTACATTTTGTGCCTCTGCAAGGCTACTTCTCTTGTGTTATAACTGGCAGCACTTGAAGGATCAGAGGAACCTGGAGTGGTGGGTAGAAAGGAAAGGCATGTATGGGGAATGAGAAGTGGGAGTGGCTGAACAGAGTCTGAGAAGACTCTTCTTTCTGTCACAGGTGGATGGAGCCCTGGACTAGGAGGAATTAGGGGAACTGATTTCTTATTCCTAGTTTTGCCACCGACTATGGATGTACCCTTTGGACAAAGTTCTAGCTCACTCCATGCTTCAGGTTTATCTTCTGTAATCTAGCAATCAGTTCTTATTAAACACCTACTATTTGTCAGGCATTGTGATGGAGGTAGAGAAATACAAATAAAATCAATCGTTTTGTGCAAGAAATTTCTATTCTAATTGTGAAGACAAGTTACATACAGTAGTAGAAACAAAATAACTATAAAGAGAATAAATACAATGTAGTTGAAGACAAAGGGTTTGGGAGGAGGGCATTAGCAGCTGGTGGGTGTAAAGACAATCATGAGCAACTCTCACGAGGACCCCTGCTGTGAATAACTTTAAAGATCTAATTGCGTACTATAGTGAACTCTCTCTTGATTCAGCGATAAATTAAAGCAAAATATTCAAGAAACTAAAGCAAAACATTCACAACAATATAACATAACAACTTATTAGTAAGGTGGCCACACAGTCTTAAACAAAACATGTCATTCAGTAAGTCACAATCTCCTCAATCAGTATAGAGTACCCAAGTCAAGTCTTCTTTCATCTTGACCCCAGGCTGGTTCCCTATCATCCTTAAGGGGGTAGTGGAAAATACAAAGAACATACACCCTTAGGCCACAGTAAGTTACAAAATCATCAGTCAGCACTGAGTACCCGATTAAAGGTCCTCTTTCATCTTAACTTGAGGCTGACTTCCAAACTCCAGGCTCCTCTTCCGTGGGCTGGCCACTCCTAGCTCTTGCCTGGATTCACAGATAGGCAGCTCTGTGCTCTTGTTCCATATCTCAGGGGGACTGCTCCATTCCAAGATCTTCACAGCTTCTGTTTTTAGGAAAACAAAGCTCAACAGGGCTACTACAATATTTACACATTACTGGCACTCATCAATTCACTTTCTGTCTGAGAAATTGACACAAATCAACAGAGTGCTTCTGTCTGACAAAGTAACACAGAACAACAGACAGAACAACAAGAGGGCTGATATAACAAACATTCTATCTCTTAGCTCTGCTTGGTCGCAGTTCATGCTTGAGCTTTTATCTGCTCTGTTCCTTCCTGTTCTGCTCTTTTGGCAAGCTCGTCCTACTGTGGGCTCCATATAATGACATTAGGCCTATCAAAGGCAGGGGAAGGTCTCCAAAACTCCCTTAACCTACTAAGGGCAACATGATGTATACTGTTTCCAACAAAGCCTTGATAAAGGCGAGGTTTAAAGGCACTTGAATAGTTGAAACAAGCTGCAAATGACTATTTTCTTTGCCATTATGGTGGGTGAGGATAAAGAGAAATCATATGAGAAAGATGGTTTGGATTAGATGCATTGTAAGGTCTCTTCCAACTCTATGATTCTGTGATTCCATCACCTGAGATACTGTCAAGATTTTCTTAGGCTGGAAAGGCTAGGCCTACTCACAGGATTGGCATAGGAGCTTTGACCTACTCTATTTTTGAGCTAAGGTAATTTACCCCTCCTTATGCATCCCAGTGATGCCCATACTCCCTGGGGTTCACTATATTGATGCCAAATTTACTGATGTATCTTACTGCATCTCAGAATTGCCAGGCTTGAGAGATCCACCATACTCAGCTTGATACTGTTTTCTAACACAGCTAGGTAGTATAGTGGATATCGTTGAGTTTTTTATTCCTATCCAGCTCTTTGTGACTCCATTTGGGGTTTTCTTGATGAAGACACTAGAGTGATTTGCCATTTCCTTTTCCAGTTGATTTTACAGATGAGGAAACTGAGGCAAATAGGCTTAAGTGACTTACCCAGGGTCACATAACTAGTAAGTGTCTGAGGCTGAATTTGAACTCAGAAAGATGAATCTTCCTGAATCCAGGTCCAGTACTCTACCTACTGGCTGCATTTGGAGTTAGGAAAACCTGACACCAAATACTGAACTAGACTCTTACTAGATGTGTGAGCCTGGGCATGTCACTTAACCACATATCACTTAACCCTTTCCCCAATTTCCTCAAAAAAAAGGGAGTAATAATAACATCTCCTTCACAGAGTTGTTATAAGGATCAAATAAGATGACATTTAAAGTGATTTGCAAATATTAAATTGTTATATAAATGCTAGTTATGACGTTTGATTGGTGAAGTAAAGTGCTGGAACTGGAGTCTCAGAAGACGAGTGAAAATCTTGCCTTGGCCAAGTCATTTAACCTCTCTAGGCCTCAGTTCCCTCATTTACGAAATGGGGGCAATAACACCAAAGGATTGTTGTGAGAACCAAATGAGAATGTGCTATGTAAATGCTATTATTGTCATTATCAGTGACCATTATAATTATTCTAATCTCTCTTCCGGTTCTGACAGTTTTAAACTCCTTTCATATCTTGAAATTTGAAGATTTCCTGATCCTGGAATAGTTATGAGCTCTGATTCTTTTTGTCTTGAAAAAGATAAACAGCTGATTTTATAGAATTCATGCAATGGTAGTATAGACTACTTTTTTAATCCCTTGCCCCCTTGTACTGTTTCTGCTTATGCCTTGACAGATCCCCAACTCTAGGGTATGCTCTCTATTCAGTTTCTTCCCTTGCTGCAGTTGGAAATCATATTGGCTCCATTAAAAGTTATTTTATCTCAACTGGGGGCTCACTGCTGCACAGCAATCTTCTTATTTTCCCCTGATTGACTGACTTCACTCTCCCAGACTCTGCAGTTCCAAACCCTTTTTCTGCTTGAGCAGAAACCATGCTTGACACCAACCACGCTTCTCTTGCTCTATCAGGAGAGATCCTTGCCTCCTACTTTACTGAGAGGCCATTCACTGGGAGCTCTCCCTTTTTTAATTCTATACCTCACTCACCTTCATCTGCCCCATTTTACTTCTCAGTTTCTGGCAGAAGCACCCTTTCACTTTGCCAAGGTCAACCTCTCTACCTGTGCCCTTGATCCCCATCTCTTTTTATCTGCTCCTGGATCTTGTCCCTTTGGTCTCTAAAGAGGTTTTAAACTCTTTTTCTAGAGGCTCCTTCCACATTTCATGGGCCGCCCAGGTCATTCTCATCATTAAAAAACTTTCAGCTGACCCTCCACCTCCTCCAGCTAGCATCTGATATACCTTCTTCCTTTTATAGATAAAATTCACCCACGTTGACTTCTCAAACTCACCCACTTTTTCCTTCTCCACAGGTTGACACTGTTAATTACATCTTCCTCTTAGATTCTGTCTTCTTTGACCCTGCTCGAGATTTTCCCCCTCTTTTCTCGATCATTCTTTCTCTGCCTACTTGTTGCATGCGTGGGATCTGTGTTCTACATCCAGCTGTGGGTATACTTCAAAGCCGTCCTAATCTCTTCTCTCCCTCTACTTTTTTTCTTTTTCTGTTTCTCTCTATGATTTCATTAGATTACATGTATTCAATGATCATTATCTATGTATCAAAATGGAGAGGCCAAAATATCCAAAATATGCATAGTCCTCATTCAGGTTTACAACCTCAAAGTAATCTTTGCTTCCTCTCCCTCTTTTATCACTCCTCCCCCCATTCTAATATCTGTCATATTTTCTTCACTCAAACTACTACTTCAGTTCTGGCAACAGACAAGCAACAAACATTTAATTCATTTTTTTTTTGCCAAGAATTTTGTTGAGTATTAGAGATACAAATACAAGCAAAAAAGAAACACCATTCATGCCCTCAAGGAGTTTGAATTCTAATGAGGGAAGAAAGCATATAAAAGGAACAGAAAAATTTGATGGGTGAAATTCAGAAACTCAGAAGCACTTTCTAGTGGGGAACTAAGCTTGGCTAACCTTCCTGAAAGTGGAGACCTAGGAGGAACTCAAAAAAATGGAAGAATATGGCCAGCAGTTCACTTCAGACCTCTCGCTTAGACTATTGTAGTAAGTTCCTCGTTGGTTTCAGCTTTGATCTTTCCTCTCTGCAATCTGTTCTTCATGCAAGTGCAATATACTTTTCCTAAATCACAGGTCAGACCATGCCACTCTTCAGATCTATTGACTCTCTATTGTTTCTAAGATAAAATAGGAACCCTTCAAACTGGCACTTAAAACTCCTCCTAAGCCTCCCTATTCTGGATTTATCTCACATCGTCCTATCGTCTCTCCTCTGCCTTTTAGAATCCTTAGCTCCTTTTAAAACCTCTGCTCAGATACCACCTCTTATGGGAAGCCCCTTCCAATATGCACACTCTTTTATCCTTATGTTTGTTTTTCTATTTACAAATTGAATTTCCCCTTTGGAATGTAAGCTTGAGGGGTGTGAGGTTCATTTGTTTTTTTTTACATTTCCTCTTTGTATTCTCATTATATAGCACAGTATATCAGGCATTTAATAGATAATTGTTGCATTGAATAAGTAGAAAAATGATTTTATTGCTCTCAGAAATGAACGCATGAACTTATTTGAAGTACAAAAGCAGAGTGCTGTAGTAGATAGAAACCAAGTCTCAGAAAGACCTGGGTTCAAGTCTAACTGCTATCACATACTGGCTGTATGATCCTGTATGATCCTGGGCAAGTTCCTTAACCTCTCAGAGTTCTAGGTAACTTGGTCTGTGGGCTAGCCTACTTTTCCCCAGAGGTAGAGCATGTACCCCAAAGTTAGTAACATTGGTTTCTAAAAACACTGACCAAGGTCCTGACTACCTAATGGTGGAATTTGTGGCTATTGTGATTCTTAAAGATAGGAGTAGGATCTTCCCTGATGGCTCGCATTATGGATGTTTTACCCTGCTAGGAGTAGAAGTGGGGAGAGGAGAGCTGGAGGTGTCAGTCCCAGTGACTGAGGGTCCCAGTGTCCGAGGGAAACTTGGATGGGAATGTGGTTGACTCCACGGCTTTGGCTCTCCTGGCCCAAGTGACATTCAGCCCAGAACAGTTGTCTTGGTGCATGATCAGCTATCTTGGTGCATGATCAGCTGGGGCACAGCTGGTTGCTTCCATCAGCTGACTTAAAAAGGTTCAACACATTGACAAGAGGAAACATGAGTATTGCCCCAAATGCAGAACCCACTTGTTCTGCCGCGCCACACCACACGAGGGCACTGTGGCTCAGGTCACGCAGGTGCACCCCAGTCATCACCTTCACGTAGCTCAGGGTCCCAGTGAAAAGCACCCAAGAGATAACCTGCAAGCACAAAGAGAGACATATCCCTTCCCTTCAGACAGGATCCTCCATGACAAAAAGGACCCTATGAAGCTGACCTGCCAGTGTAAATGAAGCCCCATTAGCACCAATGGGAGGCTACCTGAGGTGACTTTCCTACCCCAAAACCAAACTGATGATCTGATATTTACTGTGGTCTAGAAGGAACTGAAACAGAAAGGGAGAAGAGGGGAGGATGGAAGGAGAGAATTGAGAGAAGGCAGATGTTACTTACGATGATGGCTTCTCCCCAGCGGGAGCCTTGCAGCAGAGGGCAGGGACTCAGGACAGCCATGGCCATGTTGTAGGCTCCAAAACCAGTGCCTGCCACTGTGATGACTCCCAGCCACAAGAGAGACCTGGGGAGGGAAGCAAAAAAGTTCTGATGGGAAATGTCCCCAGCTCACTTGTTACTGTCCAAAATGTACCTTTCACTTCCCTCCTGTATACATACCTCCAAAGTAAACTTCTAAGGGAAAGCCTTTACCTGATCCAAATATGATTGGATCACCTGCTAGAAATCCAGGGACTCAGGGGGGTAATTTAATCTCTGTGTCTCTTTGGGGGAGTTTCTTCTCCTTTTTAAGCCTCAGCTTCCTGATCTGTAATTATGACAGTGTCTGACTAGGGTATCTTCCAACACTCACATAGATGACAGAGAGTTGCCCTTGAACCCAGCAAGACCTAGGTTCAAGTCCTGCCTCTGACAAACTGACGGTCTGACCTTTGGCAAATTTACCAGTATGACTGGTAATGACTTCCCAGTATGCTAGGCAACTTGCTTCTTCATCTGAGAATTCCCTTCCACAAATGAAGTCATAGGTCTCTAGCCATATCCCTATCTACTTTCTAAGGTCCTTCTAAGCTCTGATTTTCTGTGACATTCATTTGAACCTTGTTTATATTAACACTGTAAATGTTCTTAAGCTCTTTTTCTGTATGTGAACACTTTTTCAGTCAAGAACCTGTAATGTTCTGGAGGGGAGGGACAGTATCTTCGGTGTCTTTGCTTCCTCAAGTCCCGTAACATCTAATATAGGGCTGTGCACACAAGGGAAATCCAACTTATGTTATGATACAGGCTTGTGTGTCCACAAAATCCTTTGGTATTTTACTTTTTCACTCTTATCTGCCAGCCCTCCTATACTCGAGGTGGGAGGTGATACTCAATTGGGACCTAGAATCCAAAGAAGCCCAGCAGCTAAATTCGTCCATGATCCCTCTTCTCTATTTCCAATCATCAATCCTGCTCCACCCAGAGGTGGGAGAATCAAAAAGAATAGAGTGTTTTAATAATGTCAAGATTTTTATGACTGGGAAGAATTAATGTCAGATAGATAACTTCAGTGATTTGCCACAAACTAAGACATCTGGACCTGGCCCTAGCCCAGAGATAGAAATTCACTCAGCCTTTGCTCTGGAAGGGAACCTTAGAACATAGACTATTCCAGGTGGATAGGATCTAAAAGATCAGTGTGGTCCAATGGAAAGAGCATTAAATGGCTCCAGAGACAGAGGACTCAGGTTCAAATCCTACTTTTTGACATTTAGTACCTCTTCATCCAAGAATAGGCAGCTAGGTATAGCAGAGGATAGAGCACTGGGCCTCAAGTCAGGAAGACCTGAGTTCAAATTTGACCCCAGATACTAGCTATGTGACCTTGGGTGAGTCACTTAGCCCTATTTGTCTCAGTTTCCTTATCACTAAAAGGAACTGGAGAAGGATATGGCGAACCCCTCCTGTATCTCTGCCAAGAAAATCCTAAGTGGGGTGATGAAGGGTCAGATGTGACTGAAAGGTTCCTTCCAAGCTCAGTTTGGCTTTATCCATTCAAGAAAGCTTCCCTTTTAGATCCTTTGTTTTAGTCATCTGTGTTTTCTTCCTCTTTAATTTATCTTTAGTTATCTATTTATGGCATAAACTTGGTCTATAAGATAAATACATCAATCAATCAATATTTAAACAGGGTAATTTACTTAATATCTCTAGGCCTCAATTTCCTCATCTGCTGGCAAGGTGAGAGGTTGGAATAAATCACCAGTTTAATGATTTTTGTATCATAGAATTCTTTTCAGAATAATATCTTAAAATATACAATAAAATATAATTTTTTAAAAAAAGCCAAGGTCACAGAATCCAGGTTAAGAACCCCTGGACCCCATCAGATGAACTCTGGGCCTGTGCACCCTTCCATCTGTGAGTCTATTCTTTAATTTTGATTAGGCTAGAGTAGGGCTTCTTAAAATTTTTTCTCAAGTCCCTTTTCACTGTCTAGCAATGTTTGTTATATCCTGAGAGGTGTGCAGTGCAAAGTAGGCATGCTTTGTGTTTGGAACCAAGCCTGCAGTGATGTTGTAAGGTACAACAGGGCAAGTGCTGCCAGAAACACTTCAGATTCATTATGTGTTTGATTTTTAATAAACTTTTGGTCAGTTGAATGTTCAGAAACCTTTTACTGTTGCCAAATTTTCTTCCACCCCATATGGGGTGGTGACCCCAGTTTAAGAAGCACTAAGTTGCAGGGAGAGGAAACTGAGGCTAAGAGGAGGTATGATTTACCCAAGTTAATGGCAGAGCTGGGATTAGATCCCAGAGGTCATTATTTTCTGGTCAAGTGTTTTATGTATTGCATCATTCTGTCTCTCTGTGGGGCTATTCCTTGTTACCCTCTCCTTTCCCTGTCCCTAACTCTTGCTTACCCCATTCCCCACCCCTCCCTCCAATGGAGGGACTCTTCAGGGGCCAGGATCACCTACCTATTGGGCAGGAACATAGCCAGGAGACAAGCGAGGGGGTTGGCCATGGCACTAAGTACTGCAGATAGATGGTAGGCCACAGAACCATAGGACATGCAGGAGTAAGTCTGAACAGAAGGGAGGATTCCATTGGTGAGGGCATTTGTGAAGACCACCAGAGTATAGATGAAGGCTAATTGGGCCCATGGCCAGACAGTGGTCCTCTTCTCCTCAGGCAGGGCCACTGATAGGCAGCTGTCTCTGTTGCTGCTGCCAGTTGAGGTTTCATGGAGCTGGAAGGATCTGAGAGTCACTTGGCTGACCAGGAGATCCTCAGTAGAGAGCTCCCACTGCTTAGGAAGCCGATTCAGGCCGAAGAAGGCAGCCAGGCAGCAGGCCATCATGATTGTCAGCAAGATAAAGAAGACAAAAGGGGAGAAGTTGGCTGGCAGGTCGCAAGTCTCCAGCTGAGGGGTGCTGGTGGTGAGGTCAGGGTTCAGAGTGATGTTCAGAGAGCCAAGGGTAAAGGATGCTTTGGTGTTATTAGGTGGCTCAGTGGTTGTAGAACTATTGGTGACTTGTTCACAGGTATTGAGCCCTGAGCCCTGAGCCAGAGCCACCAGAGCAGGGAGGAGACCACTTAGCCCTTCTCCAACAAAGTAAGAAGTGAGGTACTGGGCTGGCAGGCGGGCCATGAAGGGCAGGAAAGTGACAGAGGAGGTGCAGTCCACCAGGGCCAGGAAGAAAGTGAGGACTAGGAAAGGTGTGCTATGGAGAACACCAGCCACCACTGAAGTCTTCTCCCACAGGAAAGCAAAGAGGAGGCAGGCAGTCGTGCCCAGGGCCAGCACAACATAGATGACTGAGACCTCAGAGAGGCAGCCAGGTCGGAATCTGTGGAGCAGGGTGATGAGGAGCGGCCCCACATTGGCTAGCTGGATGATGATCGTGAGGTAGGAGGGTAGGTACCAACCCTCAGGTAATTTTGTTACCAGCAGCGGCAGCTCTACCCAGAGTCCATTGATGGCCACCCAGGAGCCAGAGCCAAAGATGCAGACTAATAGGTGGGTGAACAGAGCCATGGAGTTTCTTCCCCTGGGATTCCTTATGGACTTCCAGAATTGTTCAGGGATCCACCTATTGAAGGGAAAAGGAAGTTGTTTAATTTGCTGTATTTACCCACGGAGCTTTTGTGCCCTGTGCCCATGTTTTAGTAGCTAATATCAAGAGAGAATGTTATGATAAATTGTTCCCATCGTTGGCATAAATTCTCCCCTCCTCTCCCTTTCTCTCTGACAAAGCTTAGTGAGAGCAGATGAAGAAGTATGAACAGCATAAAATCTGTCAGCACTAGAAAGGAGCATAAGGACACAGAATGTTTGAGTTGGGAAGAACCTTCAGAGCCACCTAGTTGGATTCCTTTTTATACAGAGGAGAAACTGAGGCCCAGAGAGGGGAAGAGGTTGGATCACTGGTCAGGAGACCAACGGCCAGGAAACTTGACAATGGATTACAAAAACCCTGAGGGGTTGGGGGAAGTGGGAGGAGTGAGGACAAGTAGAAACAAGAAAGGATATGTATTTGACAGGAAGCAGGAGCAGGACAGCTTAAAAAATTGTTGAGAGACAAATGTCTTGGTGGTAGTGGGGAAATGAAGCAACCACTTGGGTGTATGTGAGCGGGAGGTTCAGGTGGGAGGGGAGAGGGGAGGTTGTCAGCAGCACATTTTGGCTTGAAGTGGAGGTTTTGTTTGGTGAATTGGCCAGAAAGGACCTTGTTTCTTGAATGTCCAAGGAGAACCAAGAGATATAAATATAGAATGAACAAAGGAGAGACAGTGATTAAGTCACAGGGCCTGAGAGTCAGAGGAGAGAATGAGGGATCAGCAGAGAGGGAGAGACTGCAGAAGAAACAGAGTGGATGGGAGAGAGAGGAGTGAATGAGTGAGGGTGAGAAAGAGACATGAGAGAGGAAGAGGCTGGGAGAAAGGAACTGAGAAACAAAGAGAGATATAGAGCTCAAATGAAGGGAGAGAACAAAATGGATGTGGGAGTGAAACAGAGGAATTTGGTGACTGGAGGAACTGGCATCTTTCTAATCTGTTCACTGTAACTATAAGGATAACTTAACTGTAACTATAGCCACCAGCTATAGGCAGAAGTTCTTACCTCCCCATCACCCCTCCTCACACACCCCACTCTTCCTCCCCACAACTACCTTCCTTAGCCCCTAGTCCTCCATCCTTAACCAGCCAGAATTGTAAGAGGCAGCCTGGGTTGAGAGGGGACTGGGAGCTACTTTATCCGAAGCAAAGAATACTTTTCTAAGCACTTTACCAACCCTCATTTGGGTCTCACAACCAGGAAGGGGCAGGGCAGGAATGAGATTCATTTTATGTTTTTGTTCAGGACCTGTGTTTTGGCAGATGGAAACTCCTTCCACTATTGTAGATAAGCAACTCATCTGTAACTTAACCAGCTTAGAAAGAATTTCCTGGGGAGCTGAGAAATTAAGTAGCATTCTTGTGCTCACACAGCTAGTATGCTATTGTGAGAACAGGCTTTCTTGGCTCACAGACTTGCCCAGGACCCACTAGGGCAAGTCTTAGAACTTCATAGAGAAGGAAATAGAAACAAGGAGGGTCCTCTGAACTGTGGTTGGAGTGGCCTTGTTTAGCAGGGGTGGGGCTGATGTGCATGTGGTTGGCTCCAATGACCCTGGGTTACCAGTTGGGACTGTCTTTCAAACAAAAGACTTTTATTAATTGTATCCTTAGCACTGTGTTTTGCACCTAGTGGATGCTTAGTAAATGTTTGTTGGAGCATGACAGACTTTGTTCAATCATTCAACCTTATTCCCCATAGCAATAACCTTGACCCTGCTTCAGTTATTCAGGGGAGGGCAGGGAGCTTGACTCACTAACTCACTCCTTCCCAAGGATGGGTATAAGGTTTATACCTAAAAGTGGAATCATCTTTGTCCTGGGAATGCTCCTGCCAATCCCTCAATCCTTTAGTCGGATATAAAGAGGGTTTGTTGTGGAAGGTTCCAAAGGGGTGCAAGGAGGGAAATGGGGGGGGGGAAGTAGGGAAGTAATAGCCCTCACAGTTCTTCCTCTCCAGATTTGGGAGAAACCTGGAAAAGAAATCTGTTAAGTCATCTGAGTCACGGTTGGGTTTCTCTAATCTAACTATTAGCATTAGGAGTAGTGTTAGTGGGAGTGGGAAGGGAGGTTACATGTTTCTCCAGGCAGTGCTAAGAGGTTCTCCTGTCTCACAGGTTATTCCACTGCTTTGAAATTTGGCTATGAGATAAACTGACTTGGCATAACCTGAAGAACTGTGGTAGGTAGATAGGTAGTTGTTCACCTCTTGAGACATGACTGTGCAGTGAATAGGGCACTGGATTTATTATCAGGAGGCCCTAGGTTTAAATTCTTGCCTCAGAAAGTAGCTGTGTGATCCTGGCTAAGTCACTTAACCTCTCTTCACCTCAGTTTATCTATAAAATGAGGGGGGAGGGACAAATTTGATCATTTCTTAGGTTCCTCTCAGCTCTATAAATATATGAACCATCTCCAAAGTGGAACAGGGCCAAGTAGAATCTCAGTTTTAGAGCTGGAAGAGACCCTTGGAGGTCCTGACTCCCTTCTACCAGAATTCTAAATAATTAAAGTAACATGCCTTAAAGATCCCTTGTTCCAGTGCTTTACCCAGAAAGCAGTCTAGTAAATTACAGAGAAAGAATTCGAATCCAGGTCCTTGGATCTGCACTTGGATCTGCACTGTACCAATCATTCTTCACTCTCTGCAGTACTGTCATGGATTTGAAAAATAGACTTCCCCACCCTCCAAAAGGGCTGGGACACTGAGACCAAAAGAGATGACAGGCAGTCACTCCCTGAGGGAACAACAGGATCCCTCCTTTATGTTAGATGTTATAAATTGGGCAAACATTTGACACTGAATATAATCCAGGGGTGAGGTTCACAGTAGCTTTAACTGCCTGATCTCTTTTCATGAGTCAGAACTAGCTGGATCAGTTCTCCTGATTTTCAGAAAGACTTCCTGAAAAAAAGGGAATTTTCTTTCGGCTACTCCTTGGTTCTTTCCTGCCTCCACTGGCACCCTTCCTAGGGGAAGGGCTCAAAGTCAGAGGCCCAGAAGGCTCGTAGGACTTTAAAGTTCAGAGGACTTTAAGAGTTCTTGAAGCACATTTGACAGAAGAAAAAATTGAGGCCCAATGGATCTTGCCTAAAGTGGCACAGGGGATTAAGTAGCAGAGCTGGGTTTGAGCCCAGGCCCCTGTGATTCCAAGTCTAACACTATCTTGGGTGACTCTCCCTCAAAATCCTTTAGCTTGAAACCCAGTTCCTCCCCTTTACTCCTTTCCCCAGATCCCCTAGCTCATTTCTTTTCTTTCTTTGAAGGGCTCTGTGTTGGTTCCTGCTTTATTTGCAACCCAGTTTTGAAAGAGTTGGGTGATTTGATTAAGGCTGAATATTTGAAAGCAGAAAGATCTGGCCATTATCTTCTCCCTTTTCATTCTAGTCAGGCTGACTCTTCATTGTACCACACTCCCTCATCCCTTACAATCTTTTTCCTGTCTCCGGGGAATACCTTACCCACCACAATTTAGGCCTAGTAGGTCTAAATCCTACCTTTCTTGCAAAGGCCCATTTCCTCCAAATATTTTTTGTCTGTTTTGTTATAGCTGAAGCATTAGATCTAGGTCTAAGAATAAGGAAATCTAGTTTTAAGTTCAGTTCTACCAGTTTCCTGGGTGATCATGGGCAAATGCCTTCTCTTCTCTGGGTCTCAGTAATTCCATTTGTCTAATTAGAATATTTAGATAGGTCTTCTTTAGGCTGATATTCTATTTTTAAGTGTCCCTTCCTATTGCCACACTCTTCCATCTTCTTCTGGGATCCTTTTGTGTGCTGACATTACTTGTTCTAAGGTACCTTTCAGGTCATAGACTCTGAGTCTCATCTTAATCTCATTCTAACAATCCATCATTGTATCCCATTCCTTCTCATTAAGGCCTTCCTCTTTAGTCAGATCCCACACATCCAACTCATTCTATCCTTGGGCATGTACTCACACTGTTCTCTACAACTCAGACTGCTATAGTTCCATTTCTATCTCTTTAAACTCTGCCTCTCTAAACCCTTCGAGGTCAGAATCTTGGTCTTATCTCCTCAGAAAATCTTCCTGAAATAAGTTCTAGAATATCAGAATTGGAAGACTACCTAGTCCAATCTCCTTTTTTGAAAAGGGAGAAAACCAAGGCTCGGAAAGAGAAAATGATTTCCCAAGGTCACAAAGTGAGAAGAGCTAGGTCCAGACCTCTACTACACCATTTTATGATCTTGTGGGACCTTCCTATATATTTAACTTCTCTCAGCCCCAGTTTCTCTTTCTGTAAAATGAAGAAAGGTTGGATTAGGTTCCATCTGAGGTTCCTTCCAGCTCAAAATCTGTTTTCTTTTGAGTCCAAATGCAGGGATTCAAGTCCGCAGTTATCACTCCGTTTTCTGAACTATTTTGGTACTTACAGTCTGTACCATGCAATCAGACACTCAAGCACATACTGTCTAGAATGGCTTTTAATTGTTTCCTTGTCTTCCCAGTCAAACTATCAGAAGGTAGGGTGCATGTCAACTCCCTGGGTGTGCTCCTTGGCCTCATCATTATTGGAGAGAGTGAAGATGCACTGGTTCTAGAGACAGATCTAGATTCAAATTCTGTCTGGGATTCTTCCTACCTATGGGAGCTCAAACATATAGCATCATCTTTCTGAGTCTTGGTTTCCTCATCAGCAACACAAGGGGGTTTTACTAGATGGCATTTTGGGGTCTCTTCCAGGTCTATATCTCTGCTTCTGCCATCCAATGATCCATGCTAGGAATTTCTGCAAGTTGGCAGAATCAGACAGCCAGGATGAAGAACATAGTATTTTAGAGATGGAAGGGACAGAATAGAAAGAGCCTAGCATGAGTGTGATTTGATTAAAGAAGAAGGTACTACTGAGAAGGAATGAAATCATCTGGATGGTTAGACTGGGGCATGATTAGAACCACAGGAAGGGGTTTTAGAACATTAAGAGCATCAAGTTCAGCCTCTAATTTACAGAGTAGGTAACTGTGGCAGAAGGCAACTAGGGGGTGCAATGGATACAGTGAAGGCATGGAGTCAGGAAGACTATCTTCCTGAGTTCAAATCTGGCCTTAGACACTTATTAGCTGTGTGAACCTGGGCGGAGTCACCTAATCTTGTTTGTCTTGTTTCCCCACTTGTAAAATGAGCTGGAGAAGAAAATGGAAAACCAGTCCAGTATGTTTGCCAAGAAAACCCCAAATAAGATCGTGGAAGAGTTGGACACAACTGAGTAAACAAATGACAACAGCTGAGGCATAAAGAAGTGACTTGGTTAAAGTCACATAACTGTTAAATAGAAGGACAACCTTCTGACTCCAAATCTAGGTCTCTTTTCATTAAGGCTAAGTACCTCATGCTAGCTGGCAAGTCTATGGTGCTTTGCCTTTATAGACCCTTTGACGGAGGATTTCTTAATCATCCTTGCACCTTCCCTATAAGGAGGGAGGCTGGACTATGATCCTCTCTTTACAGAGGCAGAAAAGACTTCAGTGGCGAAAAAAAAAACTTGCTCCCTATCACATAGTAAGGGAATCAAACCCCAGGTGCCCCAGATCCAAATCCCACCATGCTCTTTCCACTATGTCCCTCCCAGCTGCTTCTTCCAGTTATAGAGATAAAGTAAATGAGAAGGGGCAAGAAGTGGGGTGCATAAGATGAAGAAAAGCAGGATCGAGGCCCTGGGAGGGGTCCTTAGGGCAGAGCAGGGGTGAAAATCTTCAAGGAATTCTCCTCCCTCAGGCAAGCCTGCTTCCTAAGCCCTCCAGAAGAACAGTCCTTCTCGGTGATATCCTGTGGAGCCTCCCACAGGAGTGGGAGACTCCTCCAAAGGCCCCTAAAAAATAAATGCCTATTAATCCATCCTTAGCTAGATTGAAAATATAAGAGCATATCTAGGCTTCTGCAAATCTGAACTTTTTCAGTCCTACTAGTTTAGTTTTCCCATGGCATTGGTATTCTTTGTCTCAGTCAGTTCTTTAAGTCAGTCAATATATATTAAGCACCTACTATGTGCCTGGTACTATTTGCTAAGTGCTGAGGATACAAAAATGAGGCAAAAGATAGTCCCTGTCCTCAAGGAGCTAACAATCTAATGGGGGAAACTGACATGAAGATAAACAAAACTGACATGCAAATAAATTTAAAAACCTGAAAAACAAGCTCCATACAGGATAAATAGGAAATAATTAACAGAGGGAAGGCACTAGAATTAAAAGGGGTTAGAAAAGGCTGCCCATAGAAGCAAGTCTTCTTCTGGGAGCAGTGAAGACTCCAGATTGGATTTGATGCCAGAAGAGCAGGTTTCAAATTCTGACTTATGGGTGTGATCTTGGGTGAGTCCATCTGTCGTTGCCTAATCTAGAAAACAAGGGGGTTTGGTCTAAATGATCTCGGTGGTCCCTGACAGGTCTTGGTCCTGTAAGTCCATGAAACCAGAGGTGTGTCCAGTCGGGTGCAGGGCAGCCTCCAGGCTCTTCTCCCACCACCCAAGGCAGCAGGAGCCCTCTTTGGCCAAGGGTCCTCCTCAAGTCTCCCACTATAGTCTCCCCAGCTCCCTCTATTCCCCTTAGCTTGGTAGTTCCCAAGAGCCCTGTGTCCCAAGAGTATTTACCTGAAGGCAGCCTGTGTCGGGAGGACTAGGGGAGAGTTGTGAGTACTGGCCCTGGTCCAGGCCAGTCTGCCCTGATTGGGAGTCTTGCTTCCCTACTGAGTGAGCACTTGGGGGCAGTCCGGGGCGTAGTGCCCTAGTGCTCACATGAACTGATGCCAGACGTCTGAGCAAGGTCAGCTCCAGCAAATGCCCAAGCAGGGGAGGGATTCATAAACTACTCTCTGGGTTCCTCTGTCTTAACCCCCTCCCCTAGCTTCCCCTGTTCCTCCCCTTTCCCCATCCCTCACCCCCTTCCCTCTCCATGGGTGGAGATGACAGCCAGGGAGGGGGGGTGGTGCCTGAAGGAGCTGGGGGAGTGCCCCTGTCACCTTGCCAGATCTTCTACTGGGGAGGAGAAAAAGAAGTCAGGCTGGAGCCCAAAGCCTGGCGAGACCTTGTCCTTCCTGTTCCTACCAAGGTCTGAGGCTGGAAGAAGGTAGGGGAAGTCCACTAAAAGCTTCCTTATCCCATCTTAACTACTTGGAAGTGGATGAAAAGGCACAGAAAAGCCACTCTCTGTGCCTGTCCCTCTCTGTGTCTGTCTGTGTCTCTCCTTGCTCAGCTCCTGGTCTCTTACTCAATGCTCCCTCCTCCTGGGTTACCTGCATGCCAGGTTCTGGATCTTCTCTCTGGAGGGGCAAACAGGCAGCTAAGCATTAACTTGACCCCTGCTTCTTGCCTGGGAACCTGAGGAAACTGAACCCAGGATTCCAGGGTCACCTGACACCCTTGGCTAATACTCAGGTGACAATCTTCCCTCTAGTCCTCCCCCCCCCCCCCTTCTATTCAATGCTTCTCTCTGGGAATAGAGGGATTTTTGCTAGATCAGATACCCAGCACTGTGGCCTCTAGGCTAAAGATGGGTGGGTTGGAGTAAGAATTTAAAGATGATTATGGGTGGAATTAGGAGAGTAAGAGATGATTGGGGGTCTAAGGTGATCTTAATGCAGTCCTAGAATCTGGATTCTGGTCCTAACTCTGCCTCCAATTTTCTGTGTGACTTTGAACAAATCCTTTCCTCTCTCTGGGCAATCTGGGCCTTAGTTTCTCCATATGTAAAATGAAATGTTGATCTAGATGACTTTTAAGGGCCCTTGTAGCTCCTGATAAACTATTTTCTAACTTCCTTTCTACCTCTATGAGTGCCCCTTGGGTACTGGGACATGTGCCAAGGAATTGAACTCTTTCTTCATTGTCCAAAGGTGAGCAGTGATTATCTTAATCACCAAACACTATGCCCCTGCTCCAGCTCCGATGAAGTTCAAGGAAAGGTGGCATTCTCTCCTACTTTTACCTTCTCTGAAGCACAAGAGATACTGTACGTTCTCCTGAAAAGGGCTTTGGTAGTCAGAATTAGAAAAGATCCTAGAACCTGGAAGCAGAGAATATGTCAGAGCTGGGAGAGACCTCAGTAGAAATATAGCCAGAAGACCTGGGCTTGAGTCTTGAGCTACCAATGACTTGTATGACAAATCACTTAAACCTCCCTGGGCCTCAGTTTCCCAAACTAGAGAGTATGAAGATTATAGATATTCACTAAGTGCTACTTCAGCTCTGGTAGAATGTTAGAGTGGGATGGGGCATGAAAAATTATTCAGTCCATTCCCTTTTTTTCACAGTTAGGTAAACTGAGACCCAGAGTAATTAGATGACTTTCCCAAGCTTACACAGTAAATTAGTGGCAGTCAGGACTCAAAGTCACTAATACTCTTTCCATGAGACTCTAACATTTCATTCTGTTCCATTCAGTCTTATATTATTGTTTACTGCATATAAGTCATAACCCTTCTCTCACCCCCACCCCGCAAAAAAAAAAACCCCTGTAAATTCTTTGAGGGCAAAGACCTCGGTCTATATTTCTTTGTATTCCCCATAGCACCTATCACAAGACCAGAGTTGCTTAGTACAACCTCATTGATGAATGGTTCCGGGTCATAGCCTTGGAGTTTTCAGTTGACTAGAATAATTGGCCACATTGAATGAATGGTGACAATAAACACTAGCAGCACACAATGAAACAGTGAACAATCACTTATTAAATGCTCATTGTGAAGAGGCTGGAATGTAAGTCAGACAGACCTCCACTAAAGCTCTACCTCTAATACATACTGGCTGTTAGCACAAGTCCATTAATTACTAAGTACTCTAATGAGCTATTTGCATTGGTAGAAGGGGTTTCCTCATTGAGCATTCCCTATACCAATGACATCATGGACTAAAAGGAGCCTAGCTCTACCCTCAAAACCACATTGAAAGAGAAGGGAACAAGCATTCATTAAACACTTACTGTGTGTCTAGCTATGTGTTAATATTATTTAATTTGATTCTCATAAGAACCCTGTAAGGTAGGTACTATTATAGCCCCCATTTTACAGTTGAAGAAACTGAGGCAAACAAAGGTTAAGTGACTTGCCCAGGGTCTCCCAGCTAGGATTTGGACTTAGGTCTTTCTGACTCCAGGCACAGTGCTTTATCCATTGTGCCACCTAGCTGCCCCATAAACTTCCAAGGGAAATGTAATGAGCATTAAACAGAAACGCTTATACTTGAATTCCAAAAAATATTAACTGTACAAGTACAGAATGGAGCAGTGACTAGATCACAGTTCTAAAAAAAAAAAAGGAAGGTTTTAGTGATGTTTCAAGTACAACTGGAATCACTAATGTCCCCTGGCAGTCAAAAAAAAATTAACTTGATAAAGGAAATGCTGAAAAGAAGTAGTGGTGAAGGGGGATGGGGGTGGGAATAGCACTTCCAGACCTCAAACTACATTATAAAGCAGTAATCATTGGTTAAAAAATAGAGATAGATCAAAGGAATAGACTAGAAGAGGCAGAAGATCAAAGAGGAGGAGGAAAAAGTAGCAGCATTGCTCAATTGGAACTGGCCTGTTGGGTCCCTGTGGGGCAGCTGCTACTACTACTCACAGATCGTCATTCATTCTTCAGTTTTTCCTCGTAGAAGACCAGTGATATCAGGAAGATGATGTCTTGACTTTCAAGTGAATTGGCTCCGAGTTAAGCAGAGCTGTGCAAAGTTACCAGCCTCACTCTCTTCTCCAGAGTCCAAGTCCAGTGGCAAGATATAGGTTGGAATGACTAGAGAAGGCCTGTGATGCAGTAGGAGACTTTGGCCTTTTTAAGCTAAGGTATTTCCCAGGTTGCAGTTTGTCTGAAGCACCACCCATTCAGTGATTAAGATTAGGTGAGAACTGAGGTAGAAGATGGCCTACTTTGTCTTCAAAAAAGAACCAATCAGGGAGGAGAAAGACCCTCACCTTTTTGGCCACTACAGAAACAATTGCTTTTTATACTCACTCAGAGCCATCCAAACCCAAACAATGAGCTAGTGGGGCTTGGGCTGAGGCCTATTATTGATCAATCAATGAGAGTAACAGTGATTTGGGTTTAGAGTATAGTCAAGTAGCTCCATTTGAATGCAAATGGACTTCATCAAAGCCTGATTTTTCAGAGCTCAATTATAAGAAATCATAAATGAAAACTACATGAGACAAGAGAGTTAATTGTCCTAGTTAAAAAACAAACAAAAATGATAGAATAAATAAGTAGGGAAGAAAAATAATCTAGCCCCCAGACAAAAGATACCTTGGGAAATATAAGCACCCACATGTAAGGGTAGACAGAGAAAGAAGGAGGGGAGGAGGAGAAAGAAGTAGCATTGCCCAACTGGAACTGGCCTGTTGGGTCCCCCTGGGGCAGCTACTACTCCTCACAGATTGTCATTCATTCTATGTTTGCTCTTGTAGAGCAGCGGTTCTCAACTTGTGCGTCCCCACCCCTTTGGGGGTTGAACGGGGTGCCTAAGACCATTGGAAAATGCATATTTCCGATGGTTTTAGGAA
Organism: Pseudochirops cupreus; assembly: GCA_028627135.1. NCBI lineage: Eukaryota > Metazoa > Chordata > Mammalia > Diprotodontia > Pseudocheiridae > Pseudochirops > Pseudochirops cupreus. The sequence goes on along the minus strand of CM053581.1, from coordinate 267,085,735 downwards.
CAGAGACACCGCTCCTCTATCTGTCTCCAGGCGGGGTCCACCCACATGCAGATACGCCCACATACGAGTATTAAAGGGTCGAGGCATTAGGAAGGTTGAGAACCATTGTTGTAGAGGACCAGTGATATTAGGAAGGTGATGCCTTGACTTGCAACAGAGTTGGATTTAAGTGACTTGGAGCTTTGCAAAGTTATTAGCCCCACTCTTTCCTCCAGAGTCATCAGAGACCAGAGGCTAGACATAGGTCAGGATGACTGCCAATGACTCAGGGAAAGATCATGTACCTCTTGAAGCTACGGGTAAATGATGTTCTTAATCAAACAAGAGATAGAGGCAATGACAAAAGATAAAATAGATATCTTTGATTATTTGAAACTGAAAAGCCTCTGAACAAACAAAATTAATATTTTTAGGATAGGAAGGGAAGTGATTGAATGGGGGGAAAAACTTTCTTTTTAAACATTTATTAATATTTATTTTTTCTTCAATTACATGTAAAAATTTTGAATTCCAAATTCTCTCCTTCCCTTCTTTCCCTCCCTCCTCCCTGAGAGGCAAGCAATTTTATGTAGGTTATAACTGTGCAATCATGCAAAATATACTTCTGTATTAGTCATGTTGTAAAAGAAAACACACACCAAAAAAAAAAAACCCAAGGAAAAATGAAGTTTAAAAAAAGTAAGCTTTGATCTGCATTCAGACTTCATCAGTTCTTTCTCCAGAGATGCATAGCATTTTTCATCACACGTCCTTCAGAATTGTCTTGAATCATTTTATTGTTGAGAATAGCTAAGTCATTCATAGTTGATCATCATATAATATTGCTGTTACTGTGTACAATGTTCTCTTGGTTCAGCTCATTTCACTTTGTATCGGTTCATGTAAATCCAGGTTTTTCTTCATTCTTTTTTCATCATTTTTTAGGGTACAACAGTATTCCATCACAAACATATGTTTAGCCATTCATCACTTGATGGTCATCCCCTCAGTTTCTAATTCTTTGCCACCAACGAAAGAGCTATTATAAATACTTTTGTTTGTATAGTTTCTTTTCCTTTTTGTTTTTTTTTTTTAATCTCTTTGGGATACAGACCTAGTAATGTTATTGCTGGGTCAAAGGGTATGCATGGTTTTATAGTTCTTTGAGCATAGTTCCAAATTGCTCTCCAGAATGGCTCAATCAGTCTGTAATTCCACCAAAAGTGCCTTAGTATCTTAATTTTCCCACATCCCCCTTCAACATTTGTCATTTTCCTTTTCTGTTATATTAGCCAATCTTATAAGTCAAACAACAAAGTTGTTTTAATCAGCATTTCTCTAATCAATAGAGATTTAGAGCATTTTTTTCACATAATTATAGATACCTTTGATTACTTCATCTGAAAACTGCCTGTTCATATCCTTTTGATGGGGTGTTTGGGTGCTTGTGCTTGGATCCTACTTTTTTTTTTCTTTTTGGAGGGGGGAAGGCAGGCAATTGGGGTTAAGTGACTTGCCCAAGGTCATATGGCTAGTAAGTGTTAAGTGTATGAGGCTGAATTTGAACTCAGGTCCTCCTGACTCCAGGGCTGGTGCTCTATTCACTGCACCACCTTTCCCAATCTTAAACCAATCAGTTGTTCCATGTTCCGTTCTAACTGTTGCTTCTTGTCCCACATGCAGGTTTCTCAGGAGACAAGTAAGGTGAACTGATATTCCCTTCTTTTTGAGGACTTGCCACATTTTGCTGTGATCTATACATTCAAAGGCTTTAGTGTACTACCCCACACCCCCACGCCCCCATCCTCCCTCCCCTCTATTGCTCTTCCCTCCTTCTCTTATTCCCTTTCCCTCACACTTTCCTATAGGGTTAGATAGATTTCTATACCCTACAGAGTGTGTATGTTATTCCCTCTTTGAGCCAATTCCAATGAGATTAAGGTTCAAGTGCTTTTTGCCCTCACTCCCTTCCCATCTTTCCATACACTGCAAAAGTCCTTTCACATCTCTTTAATCTTGATGAGATTCATATAGACTGGTCAATGAGAAGCCCATTATCTCAAGTACCCTTAAAGCCACTTTAGGAGATAATGTGATTCAAGTAAAGGGAAAGGCCCCTCCACCCATGGCAAATTGACTGAACAGTGGAATAATGGTGTACCTAGATATCCTCAAAACTCTGAAACTCTGAAATACCCCCACCCCTTGCCTATGTGTCCTTGGTTACCTCATCTCCCCAATTGTGGCAGATTTTCCTCTATAAGAATCTTTAATTTCTCCTGGCTGGGGGGGGGGGAGGGGGAGTAGTGTTTCTTAAGGAGCTTCCCCCAACCCCATGTCTCTCTTAAATTCTTAGGAGTTACAAGAAATAGAAATTTTGATCACTTAAACTTCAAGGTATCTTGGGATTTGGGAGCTAAATTTTTTCCCCCTTATTTATTCTATCAGTTTGGGATGATTAACTCTTCTATCACATGTAGTTTGATTAATGATTTCTTGAAACACAGCTTTGAAAAATCAGACTTGGATAAAGCCCATTGGGATTCAAATGGAGCTACTTGCCTGTGCCTTTAAACCCAAATCACTCTGGTTCTCACTGATTGGTCAATAATAGGTCCCAGTCGTTGGGTAGGTGGCCGAAGTGAATAGAGCACTGACCCTGGAGTTAGGAGGCCATGAGCTCAAATCTGGCCTCAGACACTTGACACACTTACTAGCCGTGTGACTTTGGGCAAGTCACTTAACCCCAATTGCCCTCCAAAAAGCAAAAAAAAAAGGTCCCAGCCCAAGCCCCATATGACCTTGTTTGGGTTTTGATGACTCAGAGTGAATTGTAAATAGCAAATATTTCTATTTTGACCAGAAACCCTGAGGGTCTTCCCCTCCCAGATAGATTTTATTTTTTTAAGTAGGCAAAGTAGGCCATCTTTTACCTCATTTCTTACCATAACCTTTAACTACTGAATGGATAACTGAGCCCTAGGAAAGACCTTAGCTTAAAAAAGGCCAAGGTCTCCCACTGTATCCTGGAGTATCTCCAGTCCTTCTGACCTATGTCTTGCCACTGGACTCAGATGACTCTGGAGGAGAAAGTGAGTCTGATGACTTTTCAGAACTCTGCCTCTCTTAAATCCAATTCATTCAAATCAAGACATCACCCTCCTGATGTCATTGGTTCTCTTGGAAAATGAAGAACAAACAACAATCATCTTCCCATGTAGGCATGTGAACACTTTTAACTTTATTGAATCTCTTATGATTTTTCTTTCCTGTTTAGCTTTTTATGCTTCTCATTTTTTTCCATGTGGCCAATTTTGTGTTTTAAGGAGTTCTTCTCTTCAGTGAATTTTTGTATATCTTTTTCAATTTGACCAATTCTGCTTTTAAGGTCTTATATTTGAAAGACAAACTTCCTGAAATATCACATTCTAAGCCCTCCAATCCTTTAATGTAAAAACTACTAATTTTTGTATTATCCTGACTGACTCCATGATACTTGAATTGTTTCTTTTTGACTGCTTGCAATATTTTCTCCTTGACTTGGGAACCCTGGAATTGGACTATAATATTCATGGGAGTTTTCATTCAGAGATCTCTTTCTGGGAGTGATTGGTGGATTCCTTCAATTTCTGGTATACCTTTTGGTTCTAGAATATCAGGACAGTTTTCCCTGATAAGGCTCTTTTGTTTTGAAATTATGCTTTTCAGATTATCTTTCAGGGATCTATTTTACAGGTCAATTGCTTTTCCAATGAGATATTTCACATTTTCTTCCTTTTTAAAATTCTTTTTATTTTGTTTTATTGCTTCTCAATTTCTCATAGTGTCAATAGCTTCCAATTGCTCAATTCTAATTTTTAAGGAATTATTTTCTTCAAGTGAGTTTTTGTACCTCCTTTTCCATTTGGCTAATTCTATTTTTTAAGAAGTTCTTTTCTTCAGTGAATTTTTGTACATTTAAAAAATGTGGCCAATTTTGTTTTTTTAAGGAATTCTTTTCTTCAGTGAAGTTTTGTACATTTTCCCTCATGTGGCCAATTTTGTTTTCTAAGGAGTTCTTCTCTTCAGTGAATTTTTGTACATCTCTTTTTCCATTTGGCCAATTCGTTTTTTAAGTTTTTCTCTTCAGTAGATTTTTTTTTTTGCCTCTTTTACCTTTTGGCCTATTCTGTTTTTTAAGGTGTTATTTTCTTCATTATTTTTATGTGCTTCCTTTACACTAAGCTGTTGACTCTATTTTTGTGATTTTCTTGCATTCCTGTAATTTCTTTCCCCAATTTTTCCTCTTCCTCTCTTATTTGATTTTTTAAATGACTTTTGAGATCTTCCAGGAATTCTTTTTGGGCATTTTTTTTTTAAGTTTTGCACATAGCAATTTTGACTTTGTTGTCTTCTAATGAGTTCATGTTTTGTTCTTCCCTGTCACCATAGTAACTTTTCAATAGTTAGATTCTTTTTGTTTGTTTGTTCACTCACTTTTACAGTGTATTTCTTCACTTTAAACTTTATGTTAAAGTTGGGCTCTGCTCTCTGAGTGGAGGTGGCCCTGTCTCTAGTGTCAGGTTTTTATGCAACTGTTTTTAGAGCTCATTCCAGAAGTCTGTTAGTTTTCAGTTCTTCCAAGGTAGTATGATATTAGAGGTGTGTTTACTGCTCTCCTGTCCAGTAGTCTGGTCTGTGAGCTACCACAAACGCTCTTTTCCACCCTGGAACTGTGACCAAGGTCTCTGCTCCTCTTCCTCTGCAAACTTTGGTGTGCTAGCGCTCCTCTTTGCCCTGGCACTGCCATCTCTCCATGACTATGACCTGGATTCGTGTATGGGCAATGCAACAGAGTCCTTCACCCAGTGCCAACAAAGTGACCCCTGTAATCTTCTTCTGACCAGTTGTTTTACTGCTTACCATCTGTGGGTTGAGAGCTCTGGAAGCCATAGCTGTTGCCGCTGATTCAGTCATCCCCATGGTCTACCACTGTTTGCTGGGAGAATGGCCTGTGTTCCATTCTAACCCGGGTGCAACAGACCTTTCCTGCTGAACTTTTAAGCTGTCTTGGGTTAGAAAATTGTGCCACCTCATCTTTTTGTGGGTTCTACTGCCCCAGAATTCATTTTTGAGGTTTTATTTAAAGTTGTTTGGAGAGGAATTTGGGAGAGCTCAGGTGAGCCCCTGCCTTTTCTCCACCACTGTGGCTCTGCCCCCTAAAATATCTTTCTATCAAATTTTTCTGAGAAGAATTTGGTGTATAAAATATATAAACAATTAATAAAATACATAAGAATAGCTATTCCTGAATATTAAAATGGTCAAAGGATGTTAACAAATAATTCTCAAAAAGAATGGCAAAGCATTTAAAACCACATTTTTTAAATGCTCCAAGCCACTAGTAATAGGAGAAATACAAATGAAAACAACTCTGAGATTTCACATCACGCCCTGCAAATGGTCAAAAATTACAAAACTGGCAACAGTCAATGTTGGAGGCATTGTAACAAGACAAGAACACTAATGCATTATTGGTGGAATTGTCAAGTGGTACAATTTTGGACAGCATTATGGAATTATGGAAGTAAAGTGACTAAAATGTCCATATGCTTGCTTGACCCAGAGATTTTGTTACTGGATTTTTATCCCAAAGAAGAACTAATAAGAAAAACATTCTCATATACTCCAAAATATTTTGACTTCAAAATAGGGGGAAAAATGACTTAAAAATTTCTTTATATTATTAATGCAATTTTATATGTAAAATCCTTAATCCAGTTTTTAGAACTTATTACTAGAATATACTCAAAGCCTGTATTTCCCGTTAGAAACATTTAGAAGTCAATGGCTTATATATCTCCTAGTCCTTAGGTTTTTAACAGTCTAATCTTATTGCTTTCTCAAAGTTTATTACTCCATTAAATTAAAAAAAAAACCCTTATATCTTTATCTTATCCTCTCTTTTGGGGATACATCTATCTATCAGTCTATCTACAAATACACACACACACACACACACACACACACACACACACACACACATAGAGTCCTGAAAGAATGACACACTTTAGGGACCTAATCTTATACATGAATATACATCTATTAGCAAGGGGATGGCAAGTCTAAGAACTAATTTACTTAGCTACTTAGGCTATAGAGTTGACCACAAATTCAGATTACAAAGTAAGATTTTTTAAAATTTACATCCTATTATAGTAACTCAAATGTTTTAGTGTTACTCTATTAATAAATAGATTTAGTACTGCAACAACACAACTTTCACTGTTCATTCTCCCTGATTATAGAAATTTTCTATGAAAAGAAAAAAGAGGGACATGGTTATGACAATATCAAGATTGCTCCTTCAAGGGCATAGATTGAGCTGACATAAGCCATAAGAGAGGAATAATTCCCTTAGCTCTCTTTGATTCCAGCTAAGACTCATAGTTAATAGCCACTCATACAACAAAGTTCCATATTATTCACAGGCTATCATAGCCAGGCTCATAATTTGCCAGATGGGAAAATTTCCCATTTAGAAAGGAAATACTACAATTGGGAAATTGAATCAAGAGGATCCTAATGATGAGATACAGGCTCTGGGAACCCCCTTGAGCTCTCCTTGAATCTTTGAGGTACAGGTTCCGGGAAACTCCTTGAAGTCTGATTAAATCTTCCCACTTGAAGATTTCCCACTCCGCATTTGCAGAGGCCATAAGTTTTTCATTGTGGCTGGGCCCAAACCTCTGTTACTAGCTTAGCCCTCCATTGTCCATCTACTTCCCACCCTCGAGCCTATCAAAATATCAATCCACCCTTGCATTGACCTCATTAACTCCTCCTGAAAACCCTCCCCAAACTCATTACTGGAGTCTGACCTCATTGACTCCTCCTGAAGACCCTCCCCAAACTCCTCCTCTAGACCACCCCTAGATTCCTCTGTACATAAGAACTTCTTCCCTCCATGTGGTGTGAGAGCTCGATAGAATGGCTTAGCACAGACTTGCTCTGTGAGAGCGCCATAGAATGACCTAGCACAGACTTATTCTATTCTGTGTCAGATTTGCTTTGTCAAGCTTGCCCAATGCAAATGACACAGATACCTAGGCTCCTTAAGAGTCTAACCAATATGGCGAACTTTTAATGAACTTTCAATAAACTTTGCTTTTCTTTGGCTGAGAGAAGACTTGAGTCAAATTCTTCTGGTAGGACTCAGCGTGTTGGTATTTTGGGGGTCTCCTGAGCAATCCTAACCCTCTTTATGGGTAACCACATCACTACCTTTACCTATACAAGTTTGTCCCTTCAACTTTTCCCAGGCACAGACATCTGCCTGTATCAATTCTTAGACCACACTCCCTTCAGGTATATGTGGCATTCCCCTTGAAAGGTGTACTGTTGACTTAACGACAATTTGTACAATCATACCTGAAATAAAAACTCAGAATAATATTAAATTACAATTCCATGAAATTTTACCTCAGATAGTAAAAATTCACTAATCATAGCTTAGGGCTAGGATATTATTATTATTTTTCTCATGTTGCAATAACAGTTAATGAGCACATCTTATTTATCCTTCAATTATAAATGAAAAAATAATCATATTCTAGAGGTTTATGCATACAGTGATTACATGATAGTTCACTCAGAAACCCCAGGAAAATACTGACTGCAGCGTCTCCAAACTAATATATCCATATGTTAGGTCTATGGTTCAAAGATAGAACTTCGATACACATGATTTATTAACAGATACAATTTCACAATTTCACAGTTTTCATGAGTGATGATGGTCAAATCATCTCAGATAAAGCTCATCCTCCACTATAAACAAACTTGTAAATTCCCCTCCCCCTGTGACTGGGAGTGGCCTTAGTTTCTCAGGCTTCAGTCCTTTAGAATTTTATCATATGCTACCAGCAGGGCTGATAAGATCTTAAGACCTTGCCCAAATAGAAAGCTCCAAGGAACCTCACTGATAAGGATAATTAAAGAGGTCTTTACTACTTTTCTCCCAATAGTAAGTTACTATTATTATCAATTTTAAAGCAAAGTATGCCCCATCAACATTTAATAGTTTTCAAACATTTTGACCTCATTCTTTTAATAACTCAATGCATAATCCAAATTAAAGAGGTTATTTTTCTAACTGTGTTTCTGATACAATGGCTTCCCAAATTTCACAAAACAAGAAAAATTAGATGCCTAGCAATAACATAAACAATATTACAGACTTTAAAAACATAATGCAAAACTTTTTTTTGCCAGTTAAGTAATATTAATTTGTTTGAAAGCATTTCTGAATCCTCATATGAAAAAAATCATTATCTATCAACTTGACTTTCTATGCCAATCACATGTAAAACCCAATATTGAGTAATTACATTTAACAAAAATAATAATAGCTAATTTATATAGTGCTTACCATGTGCCAGGTCCTGTGCTAAGCACTTTAAAATTATTATGTCATTTGATCCTCACAACAACCCTGGGAGGTGGGTGCTGTTATTATTCTGTTTACAGATTAAGAACTTTGGTAAACTGAGGTGAAGTAACTTGCTTAAGGTCACACAATTAATACATTTCTGAGACCAAATTTGAACCCAGGTTTTCCATACATTTTCCCAGTGTATTGCCTTAATGCTGAAGAGCAAATGCATTTTGTATTAAGTTCTGATTTACCACAATTACCTAATAGGAGAACATATCTCATTCTAAATGAGATCAAGATATAATTTAGTTTCAGAGAAACCTTCAACCAAATCAAATCAAATCTGGATTTACAATCACAAATGACAACATTCAAAATCTCAATGGAATCAAATTTGTCTCAAACTTCTTTCCAAAACTTCAAACCTTTACTTTCAAACCCTCTAGTCATATTCTTAGTGAAAAAAGGCCAAGGTCTACCACGCATCCAGGGCCACCTCCAGTTGTCCTAATCTATATCTTGCCACTGGACTCAAATGGCTCCAAAGGAGAAAGTGAGACTGGTGACTTTGCATAGCCCTCCCTCACTTAAACCCAGTTCACTTGCATGTCATGGCATCACCTTCTTGATGTCATGGTCCTTTCTAAAAATGAAGGACAAAGAAGAGATCAGTGAATTGGGCATGCAAGTGAAAAAACAGAAAAAAATAAGAACAAATTTAAAATCCCCAAATTAAATACCAAAGTAGAAATTCTGAAAGCCAAAGGAGAGATTAATAAAATTGAAATTAAGAAAATTATTGAACTAATAAATAAAACTAAGAGTTGATTCTAGGGAAAAAAATCAACCCAAAACAAAACAATAAAATAGACAAACCTTTGGTTAATTTGATTTTAAAAAAGAAAGAAGAAAAACAAATTTCCAGAATCAAAAAATGATATGGGTGAATTCACCGAATGGAAAAAAAAAATCAAAACAATAATTAGGAGCTATTTTGCTCAACTGTATGCCAATAAATTTGACAATCTTAGTGAAATAGATGAATATTTACAAAAATATAAGTTGTGCAGATTAATGGAAGAGGAAATAAACTACTTAAATAGCCCCATTTCAGAAAAAAATTTGAAAAGCCATAAATGAATTCACTAAGAAAAAATTTCCAGGGCCAGATGAATTTAAAGGGAATCCTATCAAACATTTAAAGAACAATCAATTCCAGTACTATCTAAACTATTTGGGAAAATAGATGAAATTCTTCTTATGATACAAATATGGTATACCAAATATGGGGTTCAGAGTTGGGAGAGCTGGTTCAGATTTTTGAAAGAATTCAATCAGACCTTCTCTTTAGCCAGACGGAGCTTTATTAACACAAAAGCATGCGGGCCTGAGACTTAGCTAGGAGCTAAACAAAGGCAATGACAGAGGACAAGGACTAGCCTTATATAGCCAGAAAGCTATACGGTCTATAGGATGGGGATGTAAGTTTTAGGCTTTCTGAAGGGGGTTGGAGATTTAGGGACAAGATAAATCTTGCAAGATAAGGACACAGGATGAGGATGATGAATGACCCAAGAAAAGGGGGCAAGGGAATCTTTATGACAGGATGGGAGGAAACAAGGAATTTTAGGATAAGGTGAATTTTAAGGTCAAGATAAGTCTTGCAAGATAGGGATACTGGCTGAGGACAAGGAATTTATGACACAGGATGGGGGGAGACAAAGAATTTTAGGATAAGGTGAAGTTTTATGGTATTTCAAGATAAGGGGAGACTTTAGAATGCGCATCTCAACCTTTAGGGCACCTCTGTATTTTAGGGTGCCTCTAGAGAATAAACCAGTGAAAGGGCAACTCAACCTTTGGGGCACCTTTGTGTCCACATCACTGATACTTATACCTGGAAGAATCAAAATAGAGAGAATAAATTATAGAGAAAGAAGGACAGACAACAACCTCTGTGAGTAGAAAGAGGAACTGCCCCACTGGAGACCGAAAAACTGACAGTTGGGCAACACAGCTTCTTTTCCTTCTCTGCTCTCATTTTCCCCTCCTTTCCTCACTGTCCACATAGGGTATCATGCCCTTACCTTGTGGGTGTTGTGCCCAAAGAAATGTAAATTTTGATCTCTGAAACTTTTTTTCCCTTGAGAACCATGTCTTAAACCCAAATCACTTTGGCTCTCATTGATTGGCCAACTATAGGTCCCTGGACTAGCCCAACTTAGTTTTTGTTTGGGTCCAGATTGACTCAGAGTGAATATAAACAGCAATTATTTCTGTTCTGGCCAGAAACCTTGAGGGTCTTCCCCCCCTCCCAGATTGATTTTTTTTTGACTATGTAAAGAGGCCATTCTCTGCCTCATTTTTTACCTAGCCTTAATCACTGAATGGATATGGCCTTAATCAAACTGAGACCCGGTTAAAGACCTTAGCTTAAAAAGGCCAAGGTCTACCACAGCATCCAGGGCCACCTCCACTTGTCCTGATCTCACAACTTGGTCTCCAGAGGTGAAAGTGAGGCTGGTGACTTTGCACAGCCCTCCCTCACTTAAATCCAGTTTACTTGCATGTCATGGCAACATCTCCCTGACGTCATGGTCCTTTTTGAGAACAAAGGACTAACAACAACAGTGAAAACACACTCCAACTTTTTTTTAACTTTTTACCAATTCTCTTCCTATATCTACTTAAACCTTTACTCTTGTGCTTTTTTTTCTGTTCAGCATATTTTCATTGAAGCCTACCAATTTTTCATTTTACATTCTGATTCCTCACTTCTCTTTACCTTTAAGTTCATCCCATTATTTCTTAATCATATTCTAGTCTAACATTCTACTGAATCTTTCCTGTATAGATTTCCTTATACAATAACAATTAATTGCTAAGCTTTTACTTCTTAAATTGCATAGTGAGAAGATTAAATTGATTCTGTATAATTTTTATTGATCCCATTTATGTTTAATTGATTTTTGCCTTGTAACAGCTGAAGTCATGGTTCTTTGTCTCTGAACTTAGTGCAGAAATTCAACTAGCTCATTTGAGTTAAGTTTAGAAATCCAGTTCTTCGACTAATCACTGTTCTATTCTTACCTCAAGGAAATCTGCTGTCTTTGAGAGATGTGCAGGGAGTGTGGGTTAGTATCTTTACACCACCAAGTTATCCTTCAAGGATGTCTGGTTTGCTATCCAAAGAAGTTTGGTCTACTATCTCTAACCTTGTAGGTGGACTCAAACAATGAACTTTGCTTAGTCACAGGAGGGAAGGAAGGGGCTATTGCTAGCCCCTCATTCCCAATTTCCAATCAGTCGTATTATTCTCCACACCTCAGCTATGTAACCAGTCATGCTGTCCTTATCCCTGTGATGCTGCAAACCACACAACTAATTATATTATTTCCTAACCTACCTTGTTCTGTTCTTTGTTCTATGCTAATAAAAAGGAGCTACATCTCATCTCACTTGATCTATTCTAGTGGGTCTTTGGCTCAAATGAAGCAGACACTAACCCATTCTAGTATTAGGTTTATGCCTTGTTAATAAAATGTTAATTTACCCAGAAAAAAATGTGCCTTAGTCTACCTCTGTTGAATTTCACTCACGACAATAGTCTATTTCAATTTAAGGTGACTTAGCTACTAGCTTACCTAAACAATTAAATTCTGTTGAATCATTTCGAACCAGTTTCCATTCTGTGCATTCTCTAGTGGATGAAATCAACTTCTTGAACAACACATCTAGCTCCCTCTAAGAAGAGGAGAGAGGCATGTGTTGTTTGTGCTTCAACTTAATCCTACCTGCAAACTTCCAAAATCCACAAAGATGTTACCATAATTTAGAAATTTACAGGAAAGAGATTACATTTCAGTTACAAATTTAGTCTCTAAATAGTTTATAATACCATAATTTCTACAAACCAGGAAAAAAAATTTCCTTCTTTTTCTTATCTGTCTTTATCTCTGCAATCTCCAAACTTTCCAGAATTTTAAAAACAGAGAGAAAGAAGGAATTCCAAAGTTTTCTTTCTTATCACCCACTGAAAGTATAATTAATCAGGTAAGTCCCTGCTTAATATTATCCATAGTTGGAAGAGCTGTTTTAAGATTCCACCCTTCTATGTTACTCTTTGGTGCTATCTCACGGCAGTTTATTATGGGTGATGAGGTATTTCCTTTCAAAGTTCTCCAAGGTAAAAATACTCTGTACATGCTAGAGAACTTCTGGGCCCTGGGGCCCAGTGAAGTCTACTTCCTTCTCTGATTTTTCCTTACTAAAGTGGTTTCTTAAGAGTGCCATGATCTCCCTCCCCCCTTTCCCCCTTATTATGCCTCTGTCAAGACCCTCTTAGTACGCTATCCTGAGATAGATAACCTTAGTACTCTATCCTTTTTCTACTGGGAGTTTTCTCTCCTCCCAGGGGATTCTGCCAGCTTACTAGGGGTAGTTCTCATTATGGTTCAGTTGAGGCCCTCTTATCTTCTCTGAGGTTCCAGTCTAGATGAAGTTTGGGAGGACATGGAGATCTGAGGTGGGTGGTCCATCCTGAAAAAGCCCCTGGGGGTAAGATTTTTTCTTTTTTTTTTTTTGAGGGGCAATTGGGGTTAAATAACTTGCCCAAGGTCACACAGCTAGTAAGGGTTAAGTGTCTGAGGCCCAATTTGAACTCAGGTCTTCCTGACTCTATTCACTTTTGCCACCTCGCTGCCCCATGGGGGTAAGATTTCTACTGGAGCCTTTAGGATGTTCCTTCATTGAAGGTCAGTCATCACATGGAGACTCGTGGCCTCCTCCTGACTGGCTCACCAGAGCTGCTAGCGAAAATTACAACACCAAATTACATCCAGACCAGGACTTATTTACCAAGGTATGTGGGTGCAGAAACAATCAGGTCCGAGGCTCTGGGTCGGTGCAAGGACCTGGAGGCTTGTGTCTCTTTGGTTTCTGTGCAATTTTTACATAGTACCAAAGGGGAACAGGAATACATCAGCCAAGCTGTGATTCCATCAGAGCATGTGCTGCTGTCTTATGAGTGGGAGCGGGGGCGGCTTTACAGAAAGCATTTGGAGGCCGTGAAACTTAAAAACATTAGTGTTCAGAGGGAAACTCATAGGAGTAGTAAAGCATAGGAAAAATTGAATGACAAAAGTTTATGGTTAGATAAAGTAACTTCAGAATTCTTCAACATGTAAATGGAACCTTTGTGGGTGATGGCGAGATCAAGGGTGTGACCATCCTTGTGTGGAGCTGAGGTAGAATAGAGGAGTAGGTCATGAAACTTGAATGGGTTGGGGAATTGGGAGGTTAGCCTGTTTGGGAGAACATCAAGGTATGTTCTCCTATGTATGCCAGGTATGTCAGAAGCCTCCTAGTATAAAGGCAGAAGTTAGGGTAGAGAGGAAGACTATGAGTCAAACACTGCATTTATGGAGAAAGAAGGAAGAATGACTTGGAGGTTGGTACAGAATAGCTACTGGGAGTTGGATTAGTTGAGAAATTTGGATAGTGTAAATCTCAAAGGAGGAGAGGTTTCTGAGTGAGATGGCAGAGGGCGGGTCTAGAAATGGTCATAGGGAGCAAGGAGACTTCTGATCCTATCCCAGTAACATAGGGGAATGTAAGAGAAGGTGCGGCTAGTGCTGAGAAGCTATGAATGATAGAAGATGGAAGGAGGAAGAGAGAAAGAAGTCTGAAATTGAAGGAAGTTTGTTGCTCAGTGAATAGAATGCCAGACTTGAAATAGCCTTAAACACTTATCAGCTGTGTGACCCTGGACAGTCACCTAACTTATGTCTGCCTCAGTTCCCTCATCTGTAAAATGGGGATAATAATAGCACCTACCTCCCAGGATTGTTGCTCAAATGAGATCCTATTTGCAAAGAACTTAAAGCACTATAAAGCAAGTTATTAGTATTATTATCGTGGTTGTTTATTACAGAGTTCCAGAGGGCATAGTGGAAGGGGTGGGCAGATCTGGAGCGTGCTCTTGTGTGGGGGAGAGGAGGAAGCACAGTTGAGGTCAGTAGGAATGAGTGAGTAGAGATCTGGGGCAGGGGAGGGAGGAGCTTTTCTTGGGCAGTCAGGGCCTATGTCTGGCATGGAGGAGAAGGTGGGCATAGAAGTATGTGTACCATCGGGGAATGTCCATTGAGGAGGTGAGAGGTGTGTCCCTAGGTGTCTGGAACCTCTCCATTTGATAAGCACTAGCAGTTTTGTCCAAAACAGGACTAACTGCTTTTCCCCTCAAATCAACCCTTCTTCTGGATTTCACTGTTTCTGTTAAAGGCATCACAATCCTTTCAGTCTCCAGGTTCACAGCCTCAGGATTATCCTTGGATCCTCATTCTCTTTCCCTACATATCCATTTAGTTGTCAAGTCTTATTTCTACCTCCACAATATTCTTCATATCTGATGCCATCACACACAGCGGATATTCTACTTCATACCCTCATCACCTCTTTCCTGGACTATTGTAACAGAGTCCTTGCCTCCGATCACTCCCCTCTCCAATCCCTCCCTCACACAGTTGCTGAAGTGATTTTCCTAAAGCCCTGGTTCTGACCGTATCAATCCCCTACTTGTAAATTATAGCCTGATTATGTCTAGGATACAATCCAATATTCAGTAAATATTTATAAAGTGCCTACTATTTGCCAGGCACTATGTTAAATTCTGGGGATACAATTCATTAAAAAGAAAAAAAAAGATGGTCCCAGCTGTCAAAGAGCTTACCACCTAATGGGAGGAGACTACACACACACACACACACACACACACACACACACACACACACACACACACACACACACAAGCACGGGGCAGCTAGGTAGTGAATTGAATAGAGTACGGGTCCTGGAGTCAGGAGAACCTGGGTTCAAATTTGACCTCAGACACTTGACACACTAGCTGTGTGACCTTGGGCAAGTCACTTAACCCCAAATCCCTTGCTTTCCCCCCTCAAGAAAAAAAAGAAGCAGAAAAGGCAGGGAAGAAGAAGACCAGAGGGTCCCAGTGAGGAATCTTATTCTATGGAATTGAAACCAGGATACAAAATAAAGTACACTGTTTGACATTTAAAGGCCTTCACAATTTGGCCCAAACCCACTTGTGCAGTCTTGGTTTATATTACTCCCCTTCTTGCACTCCATAATGGAACCAAACTACCCTTCTTACTGTTCTCCATGCACATCTCCTGTCTCTGTGCCTTTGTGTCTGGTTGTGCCTCACTCTTGAAGTGAAATCCCTCCTCACTTCTGCCTCTTAGAATCTCTTGTTTTCTTCAAGACTCATCTCAAACACTGTATTGTGCATGAAGGCTTTTTTTTTTGTCCCCAGTTCCTAGTGCCCTTTCTTTCAAAATTATATGGTATCTACTTGGTGAATATTCTCCATAAGCTTATTTATATTGTGATGGGTGAAATCTGAGGAAATAGGTTTGAGCTTTGAAGCATTTCTATTTATTAAGCAATACACATCTATAGCATAACAAATAGGGACCAGGTCTCTTCAATTTATCACTGAACCTGCAAATACAGGAGGAGGCAGATTTTTATGCATTAAAAGAAAACAGGATATAAGCCAGGATAAAAGATTAGGTAATCTGATGTCTAATTGGAAGAAAGATTAGAGGCTTTCAGAGTTGGGAAGGGGAGAGAAAGCAGGTGCAATTCCCTGAAATCAGAAAAAAAAAAGGTGTCCTACTTTCCCACCAAGTGACTGTACTCAGTCAGAGGAACAAGGAAACAGAAACCGATTGATCAGTATGGGGCCAGTTTTCAAATAAGACTATGGGCTGCTTAAGATGTATATATGAGAAAATTCCTTGCATAAATCTTCACATATAACTGGGTTTCTGGTCAGCATAACCTAGGTCCTTAGTAAAGGGTCTCTAAGCAACAGCTAAAGGTAGTCCAGCTTCCCAGCCACACAGGGTTGGGTTCAAACAATGCAATAAGGTTTTCTCACAATTCCCATAATTGGGTAAAGTTTTCTCACAAAACAGAAATTGAACTAGACCCATAATAGAACAGAAAGGGAACTGAGCTAGATCTAGAATTGAGTCACAAAATGGAGTAAGTGTGGTTACTTAGTTTCTACGATTCCCTCAATGTGCATGTTGTCTCCCCTCATAGAATGTAAACTTCTCAAGGACAGGGACCATTTCACCCTTGTCTTTGTATCCCCAGCACCCAGCACAATGTCTAGCACATAGTTGTACTTAATAAATATTTACTGAGTGATCTAAGTCCATGGACAGGATCAGGAGGGAAAAGCACACTATGCTTTTTTGGGGAAGTATTTAATTTTTATCATTTTCAATGACAAAAAAATTGATTTTCTCTCCCTCCCAACCCTTCACTACCATTGGAAAAAAAATAAAAACAAAACTTTGCAACAAATAGGGATTCAAACAAATTTTTATATTGATGATGTAAAAAATGATATGTTTTGATTTGTACCCTGAGTTCACCACCTCTCTATTAGCATGTTTCATCATAAAAGTCCTCTGGAATCATGGGTGGTCAAAAACTTTCAAAACTGTTCAGACTGAATGAATTGATCAATAGATAAAACATTTATTAAGCATTTACTGCGTGTAAATAACTGTGCTAAACACTGAAGAAACAAAGAGAAAAGTAAGATGGTCCCTGCTCTCAAGGAATTTACATTCCAATGAAGGAGACGACAGATGTGGAAAGTTTTAGCTTCCTGTCAGATGAAAAAATCCCGTGGTTCATAGAATATACCAGCAAAGCCAGTGGTATTGCCTCTTCTTTAATGTTATTTTGACTAATAAAATCATATCCGTTTCTGATGTTGAACTATTTGATAGTGCCAAAGACTTTAATAATAAGAACTTTCTTTTCGGGGTCTTCTGTAGCATGCAGGAGTAGATATTAGGTTATGTCTCCAGAGGGAATGATGGCTCAGATCATTGGCCTTCAGGGATGATGGCTGAGGTCAATGGGCTAGAAGCATGGCTATTCCCAAGCCTAGGTTCAGGTTTCTGTTCTATCTCCAACAGGGTCTGAAGGGAGATGGTGTTCAAATGGTGTCATTGTTTTGACTTGCCTGGTCCATGCTGTATCCTGTCTCTCCTTTAGGAGTGCCTTGCTACTTTAACAAAGTTGGATTTTCTGCCCAAAATATTATTTTTATAGTGTTTTGTTATCAATTCTGCTCACTGCACTCTGGATTAGTTCATTAGTTTCAGGTTTCACTGAAACTATTAATTTCTTACATCATAATAGTATTCCATTACATTTATATAACCTAAGCATTCTCTGATTGATGGGTGCTCCCTTAGTTCTCAGTTATTTGCTACTAAAGGCGAGAGAGCTACTATAGATATTTTACAGATATAGGTCCTTTTCTTCTTTCTTTGATCTGCTTGGGGGTATAGGTCTACTAGAGGTATCACAGGGTCAAAGGGCACACACAATTCAGTAACTTTTGGGGCAATATTCCGGAGTACTATGCTTGTTTTCAGTCCCCTCTTCCTCATCTATCTCTGCTGGTTCAGGCAAGCTCTGCTTCCTTCTTAAAGCCTCAGGACCAGAGACAGGTGAGGACAAGCACTACTGTCTGGGATGGCCACGAGGTGTCGCCATCAGGTCAGTTTTGGACTTTGAGGTCCGCTTGCATTTGTCTAAGTCCCAAGCTGTTTGGAGTCTGAGATTGTCATTTTTTACATTTACCTTCTCAGTGTCCAACATAGGACCTTGCACATATTAGTTACTTAATAAACGTTATACGTGTACCAAGAAAAATATTTTTCCTGATTTAATGTTTAAGGTGGAAGTTGGGGACAGCTGAGATTTACAAAGAGGAGTTCTCTATAAAAAAGTTACTTCAGTGGCCATAGAATGATGGCTTTCTGACCCAAGAAGATGGATCACAAGTACATGAGGTGGAGCGGTAAGGGCAGCAAGTGATTCTTCTAAAAAAGGATTGAGAGATGTTAGAAGACTGTGAGCTCAATATGGCAGCCCCCAGAATGAATGTTTTCTTGGGGTACATTAAGACAGTGGTTCTCAACCTTCCTAATGCCACGACTCTTTAATAGTCATATGTGGGCATGTCTGCATGTGGGCACACCCGCCTGGAGACGGGTAGAAGAGGTTCCTAAGACCATTGGAAATATGTGTTTTCTGATGGTCTTAGGTGACCCCTGTGACCCCTTGTGAAAGGGTCGTTTGACCCGAAAGGGGTCACGACCCACAGGTTGAGAACCACTGCATTAAGAGATTCATGGTATGTAGAACTATGTAACCATTAGTCTCCATATTTGAGGTTGTATCGGGACCTGGAGACAATATTTTTGCGAGGTTGTTGATAAGCTGGTAAGTGCCCAAAGTACAGGGACCAAGATGTGAAAGGCATAGAGATCATTCTATGAGAGAATCAACTGAAGGAAATAATGTAGCTGGCAAATATGGAGCACTTGACGGTTTGGAGCACCTACCGGTCAACTATCTCTTACACTCAATGTATGATGAATTTCTTGACCATCCTTTGTAATACTTCCCCTGTTGCTTCTTTATATTGCATCTCAGCTCACTCATGCTCATCATACTCCTGTCCATAGTGGTTTAAGATACTCAGAGATAGCTGTTATGTCCTGGGTATCATGTACGGCTTCACAAGTGTCAATCAATCAACAAACATTTATTAAGCACCAGATATTACTTCATTTGACCCTCAAAACAACCCTGTGAGGCAGGTACTATTATTATCATCCCCATTTCACAGATAAGGAAACTTAGGCAGACACAAGTCAAGTGACTTGCTCAGGGTCATACAACTAGTAAGTTCCTGGGACTGGATTTGAATTTAGGTTTTCCTAACTCTAGATTCAGTACCGTATCCATTGAGCCACCTAACTTCCAAATGGAACAAAAAGAACTCTGAAGAAGAGAATACTGAGTGTTGGGACATGATGGCTACCTTTTAGTATTGTTGTTGTTTCGTCATTCAGTTCTATCCTACTCTTTGTGACCCCGTGGACTATAGCACACCAGGCCCTTCTATCCTCCACAATCTCTTGAAGTCTGTCCAAGCTCATGTTCGTTGCTTCCATGACATTATCTAACCATCTCTGCCATCCCCCTTTCCCTTTGCGTTCAGTCTTCCCCAACATCAGTGTCTTTTTCAATATTTTTCCCTATATTCTCATTATTTGGCCAAATTTAAGTTTCAGCTTCATTTGACTTTCCAGTGAGTGATCCGAATTAATTTCTTCAAGTGTTGATTGATTTGGTCCCTTATTATCCAAAGGACTCTCAAACGTCTTCTTCATCATCACAATTCAAAAGTGCTGATTCTGTGGCACTTTGCTTTCCTTATAGTCCAACTCTGACAGCCGTACATCACTACTGGAAAAATCATAGCTTTGACTATATGGACCTTTGTTGGCAAGGTGGCATCTCTGGTTTTTAGTATGCTGTCCAGATTTTCCTTCCAAGAAGCAAGTATCTTTTAATTTCATGGCTGCAGTCATCATCTGCAGGGATCTTTGAGCCCAAGAATATAAAATCCAACACTGCTTCCATTTCTTCTCCTTCTATTTACCAGAAAGTGATGGGACCTGTTGCCAAGATCTTTAAAGAATAATAGAGAGGACCATGATAGGTGTGAATGGAATGAGACACCTTATAAAGGAAAAACTGTATAGGAGAAGTGTCATAGAGAACATTAACAGGGAAATACTTGAGAGGTCAAAAAAAATACAGTTAAACATGTATTGGGAGTGAAAGATAGCTGTTTGGTATGGCATTTGAACAGTGTCAAGAATGCTAGAGTGATGGGATATGATTGGTATCCTTGAGGGTGCAACCAGTTCTTTGGGATATTGAAGCCATGTGTTGAAAGGACTAGACTTACTCTGCTTAGCCTCAGGTTGGCAGTAGGAACAGAACTATAGACTGTGGTTAGAAATCAAAGAGAAACAGGAACTAGGGGCCATGGGTAGAGACGATGGAGAAACTATTTTAGGTTTAAAGGACGATATTGTAGGTATAGTAGTACACACTTATAATCACTGCTACCAGGGAGACTGAGGCTAGGGCATGTCAAGAATTCTGAGCTGCAGGGGGTTATGCTGATCAGGTGCCCAAATTAAGTTCAGCATTAATGTTCATAATTAATAGGAGCTTCTGGGCAGGGAGGGGGCAGTGGACCACAGGTCAGAAATGGGGCAGGCAAACTCTCCCTTGCTGATCAGAGGACAGTCAAGACTTGGGTTTGGCCCTGTACTTCCAGTCTGGCAGAGACAGGGAGACCCAGCATCAGCAAGTCATTTAAGCTTTGCCTCAGTTTCCTCAGTGGTAAAATGAGAATAATAATAATCATAATTGTACCTTTCCTGCAGGGTTGTTGTAAAGATCAAATGGGATAATATTTACAATGCGCCTGGCACATTTATTGTTGTTCAGTCATTTCACTCGTGTCCAATTCTTTTTGACCTCATTTGGGATTTTCTTGGTAAAGATACTAGAAGTCGTTTGCCATTTCCTTCTCTTACTTATTTTACAAATGAGGAAACTGAGGCAAACAGGGTTAAGTGATTTGCCCAGGGTCATACTGCTAGTAAGTATCTGAGGTCGGATTTGAACTCAGGTCTTCATGCCTCCTTGGCCAACACTCTATCCACTGAGCCACCTGGCTGCCCAACCTGGCAAACAATAGACAATAAATACTTATTTCCTTCCTTCCTAATGATGTTTACTTTATGGAGGTCTCCAAGCATAAGCTAAAAAATTGTTTATATGGTATGTTGTAGAGAGGATTCTTGTCTAGGTTGGAAGGTTGGACCAAGACAAGTAAACGGGCATAATTAAGTCCTTTTATTATTGTTTAGTCTTTTCAGTCGTTTCTGACTCTTCATGACCCTGTTTGGGGTTTTCTTGGCAGATATTGGAGTAGTATGCCATTTCCTTCTCCAGTTCATTTTACAGATAAGGAAACTGAGGCAAACAGGGTCAAGTGACTTGCTCAGGGTCACACAGCTAGTCAGTGTCTGAGACTGGACTTAAACTCAGGTCTTTCTGACTTCAGGCTCAGCCTTCTATACACTGTGCCACCTAGCCGTCCAATTAAATCCTTATAATGATGATGCTAACTCACATTTATATAGCACTTACAATATACCAGTCCTTGCGCTAAGTGCTGGGAAAACAAAGCGAAGCAAAGGTCCCCTTGTTAAGGTTATAAAGGCGATTCCTGTTTGGGTACAGGGTGTACTGCCTGCTTTCTGAGATCCCTTCCAGCTGTAAGAGTCTGTGATTCAGAATTAGCCCCTACCATTCCTTCCAACTCTTGAGATTCTGTGTGAATGAGCAGGGAGATCCTCATTCTCACTCTAATTCACTTGGGCCGGCTCTGCTACTCACCCACTTGGATACCATGCTCTCTAAACCTCAGCTTCCTGGTCTGTAAAATGAGGGTGTAGTACTAGATCAACCAACCAGTGAACATTTATAAAGCACCTATTACGTGCTAGGCTTTGTGTTAAGTTCTGGGGACACAAAAAGAGGCAAAAGACAGTGCCCTGCCCTTCAGGAGCTTACCGTCTAATGAGGAAGACAGCATGCAAGCTATATATAGGATAAATAGGAAATAATTAACTGAGAGAAAACACTGGAATTAAGAGGTTTGAGGAAGGCTTCCTGTACAAGATGGAATTTTAGTTGAGAATTAAAGGAAGCAGGGGAGGTCAGTAGTCTGAACAGAGGAGGGAGAGCCATCCAAGCATGAGGGACAGTTAGAGAAAATGCCTGGAACCAAGAGATGGAGTGTCTGGTTAGTGGAATAGCCAGGAAGCCAGTGTCACTGTATGGAAAAATATATCTTGGGGAATAAGATATAAGAAGACTAGAAAGATAGGACAGAAGTAGGTTATAAAGGGCTTTGGATATCAAGTAGAACATCTTTGTATTTGATCATGGAGGCAATAGGGAGCCATTGGAGTTTATTGAGTGAGGGGATGGGGTTTGACATGATCGGGCCTGTTCTTTAGGAAAATCACTTTAGTGGCTGAATGGAGATGGATTGAAGTGGGGAGGGACTTGAGGCAGGCAGACCCACCAGCAGCTATTGCTATAATCCAGGTGTGAAGTGATGAAGGCCTGTGCTAGAGTGGTGGCAGTGTCAGAGTAGAGAAGGGGGCTTATTCAAGAGATGCTGTAGGGGTGAATTGGACAGACCTTGGCAACAGCTTGGATGTGGGGGAAAGGGTGGTGTGAGAGACAGTGAAAGGCCCATCATGACTCCTGGGTTATAGCCTTGAGAGCTTGAGGGAACAGGAGGATGATTTGCCGCCTCCCATCCCCCAGTGATAGGGAAGGTAGGAGTGGGGAGGGTTTAGGGAGAAAGATAATGAGTGAGAAGAAAGTGGAAGTGCCTCTTGTAGGTGTCCTTTTGGAGGAGTTGGGCTACGAAGGACAGAATTGCTACCGGTAGTGGAGATGAAAGGATCACAGGAAGGTTTTTTTCAGGATGGGGGAGACAAGGGCATGTTTGTAGGGAAAGAGCCAGTAGACAGGGAGACACTGAATATAAGTGAGAGTAGCACCCTTCCAACTCTTTCTGTATTCTAAGGTCATTTCCATCTCTGGTATTCTATTCTGCAATCTGTGCTGGATTCCACCCTATACCGTTAGGGCCAGGCTTTTGGGAAACAAAGGCAGTTTTCTGGTCCAGGGAGAGGTTGGGAGGAGGGCAAAGGACAAAGGAGCTTAATGAATTTGGAGAGGGGTGGGCAGAGTAAGAGGCCCCAAGCTCCAATGATTTCTCATTTTGCTTTCTCCTCTGACACGTGCCAGCCTCCAGGGGGTCCCCAGGGGCCTGGAACAGCTGAGATCCCCTTCCTTCCCCAAGCCCAGATTGAGGCTGGGGGTGGGGTGGGTTTCCAGAACAGATGTTCTAGGGTTTCCCAGACTGCTTCAGGATTCACTAGGTCAGAGGGAGTTTGTGGGCCTAAGCTCCAAACATAGGGGATCAAAGGGGAGAGAAGGGAGCAGGGATAACCAACACCATTCAGGTAATGCTTAAATTTAAGGTTTACAGAAATTTAGGATATAACAGCTCCCCTATAGGAGTAGGTAATGCAAGTATCACTATCTCCATTCTACAGAGAATGAAACTAAGCCTCAGAACTGAAGTGATTTGCCTGAGGTTACACAGAAAGTATCAGCACTGAGATTTGACCCCAGGCCTTTTTGATTCTAAATCCAACCTTTCCACTATTAAGGAAAGATATGGCATGCATTACAAAAAAAAATACTGTATATCTAAATCTATATCCGTATCTGTCTATCTATACTTACATTCGAATTAGGTTGTGATAGTGGCAAAGATCATATCATCATAGAGAGAATCATAGATAAAGGAGATTTTAGGAGTCTTCCAATTCTTTTTTTTTTTGTTTTTTTTGTTTTTGCTTTTTGGAGTGCAATTGGGGTTAAGTGACTTGCCCAAGGTCACACAGCTAGTAAGTGTTAAGTGTCTGAGGTCGGATTTGAACTCAGGTCCTCCTGACTCCAGGGCTGGTGCCCTATTCACTGCGCCACCTAGTCTCCACTTTTTGTTTTGTTTTTTTTTGTTTGTTTTTTTAGTCCTCCAGTTCTAATACCTTCATTTATATTTGGGGAAACTGAGGCCTAGGTTGTTTAAAGTGACATTCCTATCTAAGGACACTTGAGTAAGGAGAAGAGAGGTCCAAGCAAAGTGATTTCTTTAGGAAAATCTGTGGAGGAAGAGATTACTTCCCAATCCCTTTTAATGCTAATAATGCCTTCCCTCTGCTGATTTATCTTCTCTGTCTCTCTCTCTATCTCTGTCTCTGTCTCTTTCTCTCTCTGTCTGTCTTTTCTCTCTCTATCTCTCTCTTTCTCTCTGTCTCCTCTCTGTCTCTCTCCCCTCTCTCTCTCTGTGTCTCTGTCTCTCCACATATATATGTATATGCACACATATGTATTTCCCCCATTAGACTGTGAGGTCCTTGAAAACAGGGACTGTCTTTTCCTTTTCTTCATATCCCCAGCACTTCGAACAGAGCCTGGCACCTAATAGGTAATTATTAAATGCTTTTTGAATGGGGTCAATTAGGGAAGGTTTCACAGAGGCCACATGACCTTAACTTGGCCTTGAAGGTAGAGAAGGATTTTAATGAACGGAGATAAGGAGGGAATGCATTCCAGACCTGAGGGGTGGGGTGGGGGGGCGTCGTATTGGGGTTTGAATTGAATTGTTTTGGCTAGGTCAGATTTCTAGGTATCCTCCCCATATCTGAGAGTGGGGAGTGGAAGAAGATTAAAGGGACCAGGAGAGAAGGATTGGTGATTTTTCTGAGGCTTGGTTTTCTTATCTTTAAGATGGGGAAAAGAAGGTGTTGGTAATGGAGTGAGGAGGAGGATATGGGAAGATGGGGAAAGGGTGGGAATACTAAAGAATCCAGAGGTCATGATTACCAGTAGTCATTCATTAGTGGGGACTTCAACTTTTAGCCCAGTACTTCCTTATTGGAAGATAGTACAAGGGTTTGGACTGTGCAGAGCATTAGGCTAGTGAGGATTCATAATTTGGCTTTAGTCTATCTTTCTGGGCCAATTACAAATTAACACCCCCTCTGTCCCCCCATACACTCTAGCCAAGTTGTCTTGCTTGCTTTCCCCATACCTGACATTCCAGCTCCCACACTCATGCCTTGGTATCTGCTGCCTCCCTCCCTACGCCTGGAATACTTGCCCTCTGAACTTTTGCCTTTTCAAGCCTCTAGTTTCCTTCAACATTCAGTTGAAGTGCTATCTTCTTTAATCAAGAGACCTTTTCTGATTTCCCCATATCCCTGAATGCTTAATTTGTGTCTATCTTATATTTACTTATCTGTGAATATGTTTATTTTTCTAGTTGAATATAGTTCTTTGAGAGCGGGAACGATTTTGTAGAAGGTTCCTGCTGTAGACTTCTGAAGACCAGGTTTACCCCAAAGGGCATCCTGAACCCCAAAGATCCAGCTTTTCTTGCACTCTCAGGCTGGTTATACCCTCTCCCTACAGTAGAACCCCAGGGAGAATCTCTTAAACCATAGACATATGGCTCTTATCTAAGGTCTTCTCCAGAAGAGATTTTCAGGGTTTCCTTTAAAAAGGAGTTCAGTGTACAAAATGGATATCAGGTATAGCACAACTATCTATATCTCTTTATTTTCCTACCATAAAAGACATTTTATTTATTTTTTACTTTTTGGAGGGCAATTGGGGTTAAGTAACTTGCCCCAAATCACACAGCTAGTAAGTGTGTTAAATGTCTAAGGCTGCATTTGAACTCAGGTCCTCCTGACTCCAGGGCCAGTGCTCTATTCACTGCGCCACCTAGCTGCCCCCAGAAAAGAAATTCTTGAAACAAAGGAGACTCAAAAAGGAGTCTTAAAAAGGAGTGCGAAAAATATTTAAAACAATAATCCATTATACTTCATATATTCCTGGGAAGTAAAGACAACTTTGTGGGACTGCTTAACAGATAGTTCTTATTTACTTGATACGTTAATTATCTGAGCAACTCGAAGGTCAAGATATCCTGGCTTAGCCATGCATAGCTCTTAGCACCTTTAGGTTTAAGATAACTAGTCTTTCCCTGCATCTGGGGCCACCTCCACTCATTCCAATCTACATCTGGCCAGTGGACCCAGATGGCTCAGGAGGAAAAAGTGAAGTTAGTGACTTTGCACAGTCCTTCCTCACTTAAACCCAATTCACTTGCATGTCACTTGCATCTCCCTGAGGTCATGGTTCTCTGAGAATAAAGGACAAGCAATGTCCACTGGGGACCCAATTGGAGTTTGGCTTTCTTTCTTTCTTTCTTTCTTTCTTTCTTTCTTTCTTTCTTTCTTTCTTTCTTTCTTTCTTTCTTTCTTTTCTTTCTTTCTTTCTTTCTTTCTTTCTTTCTTTCTTTCTTTCTTTCTGTCTCTCTTTCTCTCTCTCCTTTCCCTTCCCCTCTGAAACCTCAAAAGATATCTTGATGTTTAATATCTAGATTTCTTTCTTAAGGACCATGCCTTAAAACTGAAATCACTCTGGCTCTCTCTGATTGGCCAACAATAGGTCCCAGACCAAGACCTGCTTGGTCATTGTTTGGGCCCTGATTGACTCAGAGTGAATGTAAATAGGAATTATTTCTGTTTTGACCATTCTTTGCCCCATTTCTTACCTAGTCTTAATAAATGAATGGGCATTGCCTCAGTCAACTGAGACCTGTTAAAAACTTTAGCTTTAAAAGGCCAAGGTCTTCTACTGCATTTGGGGCCATTTCCATGCCTCCTGATGTGTATCTTGCCACTGGACCCAGGAAAAAGTGAGGCTGGTGACCTCACAGTCCTTCCTCACTTGCATGTTATGGCATCACCTTTCTGATACCGTGGTCTTCTTCAAGAATAAAAGACAAACAACAATCTTGTCAATGGTCATCCCCAATAGGAAGCAGTATAGTTCCAGGAAGCACCTCTGCCTGCTGACTTAGGATAGAAGGAGCTCTCCAGCTCTCAGGATTGCTGGGCCCTATGTCTATAGCAGGAAGCAGAAAGCAGAGGAGACAGTGAGGGACTTGGGGCATAGTCTCAGGATCACCTAGAGCAGATATTCTCACTGTTAGGTGCTTAGGTGGTAGTTGTCATTTTGGGAGTACACCTTCCCCCCTACCCCCTCCAATCCTTTCTCATCTTTCTGGAAGTCCAAGGGACAAGTGGCTCTGGATTTGGGATCTGACAGACAGAAGACATGATAACCTATTTAGGGGAAGTTTCTTCCTGACTCTAGTACCAGTCATCTTCAACATATAGAACTAACCAGGAGCCTCCAATAGAGCCTGACATTTATCAAGCGGCCAGATCTTCACGGGAAATGTTCTAATCCAACCTGTTCTTCCTCTTTGTATCCCTAACATCTGGCACATAGTAGGAGTTGATTGATTGATTGATTGATTGGTTGGGGCCTGAGTTCATGGAACCAAGAAGCTATCACTTGTAGAGTCAAGAGCTCTAATAAGAGAGATGGGAGAGTAAAGATATAGTCACGGCTCTTGCCATTACTTGGCTGAGTCTTTGGACTCAGCATTTTCACAGGCTATGCCTGAAATACTTTCTCTCTTCATCTCTGCCTCCTGGCTTCCCTAACTTCTTTCAGTTCACAGTTAAAATATCACCTTGTTTCTCAGGCCTCTTCAATCATACTGCCTTCCCTTTGAGAATATCCCCAATTTATCCTGTCTGTACCTTGAGCAGCTAGGTGGGGCAGTGGATAGAGCACCAGGCCTAGGGTCAGGAAGACTCATCTTCCTGAGTTCAAAATATGGCCTCAGACACTAGCTGTGTGACCCTGGGCAAGTCACTTAACCTTGTTTGCCTCAATTTCCTCAACTGTAAAATGAATTGGAGAAAGAAGAGGCAAACCACTCCAGTATCTTTGCCAAGAAAACTCCAAATGGGGTCACAAAGAATTGACACAACTGGATAACAACAACAAAATCTTGTTTGGATGTTGTCTCTCTCATTAGACCGTGAGCTCCTTTCAAACAGGCACGTTTTTGTTTTTATTTTTTTTTTGCCTTCTTTGTATCCCCAGCTCTTTGAATAGTACTTAGTACTTCTTAATAAATACTTGTTGACCTTGGTTGAGTAGTACAAAGATTATTGTACTCATTTTACAGAGAGAAAACTGAGGCTCATTTTGGTCAGTAGTAGAACCCAGGACTCCTAACTTCAATTCCAATACCCTTTCCACAGTACCTCATGGATTAAAATCAAGGTTCTCTTTTAGCTCCTTGAAGCTGGACACCCCAGGCTAGGAGGAGGAGAAGGAGGAGGAGGAGGAGGAGGAGGAGGAGGAGGAGAAAAGTGGGGGAAGGGATGTTCTGATTTGCAGGCTGGAGTGGGTCAAGTTGAAAGCTGAGAGGCTGATGTCTGCAAGAGCTGGTCTGAGTTGGGGGGAGGGAGAATTGCAGTTTCCTCTCTTTTAAGTCTATCATTCCTCATTTCCCCCCCATCCCAGTCTGGGAGGTGAGACACCAGGGGCCCTGGTGGGGAGGGAGGTGTGTCCCTAAAAGAAGAGATCACCTCAGGGACAAAGAGTTACTGGTCTGTTTCCTGGGGGGAAATCTCCTTCTTTTCCACCTGGCAGCTATGTAGAAGATGGATCAAAGACAGGAGAGACTGGAAAATGGGAGATCAATTAGGAAGCTATTGCAACATTCTACATGAGAAGTGATGAGGGTCTGTAGGTGTGTCAGTGGAGAGAAAGGCTTGTGTGCCAGAGCTATTGGGGAAGTAGAGTTGACAAGACTCGGCAATCTATTGACTGAGGGATAGAGTAGGAAGAGTCAGGTGTAGCTCTGAGATTGTGAACCTGGAGCGATAGAGGTGCCCTCAGGAGAAACGGGGGAATTAGAATGAGAGGGAGCTTTGGAGGAGAGAGAATTTCTGTTTTGAACCTGTTGAATGTTTAATGCCTATGGGACATCAGTAGGAGCTGTCTAGTAGGCAATTGGTGAAAATGTGGGACTCGAACTCAGGAGAGAGACAATGGCTGGACATACAGCAGATCTAGGAGTCATCTGCAGAGAGATGATAGTTGAACCCATGGGAGCTGATGAAATCACCAAAGAGACAATGAAGTCTTCTCTCCCTCCCATTCCTTTCCCTTTTCCTTCCTCTTCCCTTCCTCATTTCTTTTGCCTTTTTCATTTCATTTCTTCCCCTTTTCTATTTTTTTCCCCTTCATTTCTTTGCCATCCACTTTCCCTTCCTATTAGCCATCTCCCTCCTATACATATCTAGTGACTCCTTAGGGATGCTTGGTGGAATGCCTCCCTCCCCAGTTCAGAGCAGGTGCCTAATATATCCCCTAACTGCTTCCTGTTGGCCCTGAGCATTCTTTTAATTGGCTTCTGAGTTGGAACTCTAAAGGGGCAATCCCATCCCTCAAGCTTTGTCTTCCTTGTTGCCTCAAAATGTAAGCATGGTTCTCTGAGTTACTGGGATTTTGTGCAGATAGACCCTTCCCTTTGCTGGTTGCAATCTGTGAATTCATCACCTTCTAGGGAAGCATGAGACTGAGATGAGACTTTCTCCTATTAGTGTCTTCTTTCCTTTCATACAGGGCCTCCTGAGATCTTGTAAGGCAGCTGGCATCCTTTCTGGAGCACCAGAGGAGTTGCATTGGAAACAGTGGCAAAGAAAGACTGGACAGGAGAGAAGGAGTTGACCAGAGAGCAAGAGAGGAGAGGGGAGATCCTGGCAAGTAAAGGACCGACTTTGTACTGATTGGGTTGTACTCCCTGGAGGTGAAAAATAAAATAACTAATGAGAAACTGTTGCAAATATCACAAGGAGGCTGGAATATTAGCCTTTCAAATGATTGTAATTGTTTTGTCACACACACACACACACACACACACACACGAAGGACTCAGACTAGGACCCAAAACAGAATTGTTTCTCAGGAAACCAAGAAAGGGGTGGAATTGGAGCTTTCGGAAGCCTAATTCTATTGAGGAGATAGGCCTCGCTAGGGTAAAGAATGAAGCTAGGGCAAACCTCTAGGGTAGGTAAAGGATGGAGATGAGAAGAAGTTGTCAGCTCCTTGGGCCTCAGTCTAGCACTTTCTGGTCAGCTGTTGCACTACAATCATAGAATTACAACTGGAAAAGTCTTTTAGAGGTTATCTAGAAAACTCTTCATTTTATTGGTGAGAAAATGAAAGTGAGGGGTGGCCAGTTGGAGGTAATCCGGAGGGCAAGATTCAACCCCATGCTCTTAACCTTGGGTCTCTTTCCACTGCATCATACTAGAAGCCTTGATCTAGTATCTTGCCCAACCTGTACCTCAACAGGATCCCTCTCTGCAGCGTCCTTGGTAAGCGGTAAGTCAGCCTCCCCTTGAAGAACTCCAGTGATGGTGGAATCATTGTCTCCAGTAGTTGCCTGTTCCCATTTATGTTCATTAAGAATTGTTAAGGGGGGGTGGGGGAGCTAGGTGGCACAGTGAATAGAGCACTAGCCCTGGAGTCAAGAGGACCTGAGTTCAAATCCAGCCTCAGACACTTAACACAACTAGCCGTGTGACCTTGGGCACGTCACTTGACCCCAATTACCCTACCTTCCCCTATCCAAAAAGAAAAAAAAATTGTTAAGGGGAGCTAGGTGACACAGAGGATAGAGCATCGACCCTGGAGTCAGGAGGACCTGAATTTAAATGTGGCCTCAGACACTTAGTAGCTGTGTGACCCTGGGCAAGTCACTTAATCCTGCTGCCTCAAAAAAGGGAAAAAAAAAGAATTGTCAGAAAGTCTTTACTTATATTGAAGTAAAACCTGTTCCCTTAAGTCTTTTCTTCTCTATGATAAATTCCTCCACTTCCTTCAGCTGATTCTTGAGGATCTTCTCCATCCTGGTCACTCTCTTCTAGACTCAATCCAGGATTTCTCCAATTCTATCTTTTTTTTTCTATATTTATTGTTATGTTGAGGGGAGGAACAAGAGGGTTGTAGAAGAGACAAGAGAATGCCCAAGACCCTTCCCAAATCCCTGTCTCCACTATCTCAGGAGAAGGGATTAGAAACCACATGGTCCAGAACCTGGGGATGGAGAAAGAACAATGGATCCTGAATCAGATTCAGATTAGAGTCCCAGCTCTGCCACTTCCCAGCTATGAAACTTTAGATAAATTTCTTCTTGTCTCTATTCCCCATTTAATTCTTTTTTTTTTCTTTTTGGAGGGAGGAAGGCAGGGCAATTGGGGTTAAGTGACTTGCCCAAGGTCACATGGCTAGTAAGTGTTAAATGTCTGAGGCCAGATTTGAACTCTGGTTCTCCTGACTCCTGGGCTGGTCCTTTATTCACTGTACCACCTAGCCACCTCTCCCCGCCCCCCCCACATTTAATTTCTAACCCATGGCCTGAAAACTGGGAGCTTTCTAGCAAGCTCTTTCTATAAGAATTAAGTTGTAAGCTTCTTTAGGGCAGATCAAATTTTATTTTTCGATTACCCTTTCTTGAAACTAGTCCTCCTCACCTTCCCTCCCTCCTCAGCATATAATAGTCAAACTAATGTTTCTTGAGTTGAACTGCAATCTTACCACAAAGTCAATAGCTAGGTTACGCATTTCCCAGATGGGAAAACTGAAAAGTCAAGAGATTTGTATTAGGCCAGACTGCTGTCATAATTTTAGAATGATATTGTCCCCTCTACCACTCCCAATCAGACAATAATAACACCTTATAATGAATGTTCTACTTTTTCAAAGCCTATTTATCTGGTTGAATCTTATCTCGATTTGCTTCTCTACCCAGTAAGGGTATTATTATTCTCCGAATAATTCAAGTGGGAAACTGAGGGCCAGGGAGGTTGGGAGACTTGCCACTAGCCACAGGGCTAGTGGAAGAGTCAGGAATAGAAACTAGGTCTCCTGACTTCCAACCTGAGTGGGATCAGGACCAGCCTGGGGCACCAGGGATTGGCATGCAGCATGTAGTGCTGGTCCTTAGTCACAGTTTCTTCATCTGTAGAATGAGTGTGTCCTTTGAGGCCTAAATCCTTTAATTCTACCCTGCAATCGGTTAAGGGCCCGCCTATTTCCAGGAAACAGACATTTGCCCTTCTGAGTTATCCTAGGAGCTGAACTTCAGCTTCTTTGTGGGGAATCAGATTTTTTCCAATGAAGTATATATAAATTCTAGTGGGACACTGGATTTGCAGCCTTTTCTTGGGTCGGGGAAGACAGATACCCAGAAAAGTACCTACTCTCTATCAGGCTCTTAATGAAGGTATCAGCTTTCCCTATCTCAATTGCCGAAGACAGATATCCACTTTGCTACCCTATGAGGCTTTCCCTGTGAAGGTGTGTCAGAGTCTTGGCTTCTTCCCTGGAGATTTGGTCCCTTCCAACAAGGCCCATGAGGGCTATGGCCCATTCCCCTGCTGATTGACTGTCTGTGGAACAGTAGTGATTAGTGTTGATAGGAATAACCCTGCTCCTGGATACTGCCTTTTTTAAATCAATAAATATTCGTCAACCAGTCTTCAATATAGAGATGGTAAGTAAAAACATGGGAACTGATGATATCACGAAGTGAAGTAATATAGAGGGAGAAGAGGACCCAGGACAGACACCTGAGGGGGGACACCTTTTTGGTCAGAGGGCATGATCTGGAAGATGATCCAGTGAAGGAGGCAGACTGAGGAGTGATCACATAGAAAAGAGGAGAACCAGGAGAGAAAGGTGTCCGGAATACCTAGATAAAGGAGATTATCAAGGAGGACAGTGATCAACAGAGTCAAAGGCTGCAGGGACGTCAAGGAGAATGATTAAAGGTCATTGGATTTGGTAACTGAGAGATCCTCGGTAACTTTGGAGAGAGCAGTTTTTGTGGAATGATAAGGTCAGAGGCCAGATTGTAAGGGGTAAAGACAAGAGTGAGAGGAGAGAAATAGGAGGCGCCTACTGTAGATGGTCTTTTGGAGGAGTTTAGTTTCAAAGGACAGAAGAGATATAGGGGGATAGTTATCATGGATAGAATGGTCAAGTGAAGTTTTTTTTCAGGATAGGGAAGATATGGGCATGTTTGTAAAAGTAGTTAGTGAGCCTATAGACAGGGAAAGCCTGAAAATAAGTGAAAGAGTGGGGCTGACCAAGAGAACAATCTCTTCTTAACCCCTTACAATCTGGCTTCTGATCTTATCATTCCACAAAAAGTCATTCATTACCTTGCTCTCTAAACATGTACTTCATGTACAGTTTGTAATTTCTTTTGTGGGTACTAATGAGGTCAATGAGTGATTAAGGGTGGGAAGTTGCTGGAGGCTACCTGGAGCCAACAGACAATGGTGAGCTAGGCTAGTTCGAGTGGATTGATATTTTGATAGGCTCAAGGGTGAGAAGTAGATGGACAATGGAGGGCTAGACTAGTAACAGAGATCTGGGTAGAGCCACAATGAAAAGCTTATGGCCTCATGAAAATGCCTCATCAAATGGGAAGATTCAATCAGAGTTCAAGGGGGTTCCCAAAGCCTGTACCTCATCAGTACCATCATCCAAAGTGTTCAGTCATCTAGATGCATAACCTCAAAGTCATCCTTGACTCTTCTCACGCCTTCACTTCCTGATAACAAATCAATGGCCCACTTATTGATTTTACTTCCACATCTCTGGCATCTGTTCCCCTCGATTAACCACCCTAGTTCTGGCCCTCATCCCTTCTCACGTAAATCATTTCAGTAGCTTCCTAACTTTTCTTCCTGTTTCCAATCTCTCCTCTCTTGAATTCATCTTCCACATTGCTGCCAAAATAATTTTCCTGAGATACTCCCCTCCTCAAAAACTTTAAAGGCTCCCTATTGCCTCTAGAAAAAGACAATAAAGCAAAAACATTCTACGTTTGCTTTTAAAGCTCTCCACAATCTGGCTTCTATCTACCTTTCCAGAGTTATTTCTAACTGAATCATCCAAACAGGCCTACTTGTCATTCCTCAACGGAACATTCCAACTTCCCCACTCTGCTGCCATGTCTGTCTGGAACATGTTCCTCCCCTACACTTTCTCTCTGTTTCTCAGCAGTTTTATTTTCCTTCAAGGTTCAACTCAGGTATTATCTTCCTTTAACCACACTGCCTCGATTGAGCATGCCCACCTCCCCTGCTCCCCCTTCCTCACTAGTTTAATTTATGTTTACTTGTATACATGTGGCATCACCTCAGTAAAATGCAATGTCCTTGGGCTCAGTGACTGTTTTTATCTTTGTGCAGCTCAGGACAATGCCTGATGCATAGTAGATGCTTAAGTGTTTGTTGAATTGAATTAGACATCACAGAACATCATGGCTAAAAGGGGATATAGAATGTTAGAGCTGAAAAGAATGGGGAGGGGCAGCCAGGTGGCACAGTGAATAGCCCACAGGTCCTGGAATCAGGAGGACCTGAGTTCAAATTTGGCCTTGGACACTTAACACTTACTAGCTGTGTGAGCGTAGGCAAGTCACTTAACCCCAATTGCCCTGCCTTCCCCCCTCCAAAAAAGCAAAAAGGAAAAAAAAAGAATGGGGGATATATGGCAATGAGATCACTGTTTTAACTATTTGATGGGCTGTGTGGAAAAAAAGTATTAAATTTATTCTTTTGGCCCCAGAGGGCAGAATAAAGACCAAGAAATGAAAGTAGAGTTGCAGAGAGGGGGATTTCAGTTAGATCTAAGGGGGAAAAACTTAATAATAGGAGATAGGTTGGATGGTGGAAATGGTATTAGGGCAAGACCAAAGTGGAATGGGTTGCCTTAGGCAGTGGAAGTCTTCCAGTAGATCCTGGATAAACACACGTTACAGGTATTATAGAGGGGATATTTGTTCATGCCTTCTGAAGATCTTTCTACCTCTGAGATTGTATAAAAATATCTGAAATGAAAGGGACTTTAGTTATTATGGTCCCAACCCCTAATTTTATAGAAGACAAAACCAACACTCAGAGAAACGAAATGATTTTGCCCAACAGTGGCAGTTAGGTGGCACAGGTACTATTGGAGTCAGGGAGACCTGAATTAAAATGTGGCCTTAGATTTCCTAGCTATGTGACCTTGGGCAAGTCACTTAACCCTGTTTGCCTCAGTTTTCTCATCTGTAAAATCAGCTGGAAGAAGGAAATGGCAAATCACTCCTGTATCTTTGCCGAGAAAACTCCAAATGGAGCCATGGAGAGTCAGACACAACTGAGAAATGACTCAACAACAATGGCCCCTTGTCTCCAGACTTATAAGAAGAGGATCCTTCTGCTACACCATGTAGTACAAAGCAAGCAGCCACCCTTCAACTTTGGGTTGCCCTTTGAATTAAAATGTTGGGTCTTTTGAGAACATGGTGTTCCACTGCAGCCCTATTCTACCACCAGGAGATTAGCTTTGACAGCAGGGAGTGGCTTGGGATGGTTGAGTGGGATTTAGGTGGATTGTAATCAAGTCAGGGACAACCTCCACCTACTGATCATGTCTCCAAAATGTCAATAGTGCAGAATGTTGATTATTTTTCCATTCCTGCTAAATAAACAGCATAATTACCTTTCTCTCTCCTCTCTTTCTTATCTGTACCTAGTCAATTACAGTACGTTTCTTATTCCACTAATCTGTTTGAGAACTTGGGCACTTTGAGGGCAGAAATTGGGTTTAACACCCAGTCTTTTGAGATACCAATGATGGATTAATGAATGGTGTCACCAACCTATTCTTGGAATTGTATTCTCCAAACTAAGAAGACAGTGTTTTAGAACTCTGAAAGTACCCAGTGTTCAAGAACCCCAGGGTTCCTTCTACATTCTTCAGCCCAAGGGGCATCCCTTGCCCTTGGGACATTACTTTCTGAATCTGCAGCATAAGACTGGTCCTATTTGTCCAGTTCCTGGGCTTGTTGCCAGGAGGAATGCTTTGAAGTCATGAGACTAGGGATAGAAATAACACTACATTCTTTTCTAGGACCTTTAATCTCCTGGCACTTAATTGTCACAAGCATTAATTAAGGCTGTATGCCACTCCCGGTAGGAAAGATGATGTTATTATCCTGTTCTGCTGACAGGGAAACTGAGGCAAACAGATGGTAACTGGTTTATCAAAACACTGTCAGACTTGCAGGTAAAGGATTCTATGTCAGTGGAGCGGTGGTAGGTTCACCCACTTATTATCAGAACCTTTCCATACTTCTAGGAAGGAGATCTTCGGGGTAGGGAATAGAGATGGGGTAGGCGAAGTGCTTCACAAACCCAGAGCACTTACCATATTCAGTGCCCTGTACTGATTACTTCAGTGAGACATAGATATTTGGGGTCTAGTTTCCCCCAACTTTCCAGGGCTTACAGTCTATTGTGGGATCAGACCTACATGGCTATAGTACAAAACAGAACTTGATAAGAGATTTCAGAGAGGAGGGATAATACAAATCCAAAGCATTTATTAATTACCTATTGTGTGCAAGTCCTAGCATTTGTTACTATGGATACAAAATCAAAATTGATATTGCTGGAGAGATATGGCATTAACACATATACATATAATACAAGGTGGGCAGTGATGGGGACAAAGGTGAGATTAAGACAAAGAGCTCTAGGAAGGTTTAGAAGAGGGCAAAAAATTTTCAGCTCAGCCTAAAAGAGAAGGTTACATAAAGAAGAAGGTACCTGGGTGGAGCCTTGCATAAAGATAAAGATTCTAAAAGGATGAGATCAGGAGGAAGAACATTCTAAGCATTTGGAGGTAGGAGGAAGGTAGGAGTTGTGGTGGGCTGGGGTGGGGATGACCTTTGAAAATTCACCAAAGGGAGAAGATGTGATAACTTTGGGAATCCAGCTCCTGTGGCTCGGTTTGCTAAAGTTGGAGAGTGAACTAAAAGGTGAAATAAGGCTGGAAAGGTAATTGGGAAGTAGAAGGTCTTTAAATGCCATGGTTGTGGAGGAAACTGAAGTCCAGAGAGTTCATTAATCAAGCCTTGGCCAACCTGCTAGGTTGAACTTTGCTGGGCTGATTCTTGGACAGAAGAAACCATATATTCCTGGACCATCATAACAACAAAAGCCATTTAATTAGCACTTTAAGGTTTTACCAAGCTATTGACCTACATTTTCTCATTGGATCCTCACAACAACCCTTTCAGGTAAATATTATTACCCCCATTTTACAAAGAGGAAATTGAGACTCAAAGAAAGGTCATGACTTGACTTTTTCACACTCATCCCACACAAATGACACAGCTAGTCAGTAACAAAGGTAGGATTTGAACCCCGACTCCTGACCCTGTGCTTTTTCCGTTCTGTGACCCTATCTAGGTTGGTAAAACCAGGGTTCTTCTGTGTTTTCCTTTTTGAATTAAATTTTATTTTATTTTTTAGTTAACAAGCTCCTCCCTCTGACTGTCCCCTCTTAACTGGGGGAAAAATAAGGAAGAAAAACAAAATCCATACAAGATATACATAGTGAAGCAAAACAAATCCCTTTATTGGCCATTCCCAAAACTGCGTGTCTCATTCTACATCTTGATACCGTCCCTTCTCTTTCAGGAGGTAGGTACTGAGCTCTATCATCCGTCCCCTGGAATCATGTCTAATTTGAAGCAATCAAAATGCCTTTCAAAAACTTTCTTTTTGTACAGTATTGTTGCTGTGTAAATTTTCTCCTGGTTGTGCTCACTTCATTTTTGTATCAGTTCATATAATAATGATAGAAGTAGCTCACATTTATACGGTGCTATGTGCCAGGCAACATGCTAACTACTAACAAATATCATCTCATTTTATCCTCACGACAACACTGAGAGGTATGTGCTATTAACATTCTCATTTCATAGTTGAGGCAACTGAGACAGAGACAAGTTAAATGACTTGCCCAGGGTCACACATCTGGTAAACACCTAGTATCAAATCTGAACTCAGGTCTTCCTGACTCTAGGCCCAGCCCTCTATCCATTATACCACCTGGATGTCTCCATAATTCTTCTCAGGTTTCTCTGAAACAGTCCCTTTCATCATTTCTTACAGTTCAATAGTATTCCATCATAATAATAATATCATAATTTGTCTATTACCCAATTAATGGTGAGCCCCTTAGTTTCTAGTTCTTTGACACCATAAATATTTCTGGACATATAGAACTTTCTCCTCTTTTTTTTAATCTACTGGCATGTTTTTGAGAATCGAGGGCCACCTCCTATGCAATAGAAGCAAATACAAAATGCTCTGGCATTCAAAGCCTTTTGTAACCTAGCCCCACACCTACTTTTCCAGTCTTACAATTTGACATATATTTTTTGATCCAGTGACACTGGCCTCTGAGATGTTCCATGGAGAAGATATTCCATCTCTCAGCTCTGGGTGCTTGCTCTGGTTGTCCCTCATGCCCACACCATTATCCTTCCTCCACTCCAACTACTCACCTCCCTAGCTTCCTTTAAGTCCCAATTAAAATCTCACCTTTTACTGGAAACTTCCAATCCTTTTTAATTCCAGCTTTTTTTTTCTCCCTGTTAATTATTTCTTATTTATCCTGGATGCAGGTTTTTTTCTGTTTCTTTCTTATATATATGTGTGTGTGTGTATATATATATGTATATATATATATATAACATAATACACACACATATTTGTTTGTATATTGTCTTCACCCCCTTAGATTCTAAGCTCTTTGAGAACAAGCACTGTCTTTTGCCTTTTTGTATTCCCAACACTTAGCACAGTGCCTGGCACATAGTAGGCACATGTTTATTGGACTGAAATGGTGGTGGTAGTGGTAGTGATGCTCAGGCAGCTAGGCAGTTTGGTGTGTAGAGTGCTGGGCCTGGAGTCAGGAAGTCCTGAATTCAAATCTCACCACAGACACTTACAAGGTGTGTGATCCTGAGTTCAAATCGAACTTCAGACACAAGCAGTATTTCCCTGGACAAGTCCCTTAACCTCTCTGTCTACTTCAGCTTCCTCAACTATAAAATGAGCATAATAACAGTACCTACCTCCTAGTGTTGGATCAAATGAAATACTAATTACAGTTTTATGGTTTTTTTTTACCCCCCCAATAATATTTTATTTTTTCTTACATGTCAAGATAGTTTTCAACATTCACTTTTAAGTTCCAATTTTTTCTCCCTCCCCCCTCCCCATAACTGCAAGCAATTTGATATAGGCTATACATGTACAATCAGATTAAACATATTTCCACATTAGTCAGGTTGTGAAAGAAGAATCAGAACAAAAGGGAAAAACCAGGAGAAAAAAAAAGAGAAGACAGCATGCTTTAATCTGTATTCAGCCTCCGTAGTTCTTTCTCTGGATGTGCACAGCATTTTCCACCATGAGTCTTTTGGAATTGTCTTAGATCATTGCATTGCTGAGAAGAGCCAAGTCCACCAGAGTTGATCACGGAACAGTGTTGCTGTTACTGTGTGAATACTAATTGCACAGTGTTTAGCACAGTGCCTGACACAATAGAACAAACGCTATATACATGTGAACTATACCTGCTGGTGGGCAGCTTGGTGGAGAAGTGGGTAGAGCTTGGAGGCTGGAAGAATCTTCCTGAGTTCAAATTAAGCCTCACACATTTACTGCCAGTGTAACCCACGGGCAAGTCACTTAATTCTGTTTGCCTCAGTTTCCTCATCTGTAAAATGGGCTGGAGAAGGAAATGGGAAACCACGAAAACCTCAAATGGGGTCAGAAAGAGTCGGACACTACTCAACATACATGATGGTGGTGATGCTAACAGTGGATGGTCACGGAAGTTGTTTTATGCGGCTTCTTCCGATAGTCTCCGAAGAAAGGAAGAGAAGGGGACAACGAGCGTGGAGGGATCTGAAGCCAGGGGCCGAGGATAGACCCAGGGAGGCGGTTTCGGAAGTGGGGTAGGTAGCACAGAGAGCTAGGGAACCTGTCTTCATTCATAGACTCTCCAACAGTCGCCTAGCAACTAAGGCAGCGCGGAGTTCGAAGGGAACCCAGGAACCAATCGGTGTATCCGGGGTGAACCATTCTGCTCACTGTAGGGGGGAACTCAGATCGTAAATAACCGTTTCTCTTGTCTTCTGGCCGGGAGATCTTGGAGATCCACCAGAAGGAAAAACCAGACAAATTGGAATTTAGTCATAGGAGAGGAAAATGACATCGAATCGGTCTCGACGCCCCAGAAGGAGGGAAGAAACGATCCACTCTCCCCCCTCGTCTGCGACCTGGAGGCATTGGGAGCGGCCTCTCTCCATTGGGATCCCGAGGCGGCCCGGGGAGGAGGGGCGGGGCAGTTCCGGTGTGCGTGTTGTGGGAGCTGCTGGAGAGCTGAGGACCTCCTGGGGGCGTCGCTACGGGGCCCTCGACTGGTGGGCATGTGAGTGTCGGGGCTCGGTCAAAATGAACTCGAGGGATCCCGGGTTGGCATCGCGGGGTGGAACCTGTTTGGCCTCCCGGCTCTGCTGCTTCGCTCTTGGTCGGTGACAATGGGCAGGTTCCCACCCTCTTCCTTCATCCTTAAAAATGGGGGGTGGGGCGGGGTCGGGCTAGCAGATCCCGAAGCAGCTCTTCCCTGCTCAAATCATAGGGTCACATGAATGGTAAGAGATTTGTAGGGACCCAACCCTGGATGACTGCAGAACCCCCTGCCCCCCGCATTGACCTGGGAGCCTGCCTGTACCCCTGAATGCACGAGGGAGCGTGACTGGCTGGATGTTCTCCTTCCCCCGCCCCCCATTTGTAAGGGGTTCTTAGAGGTAATCCACACATTCCGAGAAAGGAGGGTGCTGCAGGCACAAGGCTTCCTTCCTTCCTTCCTTCCTTCCTTCCTTCCTAGCCCACTCAGAGTAGGACCAATGGGAAGAAGGTTGAATTCCAGGGAAACCAATTTTGGTTCGATATAAAGAAGAGAAACCTAACATTTAGAGCTGCCCAGCAAAGGAATAGATTGGGCATTCTTCAAGTCAATTCACAATTAAGAAATGAGCTCTTTTTGCCTCCGTACCTCATTTGTAAAATGGGGGTAATAATAGCACACACTTCCCAGGTTTATTGTGAGAATCAGATGGGATGATAATTGTAAATAGTTTAGCACAGTGCCTGGCATATAATAAGTGCTGTATAAATGTTAGCAATCATTATTATTTGTAATTATGTGCAAGGCACTGTTACGGCTATGAATTTTAAAAAAATATTTATTTTTAGTTTTCAGCACTCACTTCATGGCTATGTATTAAGACATTAGGGATACAGAGATAAAAAGGAATTGTCTAGGCCCTCAAGGAACTTACATTCTGCTGGAAGGATACAGCATGTAACCAGATCTGTTAATACAAAGCCTATACAAAAGTAATGCAAAGTAATTTCAAGAGAGAGAGAGGGAGCTCACAGCTGAGGGCATCAGGAAAGGCATTATGTGTGAAGCAGCCTCTGAAGCTGTGCTTTGAAAGGAAGTAGGGGTTCTGTCAAGCAGAGGTGAGGAGGGTGTTCATTACTTCCCTGTTGGAGGGAAGCATGTTTGAAAAGCCACTGAATGGGAGGTGGAATGTATAGGGAACAACCAGCAGGCCAGTTTGACTGCAACAGAGAGCATGTGACAGGTATGATATGAAACTGGGAAGGAGACAGGGACCACAGTGTGAGTGGCTTTACCTACCTGGCCAAGGATTTCCTATTTTATCCCGGAGGCAGTAAAGAATGATGAAAGATTTTTGAGGATAGAACTGACATGGATAGACCTTTTCTTAAAAATATCAATTTGGCAGTTTTGTGGGATATGAATTACAGAAGGAAGAGGCTGGAGTTAGGGAGACTAATTAGGAGAGGCAATTCTAGCCTTTCAGGGGAGAGTTCATGAGGGCCAGAACTAGGGTAGAGGCTATGTGAGTAGAGAGTAGAGATGCAGTGGAGATAGGATTTCAGTAAGACTTGTTACTAGTTGGATATATGAGTTGGGGGAGGGTGGAGGGGTAAAGAATGGCTTCAGAGTTATTCACTTGAGTGATTGGAAGGATAGATAGTAGTACTGTCAACAAGTCAAGTCAAATGAGCATTTATTAAGCACCTACTTATGTACCAGAAAGATAGGAAACAGTCCCTGCTCTCAGAGAGCTCACAATCCATTAGAGGAGACATATCAATAACTGTATACACAATTTATAGATAGGATAAATTGGAGAGAGGCTTAGAGGGAAGACACCAAGATTAAGGAGGCCTAAAAAAGGCTTTTTGCCAAAGGTGGGATTTTTTCTTGTACCTGAAGGAAGCCAAGAAGGGGAGATGAAGAGGAAGATAATTCGAGGCATGGGAGACAGCTAGTGAAAATGATTGTAGTTGGGGGATGGAATGTCTTATGTTAGAAACAGCAAAGAGGCCAGTGTCACTGAATCACAGATATGTGGAGGGCAGAGGAAGGTGTCAGTAGACTGGAAAGGTAGAAAGGGACCAGATTATGCGGGGCTTTAAAAATCGAACAGATGATTTTATCTTTGCAAGTAAGATGGAAGTTGTGTTTTGAACATGCTGAATTTTAGATGTCTAGGATATCCATGTGGTGATATCCAGCAGGAATTTGGTAATACAAGACTTAAGTACAAGACAGAGATAAAGGCTGGATGTATAGATTGCAAAGAAAATGCATAGAGATAACTGAACCCAAAGTAGTTAATGAGATCAACAGAAAAGAGATCCAAGATAGGATCCTAGTGGACTTGTACCTTTGGCAGGCAAAAGGAAGAGGATGCTCTAATAAAGGAGGCTGAGAAGAAGCAGTAGTACAGGTAAGAGCAGAACCAAGAGAGAGCACCCTCACAGAGGAAGAAGAAACTACCCAGAAGGAGGGTGTGGTTGTTGTTTCAGACTCTTTGTGTCTCCATATAGGATTTGCTTGGCAGAAATACTGGGGTGGTTTGCCATTTCCTTCTCCAGCTCATTTTACAGATGAGGAAACTGAGGCATACAGGGTAAGTGACTTGCCCAAGGTCACATAGCCACTAAGTCTCTGAGGCTGGATTTGAATTCATGTCTCTTCCTGACTCCAGGCTAGGAGTGAAGCTGAGGGTGTGGATGACAGTGTTAAAAGCTGTAAAGAGGTCAAGAGGGATGAGAACTGAGAAAAGACCATTGGATCTGGCAGTTAAGAGCTAGTGAGCCCTAGTATTCAAGTAGAAGTTAGAAGACTAGCTCTCCAGGATGCAGTGAAAGGGATTCATGATCTGAGCAAGAGTTGCACTAGATGAGCTCCAAGTTCCCTATAATACTCTTAACGTGTGATGATACTGAGATTCTTTTCAGTTCTTTTGGGCAGTTCTTTATTAAGTGCCTATCTGTGTAAGGCAGGGTGCTGTGCCCTGCCGATAGAAAGATGAAGAAAATACAATCCCTGCTGCTCTTGGAAGCTGACAGATTCCTAGGGTTAGTTAGGCAGTGGTAGGTTTAACATGTACAAGGATAAATATAATACAAAGTAGGGAGTGCCAAGGGCAATGTAAATAGCCAGTGTGCTGTAGAATAAATTGAGAAGGAATTGACTTGCCCAGTGTAGAACAGGTAGTAAAGTAGAAGTGCTGGAATATGAACCCAGGGCTTCTTATTCCAAATCTAGCTTCTTTCCTTTTTTTTAAAGAATGCTTTTATTTTATTTTTTTCTCAATTACATGTAAAAACAATTTTTTTAACATTGATTTTTTTAATTTTATTTTTAATTTTGCTTTTTTTTTGGAGGGGGGAAGGTAGGGCAATTGAGGTTAAGTGACTTGCCTAAGGTCACACAGCTAGTAAGCGTTAAGTGTCTGAGGCTGGATTTGATCTCAGATCCTCCTGACTACAGGGTCCATGCTCTATTCACTGCACCACCTAGCTGTCCCCCATTGATTTTTTATAATTGTTGAGTTCCAGATCTCCTTCCCCTCCCTCCTCCTTGAGAAGGCAGGCACTTTGATATAGATTATACATGTGCAGTCATGCAAAACGTATTTCCTTATTAGCCATGGTGCAAGAACATAGACAAAAAAAAACACTCTGAAAAATATAGCTAAAAAAAGTGTGCTTCCATCTGCATTTAGACTCCCATCAGTTAGTTCTGTGGAGGTGGATGACATTTTTCATCCTAAGTCCTTCAGAATTGTCGTGGGTCATTGTATTGCTCAGGATAGCTAAGTCATTCACAGTTGATCATTGTACAGTATTGCTGTTACTGTGGATGATGATCTCTTGGGTCTGTTCGCTTCCTAGCTTCTTTCCAATGTACCACGCTAACTCCTCTACGCTGTCCCTAGCAGCCTCTGCTTTTAAACTCTGCCGGTGATGGGGAGCTCACTGCTTCATATGGTTGTTTATTCTATTCAGGGGTAGCTATGTTTCTCAAGAAGTTTTGTCTTCTGTTGAACTGAAATCTGTCCATTTGTAACCTTGGTTAATCCAGATCTCCAACTTGATCTTAGCTCTGCCTTCTAGGGCCACACAGAACAAGTTAGCTGTGATGAAGCGGGCCAGGCTTTGGTCCTGCCCTCTCAGGCTGGAACATGCACAGGGGATCAGGTAAGGCTCCAGAAATAGTACTGGGGCCAGCCGGCTCTGGAGCAGTGCCTGAGGGGCTGCTTGGGTCTGGGGCCATTTCAGTGAGGTAACAGCTGGCTTGAAATGGATATGACCTTGCCAAGCTCGATTCCTTCCCAAGCCCCATGGGCAGCAGAACTCTGCTGATTCCTGGGTTAGCCTGGAGATAGGAGAGGGCAAGGGGAAGGGGAACATTATCTGGCCTTGTTGCTTCCCTAGTGAGAGCTGGGTTACCCTTAACTGAAAAAGGAAACAGCAACTGGTAGGAAGAGATAGGTAGGAGGAAAACTGTCTTGATTATAAAAAGCCCCAGATGCCCCACCCAGGACTTTAAAAGAGACCAGGGGACTTAAAAAAAAAGCCCCAACTACTGATGTATTTATTACACATTGTTTTGACACAGCAGACACTTCCCAACCAACACA
Source organism: Pseudochirops cupreus (assembly GCA_028627135.1). Lineage (NCBI taxonomy): Eukaryota > Metazoa > Chordata > Mammalia > Diprotodontia > Pseudocheiridae > Pseudochirops > Pseudochirops cupreus. The sequence continues at coordinate 267,040,859 of CM053581.1, read as the reverse complement.
ATACACATCTCCTCTCTTTCTACACCACCCCCTCCTAAGTATGTTTCCCCCAAAAACAGTTAAGTCAGAACTAGTTTTGGGGAAAGTTTTAGAGCTGGAGTTAAAGGGCCATGCCCAGATGTCTAATTGAGAATTATCTCTGGGGCTTGGTTCCTCTCGGTAATCAGAGCACTGTGTGGGTAAAGCTCGAGTCCCATGCCTTAGGGAAGGGCATCAATTGCTATAGTCAGCTGGCTTGTTAATGAGGGTGCCCTTGGGTATAGTGAGGGTTGGAGGGCAAGAATGCCCATTTTTTGTGGCACACTTACTCCTTATACTGTAGAAGGAGCCTTTTGTGCCTCATAGTCGCAGAATGATTAATAATAATTCCCATTTTAATAACAATATTTAGCATTTATGTAGTTCTTTAAGGTTTACAAAGTGCTTTACACATATATCTCATTTGGTCCTCACAACAACCCTCTGAGGTAGTTGCTATTATCATCCCCATTTTACAGATGAGGAAACTGAGGCTGAGAGAGGTTAAGTGACAACCCGAGGGTCATATAAGCATCTAAGGCAGGATTCAGACTGATTCTAGGTGTAGCGATGTCCACTAAGAAGAGGGAAGGGGAGGGGAATAAGTATGTCTATAATACCTACTATATACCAGGTACTGTGCTAAGTGATTTTTGCAAAAATGATCACATTTGATCCTCAGAACAACTCTGTGAGGTACGTGTTATTAATACTCCCCATTCACAGTTGAAGAAACTGAGAGAAACAGGTTAAGTGCCTTGTGCCTTGCCAGGGTCACACAGCTGGTAAGTATCTGAGGTTGGATTTGACCTGATTCCAAGCCCAGTGCTCTATCCAGCAATTCCCCCTCAGGAAGAAGGTTATCTTTGAATTAGTAAACTCCTGGAAGGCAGAGACAGTGCCACTTTTGTCTTTGTGTCTTCAGAATTTAGCAAAGTGCTTGGGCAAGTAGTAATCATTGAATAAATGACTTATTACTAAACAACTCCTGAGTAACTGCTGAAGGCTAATAAGAGTTTAAGTAACTGGTCCCAAGATAAATACTTAGTAAGTGGGCCGGTCACTCCCTTCTAATGAAGGGGTTGGACTAGGTGGTCTCAGAGGTCCTTTCCAGCCCTATGTCTTTTTTTTTTGTCAAACAAATGAGGAGACTTAGGTACAGAGATGTTAAGTGACCAACGTAGATTCTTACAGCTCTTAGGTATTATTAGAGCCAGAATTCAAACCCAGATTTCCTTAATCAGCTCTTGGATTCTTTCCATTCCACTTCTGTCTTTTTAACTGCAGACCATTAGAGTTGGAAGGCATCTCAGAATTGTCATATGTAGGACAACCCTCTCATTTGTCAGATGAGCGTATTTGAAATTCAGAAAGGGGGAAGTCCTACAGTAAGGCAGTAACAGAATTAGGACCCAAACCCAGATCTTCTGACACCTGGAGTAGGACTAATTCCTCTTGGCTACTACACTGTTCTCTAAATGCATGGAGCTGTGAGGGGCAAAGCCTGGGGGTAGGGAGAGGAAACAGCAGAGGAATGGGGGCTTCACACCAGGGACCATTCTCTGTCACAGACCAGGAACCTAGGCAACTAGCTTGGGCCCAGGCAGGTTCTGAGAACAGAGGAGGGAACCCTGGAGGGTGGAGCCCCTTGTAGAATTCCCTGGACTGTTTTTATTTCAAGTGTATCATCAGTGTGTCATCCAGTTACCCAGAAAGAAACTCTTCTACTGGGGAATTCTAACTTGTTCCTCCCTCAGTCCCACCCCAAGAGAAAAAATAGCAGTAGAGCTGGCATTAGACTAGGAATCAGGTGATCTGGGTTGGAGTTCTGGCTTTGAGACTGTCTCAATATCCTCATCTGCCCTGTGGGAATTCTCTAACCGATGGCAGAGATGGATTGGGGTGGGGTGATGGGGAGGTCTGTGGACCTCATGCTCCCCTGCCCTGCCCACCTAAGTTCAGTATGTTTTTGATAAAGAAGGATACTGAAGCCTAGAGAGGGGAAATGTTTTGCCCAAGATCACCCAAGTGAGTCAGTGATAGAGACAGGATAAAGATCTAGGTTTCCTGATGCCCAGTGTAGGGCTTTCTCCATTGCATTACACATCCCAGGAAAGCAGAATTAAAAGGTACATGTTGAAGCTTGAAAGAGATAGTTCTCAAATAAATACTTTCAGTTGCTTCCCCTCCTTCAGTATGACATTTGAGAACCTCCATGTTACCCTAAAAGCCTGTCCTCCGCTGTTGCCCCAATACACGCTTTGCCCAGCCAGCAGGGGCTTTTTCTTGTCTTCAGAACACAGAAGACATGTTCCCTTGACCAGGCCTCTGTGACCTTGGTTATACAGACCTTTAACTTCTCTGGACCTCGGTTTCCATATCTGTAAAAGGAAGGGATTGGACCAGAAGGGTTCTTGGGTCCTTTTAGCTTAGATTCTGTGATCCAATAACTGTCTTCCTTCCTCCTCTCCCTCCCTCCTTCCTTCTTCCCTCCCTCCCTCCCTTCCCTTGCTCCCTCCCTCCCTCCCTCCCTTCCTTCCTTCCTTCCTTCCTTCCTTTCCTTCCAGTTCTTCAGGGTCTACCTTAAGTCCTTCTCAGGGATTGAGTTCTTCCCTGAGCTTCTAGAGCCAGCTATTCTAATCAGTTAGCCTTTATTGAGTACTTACATCTGTGCCAGACACTGTGCTAAGCTCTGGAGATGTAAAGAAAGGTCAATGGTCCCTGTTCTCAAGGAGTTCATGGTATGATGGAAGAGACAACATACAGACACCAATGTACAAGGAAGCTATATATGGGACAGGATACATTGAGGGTGGTCTCAGAGGAGAGTATGAAGATTAGGGAGGACTGGGAAAGGCTGCTTGTCAAAGGGAGGCAGGCAGGCTTCTGGGAAGGGAGATGGCCAGGGAGCATGCTTGTAGTCAGGAGATGGTGTGCCTTGTACTACGAACAGCAAGGAGGCTGTCACTGGTTTGGAGAGTATGTGGAGGGGAGTCAGCAGTAAGAAAACTGGAGAAGTAGGAAGGGACCCAGTTAAAAAGGGATGAATGGCTATTTTTCCTGTTCATAGGATCTTAAGCCTAGAGAACCTGGCCTTATTAGTGATCTTTTCTTGGATGTAATTTTTCTCTTATTTCCGTTAGACCCAATTTTTCTACCTCCCGCTTTCATCCCCTGCCCAGAGCAGGTGCTCAGCAAATGTTTGCCGATACATTGTTTGCCCACAGGAAGCAAAGTCCAAAGACACTAAGGACACAAGGGGCATCATCTCCTGTGTCCTATTGGCCTCTGTTTGATGTGGGTGGCTCTTGTTCCTCTAACTTGCTCTCCTAAAAACCAGGAACCTATCTTATTTATCTTTATATCTCTACAGCACAGGACTGGGCAGGTAGTTGTAGTTCAGGAAATACTTGAAGGTATGACCTTAGCAGGGAGCATGTGGAGCTGGGAGGGACCTTGAGGACTGTTAAGTGCACTTCCTTCATTTTGTCGGGAAGGGGCTAATAATAACAGCACCTGACACTGATACAGTGCTTCAGGGTTTGCAAAGCACCTTATAAAGGACCTCAGAGCAGTCTTATGGTCCTAGATTTAGAGCTAGAAGGACCTCAGAGGCCATCTAGTCTAATGCTTTATTTTACAGATAAGAAAACTGAGGCCCACAAAATTTCAGTGAGGTACCAAGGGTTACCCAGCTTGTGTCAGAGGCAGATTTTGAACCCAGGTCTTCTGATTCCAAGCCCATTGCTCTCTCCATCTACCACACGTATTCCTGTCCCATTTCACAGCTGAGGCAGCTTGAGACAGAGAGGTGATGTGATTTGTCTGTGGCCACATACCCATAAGTGTCAGAGGCAGAATGTGAACTTTTATCTCTCCATTCTCCAGGCTCTTTTTCCTTACTGTGCTAGGCTGCCCAAGATAATGCAGCTAGTTTGTGTTATAGCTGGGACTAGTCCAGATCTCTTATTCCTAGCACAAGACTCTTTCCATTTGTCCCTGGTTCTTGCCCACTTATAGTCTTTGAACTAAAAGGATTGCCACTTTATCTCAGGGACAAACAGACCAAACCCGTGGAGTTCATTCTGCTGGGGGGTGCTATAGGCTGGAAATAAAAACATGTTTATAAGGCAGGGTAAAGTTAGGAGAACTCTGGATTTGAAATGAGACTCCCAGTGGGAGTCCTAGGTTTGAATCCTAGCTGTTACTTACAGCGCAGGTGACCTTGCGCAAGGCTCTGGACCTCTGTGGGTCTCAGCTTTGTCATCTGAGAAGTGAATGGCCTAGGTGGCTTCCAAGGTTCCTGTCTCTTCTAAAGTCCATGACTCTAAAGCTTTTGGTAAATTCCTGGATAGTCAGGCTTTAAGGGATAAATAAGGGAAGTTCTAGATGTTTGAGACATATGCTGGGAAGTTTGTTACTGGAGAAAGAGCCAGGCTTGGTCACCTACAGGATACTCCTTGGTGACTGTACCAGAGAGCTGGCCCTGCCTGAGGCATCCCATTTCTGTAGCCACTTTAAGGCTTTCAGTCTTTCACAAGAACCCTGTGAAGGAACAAGTATCGTTATTCCCACTTTACAGATGAGGATATAGAATCTCGTAGGGATGAAGTGATTTGCCCAAGATTAAGCTGCTTGTGTCTGAAACCCTGAAGAACTCAAGACCTCTAAATTCCCAATCCACTTTTTTCCCATTACAGTGGCCTACCTGCCCCTGCTGGCATGTGAGCTGGTTGATCCTGCCCAGAGAGGGTAGGAGAGGAGAGAAAGATATGGATCGATTTCCTCTCGAGACCTTTCCTTGGAAAAACCTGGCAGCTCAGGTTCCAGGATGACCCCTTCTGTGCCTCAGGGGTGGGTGGGCAGGTTGGGGATCAGTTCAGGGCTGACTCATAGTTGGGGGAGAAGACAAGAGACTTCGTCCCTGCTGAGTCACCTTCCAGACCCCCCCCCCCCCCCCCCCCGCCCCACCTGCTTTCCTGGGGAGTTGCCCCAGGGTCTTGCCCATAGGGTTGAGGATATGGGATTGGGTTCCCTTTTGGCCCACCTTGTTCCATTATGCTCCCAGGAACAGACTTGTGCTTGCCAGGAAAGGGGGGGAGAGGGGATCCAGCCCCAGAAGTTTCTTTGATTCAGTACCATTGTTAGGATTCATAGGCCTGGCTCTGCTCTGTTGGGAATTATTTGAAAGCACCCTAGGTTTGCAAATCAGACCTGGATTTGAGTCACAGCTCTGCCATTAACTCCCTGTATAACCCTGGACGATTCTCTTTGCCCTCCTGACCCTCAGGGTCACAATTTATAAAATGGGCTTGATATTACCTGCCCAATCTCATTTTATTAACCTTAGGTTAATATGGAAAGGATAAGGAAGAGGTAGGAAAACAATAGCAATAATATATGTTAGAGTATTGTAGAACTATTAGCTATTTACTAGATGATCAGCCTGCACACCCTTCCCGCCTCCATCATCCTTGTGTCCCTTTGTCTTCCCCTCCCTCTGGACAGGCTGAGAGGACCAGCTTGGGGTTGCAGAGCACAGCAGTGACTCTGTACATCAGGGGAAATCTGTACATCAACCAACCAGTTGGCAAGCATTTATTAAGTGCCCACTGTGTGCCAGGCACTGTGCTAAAACACTGGGCTATAAAGACAAGAGTGGAAGAGCTTTTGCCCTCTTGAAGGAGGGTGGGAGGCCCCTGTCTGCACCACCAGACTGTGGTTTGGGGCGGGGAAACAGGATCTGAGACTCTCAGAGCCAGAAGGGACCTTAGCAACTCTAGTTCCGCCTTTTGCCTGACCTGGGAGTCCCCTCTAGAGTATCCTGGGCAGATGGTATCATGCATCCCCCAGGATAATAGCAACAGCTTACATTTCTGTAGCATTTTAGAAAGTATTTTCCTCCCAACAGACTTGTGGGGCAGGTGTTGCAAGTATGATTTTCTCAATTTTATGGAAATGTAAATTGAGTCCCAGACAGGGGAAGTAACTTGTCCAAGGTCTTATGGAGAGATATTATAAGAGCCAGAACTAGAGCCTGTCTCCTGATTCTGAGTTCAGGTTGCCTTTTCTGCCCTAACATCCTTTTCTGTGGTTCCTTTCAGCATGGACCTTCTGTGCTCCAAATGGCCACCATCCCATTGTGATCCATGCTCATTGTTCATGAGCCTATCTTAGACTCTGAATCCCTTGGGTTGGAGCTTCTGGAGCACTCCTCCTGGAGGTGGGGCTGAGACCTAAGTGCTCAAATGTCTCCGCCCCCTGTGGGCCTTCCCCTTGCCTGGGTCACGGCTGATTTCAGCTCTTGCAGCGAGCTACGTGGGGCCCTCAGCTCCTCCCTCAGCCTTTTGGGCTCTCTGGCAGGGCTGTGTGTGTGAAGCAGGGGCTCCCTCCCATTCCCTGGTTCCTTCTCAGGTAACACCTGGGCCAGGGCAGCTCAGCTCCCCTGTGATGGCAGCAGGAAGTTGTGCAAAGGCGGGTTACCTGAGCTCTAGGGGAGCCAGCTCAGAGCAGGGCAGAGCAGAGGGGGACTGGTGGCTGGAGAGAGTACGTTCAGGTATGTGGCTTGACTTTCAACCTGGGGTATGGAATTTTGAGGCACAGGTGAGCCCTGGGAGGATAGGCTTGGGGGTTAAGGGGAATATGCTGGGAATGTTTCTTAGTTGACTGGTGAGGTCCCCTTCCCCCTCCCGCCCCCCCACCTGGGCTGCTAATGCCTTAGTCACACAATGGCTCTGAGGTTTTGGGATGAAGATGCTTCTTTTTTCCTTCCCTTTCCCTCCCCAGCAGAATTTCATTCCCTAACTGAGGCGCAGTCTGAGGAGGAAAACTGAGACCATTTTTATGTGTGTATACATGTGTGCAGAAGAGAGAAGGCTGGGTACTGGGTAATAAGAGCTGGTCAGGGCCTGAACCAGGGGGCCTTTGTTAATGTTGCTGGTTCTGGAAGACAAGGAGGGTCTAGGGCAGGAGTGAAACAGTCCCAGCAAGAGGCACTCCACCCCCTCCCCCTTTATCAGTGTAAGGAGATGTGTAGAATGTACTCCAGGACTGTGGGATTTGGCTCCCAGGGCTCTTTAGGGGGAGATAGGTTAGCTCCTCTGGGTAGGGGATAGAAGGTGTCCATGGACTAGGTTCTGGGGACATTTCCCTTGCCTGATCTGCCATTCATCCTGCTTGCCCTGAGTCACTCATTGGGGATGTGCCAGCAGATCTGGGTGCATCATTTGAAAACCCGTCACTACTGACTGTTGGCTAGACTTTGGGGCTGGGCTGGGGCAGGGCACAGAGACAAATTCTGAACAAATCCCCTCTCTGCGAACTTTGACACTTAGAATCATGGGACTGAGACTTGAAAGGGACCTTTTTAAAAAAAATTTATTTATTTTTAGTTTATGATATTAAGTTCCACAAGCTTTCGAGTTCCAAATTTTCTCCCTCTCCCTCCTTGCCCCCTTCCCCAAGACGGTGTGCAGTCTGTTATAGACTCTACATATACATTCACATTAAACATATTTTCACATTACTCATGTTGCGAAGAAGAATTATAACCAGTGGATTGAACCATGAGAAAGAAAAAATGAAACAAAAAAAAGGAGAGCAGATCATATGCTTCGATCTGCATTCAGACTCCATATTTCTTTCTCTGCATGTAGAGAGCATTTTCCATCTTGAGCCTTTTGGCATTGTCTTAGATCCTTACATTAAGAAGAGATAAGTTTATCAAAGTCAGTCATCGTACAGTGTTGCAGTTACTGTGTACAATGTTCTCCTGACTCTGCTCCACTCACTCAGCATCTGTTCATCTAAGTCTTTCCAGGTTTCTCTGAAGTCTGCCTGCTCCTCATTTCTTACAGCACAATAGTATTCCATCACAATCATATACCACAACTTGTTCAGCTATTCCCCAGTTGATGGGCATCTCCTCAATTTCCAGTTCTTGGCCACCACAAAAAGAGCTGCTGTCAATACTTTTGTACATGAGGGTTGAAAGGGACCTTAGAAATTGTCTAGTTAAATCCTCCCATTTTATAGATGAGGAAACTGAGGCAAGGTTAGGGTCATATAGCTAGTAGCAGCAGAGATGATTCAGATCCAGGTTCTGACTTCCACTCTAGAAGACCCTCCCTGCCTTGTGACCTTTCAGAGCTTCAGTTTCCTTGTCTGTAAAATGGGACAAATTATAGATGCTATCTAATCCCATGCTTAGGGTGCTTGAGGATTCAGAAAGAACTAATGTTTTGGAAGCTTGAGGGAGTCTCAGAGGTCCATTTTGTACCCTATTAGCCAAGAGGCTCCTTGAATTTGAGTCCAAGGTAAGGTTTTTTCCAGTGGTTTCCCCTGTCTAGGCATCTATTGAGGTAGCCCCTAGCCAGGGGTGCCTGAATCTTTGCATTCCTTTGGGGTAAAGTGTAGTCCCCTTCACATTCCCTGGGCTTAGATCTCTGGGATCATTCTCTCTGATGGAAATGAGGGATTTGTGAGTATAGCAGAATTATGGGAACTCAGCTGGCTCATCTGCAGGGGGTGGAGTGCTGTGGCCCTTGGCATCTGTGACCTCCTTCCCAGGGAGTGAGCTCCTGCCGGCAACAAGTCTGACTGGTTTGCAGGCCTCTCCCCCGTCAGCAAGCTCTGGGAGGTGCCTTTGTGAGCTCCCAGGGCTTGGGCAGGAGGAGGAGGGCACACTGCTAGTAGCAGGTCGCTTAGCCAGGGGTTTGAGCTACCAGGAGGAGAAGGTGACTTCACTTGAGCTAGCTAGCTTGTGTCCAGTTTGCTTCCACCGGCATTTACTAAGCACCTGTTAGGAGCCAGGCCCTATGGATTTTTGTTGTTGTTTAGTCATTTCAGTCATGTCTGACTCCTCATGACTCATTTGGGGTTTTCTTGGCAGAGATACTGGAGTGGTTGGTCATTTCCTTCTCCAGCTTATTTGACAGATGAGGAAACTGAGGCAAACAATTAACTGACTTACCCAGGGTCACACAGCTAGTAAGTGTCTGGGGCTGAATTTGAACTCAGATCTTTCTGACTGGCGTGGTGGAGGGATTCATCCTAGGCACAAGTAAGTAGATACAAAGTAATAACATAACACTATATATAACATAAAAGTATTAACAGCATTAATGACATTAAAAGTAAAAACATTAAAAGGACCAACTGAAGGCTCAGGTCAGGTCCAAGCAGAGTGTCTTGGGATTCAGGCCCCTATTCTCACCCCTTGGAGTGAGGCCCAGAGGGCTGAAGGGTCTGCTTACTGTTAGAGAGAATTCATGGAGAGAACCATTCTTTCTGCCCCCCAGTTTCTCCCTCTCTCCCAACCTTAGGGTCTCCTGTTCCCTTCTTTCATCTCACAAGTATTTATTAAACACCCATTACAGTGCTTGCGCCTGTTCTGGACAGTGGAGAAAATAGACTATTTGCTGAAAGATGCTTCCAGTGTCAGCCCTTTAGGCCTAAGTGTGTAGAGGCCAAGGCCTCTTCCCCCTTCCCCAGACACACACCCATACCCCAGCCAGCTGTCTCCAAGTACTCTTTCTGGGGGTGGGGGTGGAGAGGAAAGGAGAAATGGGAAAGCTCTGGACTGGGGACTCCAGAGACCTGGGGTCTTCAGCACTCCCTGGCTGTATGACCTGGGGTGAATCATGTTTGCTGGTATTTTGGGTCCTTGGTGCTGCTGTTGGAAGGGAGGGGAGCTAGATCCTTTGCCTGGTCCTGCCCTCCCTCCTCCACTGGCATTGGAGTGGGATTGTGTACATGTTGACTAGATGGAGCCTGGGGCTGTGCTTGCCTCAACTGAAGCTAAGTGGGGGTGAGAGGGCAGGCATGAGGAAAGAGTGACAGACACTTAGCTTCCCCTCATCCGTCTCACTTTAGAAGCAGAGAACCAGGGACACTGGAACTTGCTTTGGAGGATTGGGACTGGTCATGTGATTTCATTGGTAAAAGGAGCTCCCAGAGAGGAATTTCCTTTATCAATAACTGGTCTGTACTTTCTCTGCAACTTAGAGTACAGAGATTCACCTAGGATGCTAAGTTAATGACTGGCCCAGGATCACTCAGTCAGCATGTGGCAAAAGCTCGACTCAGGTCTTCCTGGCTTTGAAACAGCTTCTCTGTCCATAACTACACACCATCTCTCTTGAGTTGAATTGGATTAAAATTCTAGCTCTGTGACCTCGGACCTGCCAAATTAATCTTTTGGGGCCTTAGTTTTTTTCATTTCTAAAATGAGGGGGTTGGATTAGATGATATTCAAGATCCTATCCCAGTTTTAATTCTGTGATCCAATAGGAAGGGAACTTTTGGCCCCTGATATCCATGCACTGTATCCCTTTTATTTGGCAAGGCCAGGAACTGCTAGGACTGTAGTGTTTCTGGCAGAGTGTGTGGAGTTATGGAAAAGAGAGGGCCAAAGATCTCTTTGGGTGAATTGTATAGCTAGGGATCAACTCATCCCATCAGCTCATTGTTACAGAGAAAGAAACTGAGGCCCAGAAAGGTATAGGGATTTGCCCAAAGTCAGCCTGTGAGTTAGTGTTAGGGTCAGAGGTCCTTTCTGGAGCAGCACACTGCCTGCTTGCCTCCTGAGTAGGGGAAACCTCTGGAGAAGGCGAGGGAGTTTGCAGACTTGCTCCTCTTCATTCCTTCCCCCTTCTCTAAAGTTTTATTCTTTTTCCTCCCTTCCTCCCTTATCTTGCTTATTCCTTATCATTCTTTCTCCCTGATTCTGCCTTCCCTCCTACTCCCATCTCTACTCTTTCTTCTCTTTGTCTCTGTCTCAACTTATTTCTTCCTCGTTTCTATCTCTTTTCTCATCCATCCTGTTTTTCCTTTCCCCCTTTTCTCTCTTTCCCCCAGCTCCCTCTCATTATCCATCTCTTTCTTCTTTGTCTCTTCATTGTCCCCCCTCTCGACACCCCCTTCTCCCTCTTCTTTTTTTCTTCCTTCATCTTTCTCCTGTCTCTCCTCTTTGCTTCTTTCTGATCTTCTCACTGTCTCACCCTCCACTTACCTCTTCTCTGTTTCTTTCCTCATCTCTCCTCCCCTTTGTCTTTCCCTCTATCTTCCCCAGTCTACTTCTCTTTCCTTTTTCTGTCTCCCTTCTGTCTCTCCCCTCCCCCATCTCCCCCACCTCCTCCATCTGTCCCTCATCTCTCCCTGTTCCCTCTCTCCCTCCCCCTCCTCTGTCTTTCTATTTTCCCCCTCCCTTCCTTTTCTTTCTTTCTCCTTTTCCCATCTTTTCTTGGTCCACTGGGAGAATGAAGAGTGTGTGTGGAGGGGGCAGGTCTTGGGGCTGTATTTGAAACTCCTTTGTGCATGCTGATTGGCTGTTGGGTGAGAGGGGAACCCAGCTAGGGGTGGGGCCTGGGGCCTTGAAATAGGGAAGGGAACTAGTGGGATTCATTCAGTTCGGCTCTCCAGCAGGCTGAGGGTGTTGGTGGATGTGGTTTGGGGGGGTAGGGTGACCAGAAGTGCACGATGCTGGCTCCGATACTACACCTTAGTGCCTTTATCTGAGCTGGGTTTCTGGCCACAGTCACTAACAGAACCTCTGCCTCACAATCTTCACCCATTCTTTTCCTATAGTGGACTGGACGGTACTGTAGCAGACTCAGGAACCTAAGACGCCCAGCTGTTGCTGTCTCTACCACCCCCCTCCAGTGACCAGCCCAGGGTATGTGATTTCCCAATTCCTGCTTGAGCTCAGCTTCAGCTTCCACAGGTCCCTGGGGTGCTTAGTGGCAAAAGCTGACAGTTATGCCTGTGGAGACCTTGCCCACAGCGGGCAGCCTGAAGGAGGTAGCACCTGGGGCAGCTTGTGCCTCCAGCATGCCCTTCCGAATCCTTACCAAGGGGCCTGGATACTTCAGACGCCAGGGTGAAGGCAATGTCCGGAAACCCAGTGCTGTGGAGAGGCTGGAGGCAGACAAAGCCAAGTATGTGAAGAGCTTGCGGGTGGCCAGCACCCGCCAGGAGCCCATAAAGCCCCTACTCTTGAAACAGCCTCTCTTTAGCCCTGGGGTTCGTAGAGCAATGTTGACACCCAATCGCCGGACCCCAGGTGTGGGCAGCCGCCGGGCAGAGGCTTGTGGAGCTCGGGCCTCCCTCAACATGGATGTCCTCAGCAATCTCATTAACTTGTGTGACAGCCCTCCACCCCTACCAGATGGTCCTCCTCCAGAACGCAAGTGGAAGGCAGGGCCCTCACCTGGCCTCAGTCGGATATCCCTGGGAGATGGGAAGCGAACGAGCCCTGCCACTGAGGGCTCCCCTTCTACTCCTCTTCGACCTCCCAGCACAGCAGCGGTGCGCAGGGTGGATGTCCGGCCCACTGGGGAGCCCCAGATCCGGGCCATACCCAGCTCACCTGCCAGCCCTTGCTCTAATCTGGGCACCTCACCAGGCCCCAGTCCTCAAGAGGGACCTCGACGTATTACCCACCTGCACCGTTCCAAGTCAGACCTGAGTGACCGCTTCTCCAGGGCCACAGCTGACCTTGAACGCTTCTTTAACTACTGTGGTCTGGACCCAGAGGAAGCTCGTGGCCTGGGTGTGGAGCACTTTGCCAGGGCCAGCTCGGACATAATCTCAGTTAAATTCCACAGTGTCAGCACCAGCAGCTCAGAGGGCACTCGCTCCCAGCACAGCGAGGCCACAGCCGAGGACAGGGCCAGAGATCGAACCCCTTATGGTGTCTCTGTCATTGAGCGAAATGCCCGTGTCATTAAGTGGCTGTATGGGCTGCGGCAGGCTCGTGAGGCAGCTCAGAGAGGCTCCAATGTTTAAATGCTCCTAGCTTTGTGCTCCTGAGGAGAAGGGATGCTCTGGGCCTCCTCTTGGGAGGGACAAAAAGGTCCTGTGGATACCCACAATGGGGAGAGGCACTCCCTCCCTATCACTCCCTGGCTCCAGGGTTATTGTTGGACATTTTGATGGCGATCCAGCCTAGGATTGGTGGGCCAGGAACTTCAGGAAAGACTTCTTGCATGTCGGGTTTCATGAGGCCAGTATCTTCAACAGAGATGTGACTTCCTTAGACCCTTCTCAGTAGACTTGATGGGAAGCGACATTTTGACAAAAAAGAGAAAGTGGTGGTGGTGGTGATGGTATGGGATCCCCCTCCCTGAAGGAAGGTAGAAGAGGAAGCCAGTAGTGGTTCTGGGGGCAAAGAGAAAGGAACTAACCTGTGGGATTAATCCTGTTGAGCTCCTTCTTTTCATTGATTGATAGAAGGTTTGAATGCGAGGAGGGAAGAAGCCAGAGTGTATGGTTCAAAAGCCTCATAGGAGGCTAGACCCCACTCCCTGCTCCACCCCAACTTGTTCCAGATCCTCCCAGGGTATTCCCAGCACAGACTGCTGGGCTGATGTCTTGCCTGGTGGCCGCCCATGGAAGAATGTGAATTAGGGCAGCTGGCCCTTCCCAGCATGGGAGTGAATCTGGAACTTGGGGCACCAGGATGTCCACGAGCCTGGCATCAGAAGGACATGGTGCTGAGGCTGGATGTGACCAGTTTTCCCTTTCTCTCCTGATAGCCACCTCCTCTCTCCCTAGTTGGGGCTTAGGGAGACACCTAGTATGTGCTAGGGTGCCTCTTCTGGTGCTCCCAGCATCTTCCCTTGAAGTCTCAGAGAAAGAGAGAGAGAGAGAGAGAGAGATAGAGAGAGAGAGAATGTGCGCGCACGCGCGTGTGTGTGTGTGTGTGTGTGTGTGTGTGTGTGTGTGTGTGTGTGTGTGTGTAGTGGGGGGAAGGAGGGACTTGAGGGGGAAAATAATTTATAGATAGACCCTCACTACCTTGTTTCTGCTGGGCAGATTCCCCAAGAAATTGGACTCTTGGTCTCTCCTTTCCCTTAAGTTCTGGGGACCCAATTTTACCATGCTACCAGCTGGACCCCTGTTGTTGTTCTTTGGAGTTTGCAATTTGTTAATAAACCTAAGTGGTTTTGCTTTGGATAAAAAAGTCACATTCTGAAAACACTGTTGTTGGTTTCCTGTTTTCAAGGGATGGACCTGGGCCCTGGCTCTGGGGGGGATGGGGGAGGGGGAAGAGGACAGACCAAAGCTTTGAAGCCCTCAGTAATTATTAACTCTTCTCTAGATAAGCTGAGATTTTGGAGGGCAGAGTCTTCCTCAGGCCTAGTCTAGCCTGGCCTATTGAAAGGGCCAGCATGGAATTAGGATAGTAGAAAGAGCACTGGGTTTGAAGTTACAGGGGAGATGAATCTGAATCTTGGTCCTTCTTCTTTACTGCCTGTGTGTGACTTTGTGCAAGTCATTTCCCTTTTTGGGGCCTCAGATTTCCTCATCTGAAAAAAGAGTTGGGCTGGATCAAGGACTTTTACCCTTTTTTGCATCCTAGCTCTTTTTGGCAGCCCAGTGGAACCTAGGGACTGCTTCTTAGAATCAGGTTCTTAATGCAGAAAAAATACAAGGAATTGCAAAGGAAACCAAAGGCTAGTGAATATAAAGATGTACGTTTTTCCCATTCAGGTTGATAGATGCCCTGAAATCTATCTATGGACCCCTTGGGCTTTTGTGAACCCCAAGTTAAGAACTCTCAGATAAGATGATCCCTAAGGCTGCGTTTCAGTTTACCCAGTTCTTCTGACCATAGCCAACTTTCTTCCTTAACTGCTGTCCTAACTCATAGAGGAGGAAGGATCTGGGGGACAAAGGGAGAAGGGCAGAGAAACAGGAGACGCAGGAAAAGAGGAGGGAGGAGGGGTGGTGGGGGGAACGACAGACAGAGACCAACACTGAATAGGAAGTCAGGAAACCTTCCAGATCCTGAGAGCAGTGAATTTGTAGTCAGAGCACCTGGATTCCAATCCTAGCTCTGACACTACTGGCATGGCTTGTTTAATTACTTTTCACTCTGGGCCTCAGTTTCCTCTGTAAAATGCAAGGGATTGGATTTGATGACCCCCAAGATCCCTTCCAATTCAGAATGTATGATCCTATGGACTAACTGTGGGAATTTGGGCAAGTCACTTCTAGTCTCCAGGCTTCAGCTTCCTCTTTGGTAAAATGAGGGGGTTGAATTAGAGGGTTTCTAAAGCCTCATCCAGTTTTGGAAATCTGAGATGCCTTCATTTTAGACTCCTTGTTTTTCCCTGTCTTTGCTATAGGTGCAAGTGGAGGGAGGCAACCTAGGGAAGGAGGAGCCAGATTACAGCTGTGGCCACTTGGTTTGAGTGCCTAGGGAAGAGGGTAGCTGGGAAGCTGCTAGACCTGCCAGGCTGAGGCTGGGGAAGGAGAAATGCTTTCCTTTTTCCCCTGGGGATCTTGCTGGCCAGAGGATCAGGAAAGGAAAACACTAATCAGTTTGTCAGTTGGAGGTTTTTATGGTAGTTTTTTGTGAGAGCATTGAAAAGAGATTTCCGATTGATGCTGAAGTGGTTGTTGAAAAATATCCAGGTTGCCCCAGCCAGCAGCAAATAGGCCTCTATTTGCCAGACAGCCAGATGACTCCTAAACTGAGCCTTGATCTTAAGAATCAGGAGACCTCGTTTCTAGTCCCAGCTCTGACTCATTTGTGTGACCTTGGGCAAGTCATGTCCCATTTCTGGGCCTTAGTTTCTACTTCTGTAAAATAAGAGGATTGGATTATATGCTAAAATCCCTTTTGGCACTATCTAGGACATTTTATGTTTTTAGTTAAACTTTATGAAGCAGCATGGTATAATGGATAGAGGGCTAGCCATGAAATCACTCAGAAGTCCTGCCTTAGACATGTACTAGCTGTGTGACTGTAGACAAATCCCTTAATCCTCAGGGTGCCCCAACTAATACTCCAAGACTAAAGTAGAGTTGCTGATCTGTGTTGATAAAGGGAGTTTCCACACCAGCAATTCTCTGTACTGATGAAATCAGTCTCAACTGCCCCTGGTGCCACCTCTGGCACTCTTTCCCCACCCCCTCCCCCATCTGACCTTTCTTTCATCTTTGGCACAGTGCTCTGCACACAGCAGGTACCTAATATATCTCTGTTTGATTGAATTATTGAGAATCCCTTCAACCAGAAGAAGCAATGTGTGCTTTTTAACGTTCATCATTTCCAGCTCAAACATCCTTTGGTTCTTTGACCCAGTGACACACTTAGCATCTCCACTGCAGATTCCCTGGGGAGCATAGAACCAGGAGAAAGGCAGCTATAACTGTTGCCATGGCAACAGTGCCTTCTGCCAAAGCTATTAGGGGTGTGTTAGGGCTTGTAGCTCTATCTTAAGTATTCTTTGTGATGGGGAGGGGTCTAAGGTGAGGGTAACTGATCCAAGCCTGCCTCTGGGGCACCTGATCTTCATTTGGTACTGTTTGTACGCATTTGGGTGTGGATGGGGTCAGATTGGCTACCCCTATGCCATGGAGGAAACTCCTCCTTCCTCGCCTTCTTTATGCATATTTCTCTTCATTCTGAATCATACTTGTAGAATGTCAGCCCAGAACACAGAATGACATTGCCAGAAGGGACTGTAAATATAATCAAATTCAACCCTCTTATTTTACAGATGGGGAAATAGAGGACCAGGAGACCCATCCAGGGTCACACTGCCTAGTATGCTATGATTCATTCTCCCTCATCCCAGAGGGTCTGGAACAGGTGTGCACAACTCCAAACTGGGTCCAGCTTTTTTGGTGTGTCTTTCCTGGGCCCCCAGAAAAGACAGGTGTGAGGGCAAAGGGCCAGGGTCCAGGGAGGCCTAGGAGACAGCAGGGCTGAGAGAGGCGCCAGGCAGCTGGTTGGTGTTCTATTGAGGCTCGCCTAGCCTGCTGAGCCAGCACCTTCTTTCTCCCCAGCCAAATCCATATTCTCTATCCCTCCTAATCAACCTAGGGAAACTTGAGTGGAATTATAGAGTATTAGTGCTAGGGGGGAGTTGAGAGACTGATCAAGCATGATCATCCTCTTTAGGTTGATGCATTTTATTATCACATCACATTCATTTCTGAGTCCATCTCTCTTCTTCTCCTTGCCCCTTCTGCCCTTCCCCCACCATCCCTACCCAGAGGTTCTTTCCTTGTAGTCAATGGGAACTGGCTTTCTGATTTCATTGAGTAGGGCACTCCTGGTGAGGAAGCCCCCTCTGGCATTGAGGATTAGTATGTGCTGTAATTTACAGTCTAAAAAAGTTGCCTAGAGCCCTAGGTGTTTTGCCTAGGGTTACATAGTATGTATCAAAGGCAAGATAAGAATCTAGGGCTTCCTGGCTTGGCCCACTGCACTCTTTCTACTATCCCACTATGATTCTCAAGTGAAGATTAAAAAAAGAAAAAAAAAACTTCATCAGAACCAATTGGTGCATCTTCCTCCTCTGACAGCATGTGCATCATCATTCTTTAAAAAAAACAACTCTATTTTTACTTATTTAGTTAAATATTTCTCATTTGAAGTTTTAAAAAGTATGCTTTGATCTACACTCAGGGTTCATCAGTTCTCTTTTTGGAGGTGGATACCAACTTTCTTCATGGGTCTTTTGGAATTGTCAGACAGTCATTGTGTTAATCAGTCTAAAGTCTTTCCCAGTTGATCATCATTACACCATTGCTATTACTGTGTACAGTGTTCTCCAAGTTCTGCTCACTTCACTTTGCATCAATTCATATGTCTTAATAGGTTTTTCTGAAACTATTCTGTTAAATCATTTCTTTTTAAAAAAATATATATTTTAAACATTCATTGTAAAAAAAAATTGGGTTCTGAATTCTTTCTCTCCTACCCATTGAGAAGGCAAGAAATGTAATATCAATTATACATGTGAAATCATGCAAAACATTTCTGTATTAGTCACAGGTGACATAGCAAGAAAAATAGAGGGAAAAATTGTGCTTCAATCTGCACTCAGATTCAATCAGTTCTCTTTCTAGAGGTAAATAGTATTTTTCATCATAAAGCCTTTGGAATTGTCTTGGATCATCTTATTGATCAGAACAGCTAAGTCTTTTACAGTTGATCATCATTACAGTATTGCTGTCACTGTGTGCAATGGTTCTGTTCACTTCACTTTGCATCAGTTCATATAGGTCTTCCCAGGTTTTTCTGAAATATGCCTGCTCATCATTTCTTATATAGCACAATAGCATTCCATCACATTCATATACTACAACTTGTTCAGCCATAGCCATTTCCCAGTGTCCACCACAAAGAGCTACTATAAATATTTGTGTACAAATAGGTTCTTTCGTCTTTTCTTTGATCTCTTTGGGATGCAGATCTAGTAATGATATTGCTGGGTCAAAGGATTTGCACAGTTTTATAGCCCTTTGGGTATAAATGTTCGGACTAGTTCACAATTCCGTCAACAGTTTATCAGTGTCCCAGTTTTTCCGCCTGTCTTCCAGCATTTGTCATGTTCTGTTCTGTTGTTAGCCAATCTGATAGGTGTGAGTTGGTATCTCACAGTTGTTTTTATTTGCATCTCTCTAATCAGTAGTGATTTAGAGCATGTTGATAACTGATTTTTTTCTGAAAATGTGCATCATCATTCTATATCCCTAGTCCCCTCTTTCCTTCTGATCTCATCAGTGGGAGATAATATTTTCTCAACTCTTCTTTGGGACCAGACTTGATTAGCCTAAACAGGGGAAAACTGAAGTCCAAAGAGGAGGTTAATGTTAATCACCCAGTCGAAAGTGTCAGGAGCTTTGCATCCAGGTTAAATGCTCTTTCTACTCTGCCTTGTCCCAAGACTGCTGAATACCACTCCTGTCCTTTGGGGCAAAAACCTTCCCCAAGACTGAAAGGACTGCAGGATATGGGTTCAGGCCCTGTTACATCTTCTTTTTGTATTCTTCTTTACCTCCCTTTTTTTACCTGTGAAAAGGAGTGTGGCATTTGCCCATAGTTACCCTCTAGGGTGTATCCTCATTGCCCCTGGGGACCCTGTCCACTTCAAGGGAAGTAGGAGCTGATGTGGGAAACTCTTGGGCTGGGACATCCACTCCAATAACTTTTTCTTGGCTCAGGGCCCCGAGGACTGTGGTTTTGATTTGGGAGCTGGAAGAAGTAGGGCTGGATTCCTGTGGGTACCAGTCACTCTGGGTTCCGGCAGAGTCCCATGGTAGGACCCACCCCACATTCCCTTGGTTCACAGAATCTGGCCCAGAGCGTGGAGAAATAGTGTGAAAGCAGTGGTTTGGCTTGGTTGAGTGGGGGGAGAGCTTGTGGGGATTGGGGGAGGTTTAAGCAAGTAGAGACCTGTGGGGTGTGTATGTTTGCTATGGTTGGGTGGGTGAGTGGGTAGGTAAGTGAGACTTGTGGGGTATGTGTGTGGCTTGTGGGGTGTGTAGAAATCCAGAGGATACAAGCACGTACGGTTCTAGGAGTCCTTGGGGTCCCTTCTAACTTTGTATAATGGGATGAATAAGCCCTCTCTACTTTCCTGGGGATGGGAATGGAGGTGAGGGATGTGAGGAATACACATATAAGGCATAAATTAAGTTGTCCTGGGGTCTTGTGGTCAGTGTGGTTAGTTGTCAGGATGTGGGGTTCCTGCCCTCCCAATGGATGTGTGCCCAGAAGGAGACCTATCCCTTTCTTGGGAGAGGGAGCAGCAGGGGTGGCCCCGGTTAGACCAACCTTTGTATGGTCGTGGGCAAGTCACTTCACCTGTCTCTGGAGAAGTCTTCTGTTAAATGGGAGAATAATACCTGCAGTACTTAGTTTTTGTGAGACAAAATGAATCTCTGTCTGTGAGTCTGTAAAGTGCTTCTCAGTTCTCATCATCTAGTTTAACTCCTCAGTTTACAGATAGAGAAACTGAGGCCCAGAGAGGTGAAGGGACTTGCCTCTCTGGTCATGAAATGAGTGAGTGAAAGAGCCAGGCATTGTGGTGACTTTTAGGCTGCTGTGGTCGTGTGGTCAGCAAGTAGTAAAGCTGGATTTTGAGTCTGGGTCTTCTCAACTTCAGATCCAACACTCTTGCCCTATCCCACATCACCTCTCTATGAGATACCCTGAGTTTTCTGTGCCAAACCACCAGGAGACATTGGAGTTCATGAAAGTGTCAGGGCTCTGGAGGGGCCTGAGAGTTCCCTTTGGGGGCTGGGGGGTGACAGTCCCTAGTCAGACAGGGGAGGCTGTTTCCATGGCAGTAAGGGCTAACCAACCCGAGCCAATGAGGACCCCTCAGGCTTCCTGCTGGCTTGCCTTCCTTGGTCCTATGAAGTCTCAGGGAAGGGGCCTGGAAAGAGTCATTGGTGGTGAGTGGGAACATCCTCTGAGGTGACCCACATTGTTAGGCATACCATTACCTCTTGAAGGAATTTTACTCCCTGTCTCCCGCCTGTCCTCAGCTTGGGCTGAGGAGACTGCACCATCTTCATCTTACATGTTGCTCCTTTGGAAGGCAAGAAACCCAGGGAGGGAGGGAGGTCATTCATGAGAGGCTCAGGTGACATAGGCCAAGCTCTGCCTCAGGTTTCCTTCATGGCCTTAGGAAGAAGCTCTTGCTGGCTGTTTGGCCCTGGGGTGGGTGGATGAGGATGAGAGCAGCCAAATCCTTTTCCTTTTAGAGCTTGGGGGTGTGGAGGAGGGCTTCCTGCCTCCAGGCCTGACATGAGGCTTCATTTCCAGACTACCTTGGCAGCTGGGCTTCCCTTCATGAAACACATGAATTCCTCAAGGGTTAACTCACTGTGACCTGGAGCCAGTCTTTTCTCCACTCAATTTCCTTGTCAGTAAAATGAAGAGGTTGCATTCAATAAATTTTTTTTTTTGCTTTTTGGAGGGAGAAGGCAGGGCAGTTGGGGTTAAGTGACTTGCCCAAGGTCACACGGCTAGTAAGTGTTAAGTGTCTGAGGTCAAATTTGAACTCAGGTCCTCCTGACTCCAGGGCTGGTGCTCTATTCACTGTGCCACCTAGCCGCCCCACATTTGATGATTTCTACGACCTGATGTTTTGTGCTATGGAGGTTCCTCCAAACTCTGGCATCCTGGGTTCTCTGGGTCTAAGATCTGAAGAATCTTTATTTACCAAGTGCCAGCTTTCCTCTCCTGCAGTTGATCTGATGATCATTGTGGCCTAGGCCTATGTACTTCAACACAGGGGTGATATAGCCCCAGAATGAAGTATTTGAAGGGGATGATGACGCTAGAGATTGTGCAAATACCCCAACAGTGACATAGCTCAGGAAGGAATGAGGGCCTTTCCCACAGTCACGGTGGCGTCCCTACAAACACAGAGTGGCCCAGGGTGGTGTCATGTGTTTACAAAACAACCTCCCAGGTGTATTGGCATGTGTGTGTGTGTGTGTGTGCATTAGGTGAAGGGGGAGGAATAAATTTCAAAACAACTTCTTGGATAAGCCAGCCCAGTTTAACAAGTGTTCATTCATTTATTCAACACACATGTGATGGGTTTCTACTGTGTCAGGAAAAAATATATGACAGTTCTGCCCTCAAGGAACCAGATCCATGGCATGTCAGGGCAGAGAAGGCCCTTAAAACATACACTGTCCGAACTTTTACACCATAGAATGTTAAAGGTGAAAGCCACCTTCAAGAAGACAGCCTAGATACTGTAGGAAGAAATCTTGGAGACCTCTCGTTTTGTTTTTATTACTTAGTACTTGAGTGGTGCCTTTTGTTTTTCACACTGTATTTGTTTCAGATCTATCCTGCCACATCCACTGAGCCCTGTCTTGTAACAAGGAAAGATAGGTAACTAAACTGGCAAAGCAGAGACCCACATTTGACTGAGTATGCAGCGTTCTGTCCCTGTGGTTCCCCTGCAACACCTGCCCCTCCTCAGAAGAGGGCAGTGAGTTTCATCATCTGATCTCTGGCTCTGAAATTGGTCATCACAGATGATTTATTTTGGCTGCTTTTTAGTATTGTTGTCCTTAGCTGTATTGTGATATTGTTCTTCTTCGGCCTAGAAAGGGCAAGAGGTCAGTCAGTAAATTCTTGTTTGAATGAATTGAATTGAATGCAACTGAGGACAGTGAAAAGAGCATGAGCTTGGAAGTTAGGGGATGGGTTGAATGTAGATTCTGTCGCTATGAGAAAGGCATTTTTCTTTCTTTTTTCTCATCTGTGAAAGGGGAGGCTGCTGAGGACAGCGTCTAAGAGCCCTTCCAATTCTAAGGCTGTCTGTGATCCTCTGAATGGAATGACTTGCCCAAGCACACGCCGTTAGTTATCTGCAGAGCAGGGCCTAGAAGGGAAGCTGCAGCAGGGCCGGATGTGTCCTTAGCCAAGGGTTTCTAGGGCTTTGTTCCACTGCTGGATACCACACTAGCTCCAGGACTTCCTTATCTCTCTGGAAATAGCAGATCCTTCCTGTCTGCCAACCTCACCCATGCTGCTCTGCCCTCCAGCAGCAGCCCACCCCACTGTTTGGTATCTGGACCACCCAGCTCTTTCCCTGTCCCCTAAGCCAACTAACTCCCTGGGAAGACTGGGCAGAGATAGGCTGAGATCTCCAAAGCTGAGCAGCACCCTCTGGTGGAAGCCACAGCCTGAAGGCCCCAAGCTGCTGCTCCAAGGTGTGTGATGAGAGAGCTCCCTCACCCCTGGGCTGGGTCCCAACATGATTGTACTGGAGCCTGGCTTGGGGATGGGGGCATCAGGCAGAGAGCATGACAGCCACACACCCTGACAACTTCTGTCTCTATAAAGCTCCGGACAGCCCAGAGAAAAGTAGTAGAAACTCAGGCCCAGAGAGGGAAGGTGACTTTTTTAAAGTCACACAAGCCAAGCCTTGAACTCAGGCCTCCTGACTCAAAGGCCAGGGCTGCTTCTGTCAGGGCCCCCAGAAGTGTCTTGCCAGTCAATTGTTTAGGGCCCCAGAGGAGTTGACCTAACACTCCCTGACTGGAAACTGGCTTCAGGAGTCTCTGACTTTGTATTAAGAGCCCAGGCCCCCTAGTATGAAAGACTGTGTGGTATCTCCCAAATTTAGCTTGGTCGGGATCTCCAAGTGTTACCTGCTTTAGTCCCCTGCTGGTTGGAGCATTGCCTTTTCTCTCTAGATGGGTCTTTAGGGAATGGATTTGAATTCCAAGCCATCTGTGTCCCTCTCCCAGCATGTGCCAGCCTTCTCCAATCAGTGAGAAGTCCCTTGACTGAGTCTGATTCTACCTTTCCTGCTGTAATATAGCCCAAGAACACTGAGCCTTGAGACTGGCAGCCACTTCCATCATGCATGCAGTGGAATAGATGTTGTATCTCTGTTAAGATACATACTCCTGTTACACTCCAGGTATTTTGTCACTACTTCCTATAGTCTAAGGGTCTGAATTGTACTAGCTCATCCCCAGGTCTTGTCTTCACCATGACTTGGATGTCCCTGAGATCTGGTAAGGGAGGGGAGAGGGGAGCTGGAGTGGGGCATCAATCCTGGCCTAGAAAGAAATATGAGCAGTGCAGCCAGGTCCCCCTGGGGGGTGGCTGCCTAATCAGGGGCAGCTGTTAGGCTAAGGCTGGGGGTGAGTGACCCTGGTCCTCAGCGAGAGGCTCAGCTGAGCCCTTTACTCCTTGCTGGGCTTGCTCTAGCTTGGGGAGGAGGGTGGAGGTGAAAGAATAGCAGTTACTATGACAACCAGAGGGGGAAGCATCCATTTATATATACATCTATCTGGCTAGCCCATTTTCCCCTCATACTGGCCCCAGATTGAGGAGTAGGGGGAAGGGGAAATGTGTCTGGTGTCCTCTATGTGTGTGTGTGCATGTTTGTGCATGCACGCGTGTGCATATGCCCCTGAAAGCCCTTTTCCTGGGGTAGAGAATAGAGTATCAAGAGGCATGAACTGTCTGAAATACAAGATTTCCTCTCCTCTACCCCATCACCCAGTTTCTAGCTTGATAGTCAGGTAGGGTCTGACCCTCTTCCCCTTTTTTGCCCTCCCTCCCTCTCTGACCTGAGAGAGACAGCTGAGTAGTTCACAAGATATGTATCTTTGTGTAACTTTTCCATGTACAAAGTACTTTCCTGCCAAAAATTCTGGGAGGGGGAGGGGGAGAGTAAAGGAAGGAAAGAAGAAAGGAAGTTAGTTAGAAAAGCATCAGAACCCCCATTGTGATCTCCATGGGTAAGATTTAATTTAATTAGTTTAATTCAATTCCACAAACATTTATTAAGTAATTTTCACTTTGCTTGGGACTGGGTATATACAGTGATGAAAAAAAAATCTAAAACCAACACGATGTAAGAAAATGACAGGAGTCCTGGGCCCAAGTGGGCATCCTGGCCCTACTGTTTGCTAGCTAACTGTGTGACCCAGAACAAGGTACCTACCTTCTCTGGGCCTCCATTGCATCATCTATAAAATTGGGAGACTGTGCCTTCAGACAATGAGGAATGCCTTCCCCCACCCAGATGCATTAATATTCAAGGTCACATAGCTAATTCACAGCCCTCTGAATTCCCAGATTGAGAATCAGACACGAAGAGGCCCAGAAATGGCTTTACAGAGTGTTTTAAACACACCCGCTGCCAGGTTTCTCCCCGGCATAGTCACTGCCAGAACCCAAGCCAGGCTTTGAGCTTAATCTGATCAGATACTGCTTGGCTCTTTACCTGACGGCATGTTTGGGCACATATGTATGCATACGTTTGCATGTCTGTGGGTGTGTGCTTGTCCTGTCTGTCTGGCACCTTCCGATTCTCTTTTTAAAGAAAGAATTTCTGATACATGGTTTTAAAGCTTCTATATATTCTGTAAGTCTTTGGCCTCTCTTATAAATACCATGATTTATAATCGCATTTTTTGCCTTCTTATCAGTGCTCATTTTTGCACTCAAGTCACCAGACATAATAGAAAATGTTGGTTTAATGTGTCCTTATTGCGTTCTTCAAGTAGAGTATGCATTTTGTGCCTATGGGCCAGGCAGTGTGTGTCTATGGTAGGCAGTTGGATGGATCACCCAAATCTTCTCCATTAGTGCCTGAATCCTGGACATATGCTATAGACAGGCAATGAACAGTGTCCAGGATTGAATGGGAAGAGGAAAGAAGCTTGATTGCTTTTGGAAATGATACCATCTTTTTAATGATCCCACACTTCTCTATGAAACAAGATCCATTTTTCTGTTTATTTTTTTTTTAACATTAGTATTCTTATTTTGTAGAGCTAGAAAAAATAATAAAATTCATTTGAAAGGACAAAAGGTCAAGAATGTCGAGGGAATTGATAGGGGGAAAAATGCCGAGGAAGGCGGCCGAGCTGTATGAGATCTCAGACTGTGTTACGGAGCTAGCCGACGTCAAAACTGTCTGGTGCTGGGCAAGAGATAGAGAAGAACAGACAACGTGCAAAAGACAAAGTAGCAAAGGCCATGGTAATCTAGTGTTTGATAAACCCAAAGTCCCCAGCTTCTGGGGGATAAAAACTGCTGGGAAAACTAGAAGACAGTATGACAGAAACTAAGAATAGACCAACCACTTACACTGTATATCAAGATGAAGCCAAAAAGGGCGCATGATTTTGACATAAAGGGTGATACCATAGGCAAATTAGGAGAGCAAGGAAATGTCAGGATCCATGCCTGCCCCACTTCCCCAGGGATTGCAAAGCCCCAGCTAGGCCACTGGGGCAGATGCTAAGATTTTATAACTCCTTCAAGGGACCAGGCTGGGGCAGCCCAGAACTAGCTGTGGAATAAGATGTGGGAGGGGTGAAGTAGAGGCTAAAGGTAAAGTGTTTGAGGAACCCTGGGAAAACAGAGCCTGGGGAGTTGGATTCGTCCTTAGCCAACACGTCCTCACCCAGGGTTTCCTGTACATAGGATATTCTTCTCTTTCAGGGACAAGACCATGTATTATATACTCTCCAATTTAGAGAAACCTACTTTATGAACCCTCTACTAGGAACCATGCCTTATGGAAAAGTGGGGGTTTGGCCTAAATAATACCCCACAACAAAAATAAGTGATAAAATGCTATGGCCTGTTTTCCCAATGCAGATACTGCCATTGACTGATGGGAGTGGTGGTAAGGTAAGGGGATTGCTAAGTCTCCAATGGGGAGTTCAAAATCTAGAAACTTGGAAGCAGACAAAGTGCTTCCCACCCCAAGCAATTCCTTCTCAGGGTGGATCTCTTTCCTCACCTCCACCAGATTTTTGAATCTCTGCTTGAATCTTTGATTAAGTTCATGGATTTTATCTGGGGCTTTTTAGCCCCAGAGACTGTATCCAAGTGCCTAGCCACTCCAAGCAGACGTCCTCAGGGAGGCATCCTATTAAACAATCAAGGTGCATGCTTCCCTGACAAATGCATGTAGGCCATTACTTGATTTGAATGAGGTAGAGTCATTATCTTGGCTGACCCCACTCTTCTACTTATTTAATCTTTTTATCTCTTCCAGGTAGAAGTAGCTTGGTAGTCAAAAAGACTTATTAGCTTTGGAGTCTCGGACTTCAAAGAGTTGGGAGGACCTGAGTTCACACCCTACTTTTGATGTATCCTAACTATGTGATTCTAGGCAAGTCACTTAAGTTCTCACTGCCCTAAGCCACTCTCTGAGGCTTTAAGTTGTAGCCTAGGTGTTAAACTGCATTGGTAAATGGAATTTCTTCATGGGACAGCTCTACCCTGACGACATTACAGATTTAGTGTTGATTTAGTGTTTTATTTTGTTTTGTTTTAAAAAATTTCTTCCAGGACATAGCACAGAGCTTAGCACACAGTAGGTATTCATAAATTAAACTCTGAATGTCCCACATATGCTACCTAGGAGGCCAGGACTGGGCTGGGTGCACTTGTGGAGGGGCAATTCTCTTACTGGTTTGTCAACTAACTGTTTGAACTGGGGGGTGACGGGACGCTGAGTTCCACTTTCCTTGCCCAGCCTATGCAGGTACAGAAGAGAATGAAGGTCCATGGGGTGACGTTCTGAAGTCACATTCAGAACTTATTTCTTTGTCTAAATAATGCTATTTTTGGTTCCCAAGCTATTTAATTCATTCCAATAAACATTTACTAAGTGCCTTCTCTGTCAGGCACTGTGTGAAGTGCTGGGGCTTGTGACCTTTAAAAGGTTCAAGAGACATAGTCTCTGGGTGAATAAGCATTTTATTAATAATGCTAGTGTTACATTAATAAAAGGGTCAGTGACACTCTTAAATACCAAAGACCCCTCATGGTGGTGGGCTCACAATTTACATGCCCTTGGAAGAGTGGGTGTTTCTGAGGATGGCAATCAACTCTGATTGGTTAACAAGTAATGAGAAGTGGACTTTACAAAAAAAAGTGGGCTCACTTCAGTGAGGGGCTGGGAGAGTGATATGTCACTCTTGGACAAAGAGACTGTCTCTACATCCAAACCCCCTACGCCCCCACTCTTGGGCAATCTAGACAGAGGATCTACCTCCATTCAAACGCTTGAGTGGAACACAATGGGCAGAAATTCAACTTAGATTAGATTCCTTGTCAGACTGGGTGTAGTCTGATGATTGAGGAGAAAGTTAGTTTAACCTTCAGAGTCTTGAACTTTGAAATGACTTTAGAAAAAGGGGGAACTCTGGATCTCCCCAAATCATTGATTATTGATAATAATTTCTCTCAGGATACAAACAAGAAAAAGATAGTCCTTGCCCTCAAGAAGTTTGCAGTTTAATGGAGGAAGACAACACAAAAGAAAGCTGAAAAGTGTGTGTGTGTGTGTGTGTGTGTGTGTGTGTGTGTGTGTGTGTGTGTGTGTGTGTGTGCCACTAAGGAATGTCTAGTAGAAGGGGCATGGTGTTCTGTGGAGTGGAAACCAAGCAGAGCTGCCAATGGAAAATGGAATTACCTGGGCCAGTCTACAAAGCCTATTTAATCCATATCACAACTGAAATGCCATTCGTTTGCATTATGAAATAAAGTGCTAGAAAATGGTATTATTGCAAGCAGGTACCATTTCAGGGGTAGGGAACCTACAGCCTTGAGGCCACATGTGGCCATCTAGGTCCTCAAGGTTCCCCACCCCAAGTTTAACCACAGGAGTTATATCTTCCACAAAAGTCCTATCCAGTGCACAGTCTCTGTCAACTCTATAGCTTTAGAAAGCATTTGAATACAGTCCTGGGAGTAGATTGTCTTTACTTCCCAGGGTCCTCACCAACAAAGGAAAATTTAAAAATGAGTCTCAGTCCTTTTCAGCCTCAGTTTCTAATTCCTGATGCTGGATGATGGAGCAGCAGAAAAAGGCACAGAGAGTGCCAAAGATTACACCATTTTTTATATTGTCTATAAACAATGATAGGTGTATGCAACAATCGTTAACTCTACCTGATGCTGTAGGAACTGATAGGAACTGATTTTACTTGTGATTTTAGTGGTATGAGGAAGTCTTGGTGTGAGGAACCTTCCTATGCCAATGCAGGTCAGCACCTTCCGGGCAATATCCTGCCTTGGGGCACTGATTGAAAGGTTAAGTGACTTGCCCATCCAGTAAGAGTCAAAGGCAGCTTCTCTGTCCCTTACTCCATTCTGCCTCTCAGTAGGAAGAGAAGCAGAGCAACATTGACATTCTTGGTGTAAATGAAGCCGGAAGGTAAAAGGGACCTGCGGCTAACTGAAAGGAGAGCTGACAGATTCTCCTTGAAGAGGGAGATGAAGGAACTTGGTTTGTCCTATGCCCAAATGCAGTAAGAGATAACATTTCATGAGTCGTCTTGCCTTGCATTGGTTGGGATGAGCAAAAAGCAAGGAGGCCACCATGAAGAAAACTATGACCAATATCTACTGCGGAAGATGAGAAAGTCAAGAAGGTCCATGAAGAACTTGGAAAGATTCTCCCAACTAGGCCCACATGGACATGAGTATGCTGTGACTTCAATGCAGGGCAGAGTATGGGAGAGAAGAGCAAAAAACACAAAGGGAATGTGATTCAGGACAATAAACAATTGAGGCCAAGGGCTCATGCCTCTAGATACTTTTTCGAAAGAAGACAGTTGGGAGATTTTGGTTATAGTGAGCTCTGAACATGAACCAGATTTTATCTCAGCAGAAAGGAAATCTCTCCTTGGTTTGGGAGTAATTTACGAATTACCTGCTTATGGTCAGACCATTGACTTGTCAGAGCAGAGGCTTAACGTTTTTTTGTATTATAGATGGCCTCCTGGGAATAATATTTTTAAATACGTAAAGTAAAATTCATAGGATTATAAAGGGAATCAATTATGTTGAAATATAATTATCCAAATTTATTTTTTTGGAGGCCATCAAGATTCGGTGACTTGCCTGGGGTCACACAGCTAGTAAATGTCTGAGGTCAAATTTGAACTCAGATCCTCCTGACTCAAGGGTTGGTGCTCTATCCGCTGGGCAACCTAGCTGTACCTCCCAGCTATTTTTTTTTAAGTTCACAGACCCCAGGTTAAGAGCCCCCGTGTTAGAGCAAATTAAAAATCACTATTAGCAACACATAATTAGAAGAAAAGATGAAGATGAGAAGATATAAAGTATAATTATAGCAAATCCAATGGGAACTATTCAAACAAGGCCAGCTGTCTCTCCAAAATGTAACAATGAAAAGATGTTGACATAGATGATCACAATTTCCTGCCAAAGTTTAACCTATGTAAAACAATCATAATAACAAGAAAGCCAGAGGAGCTGAAAAACTTCCTTAGCCCACAAACATTTGATC
Organism: Pseudochirops cupreus; assembly: GCA_028627135.1. NCBI lineage: Eukaryota > Metazoa > Chordata > Mammalia > Diprotodontia > Pseudocheiridae > Pseudochirops > Pseudochirops cupreus. Next base: position 267,011,265 of record CM053581.1, on the reverse strand, counting down.
TCTTTGCCAATCTTAGACACATGGCAGCCAAGGGCAACACCAGTTTAGAATGTGAACTCATTTGTTAAGCCTTACTGAAGAGGATGGTGGAAACTTAGGAGATGTATCATCTCCTAAGGGAGGGAAAAACAAGCTTGCCAAAAGCTAGGCCTGAGGCCTAATTAAGCTAAGTATATAGAGATGATATTGGAAGGAGGTCAATGAATAGATAAAAAAAAATGAACCTATTGGCATAAAAAGAAACTATTTTCTGAATCAATGAAAGCCTAGGTGAGGAAGTAGAATTGGCACTAAGGAAGATGAAGAGGGAAGAGCAGCTGGACAAGACCAATTATACACCAAGGAGTTTTGTGCTAGAGGCAAGAAGATTTTCAAGTTATTTGTAAGAGGGAAAGATATTAAATGAATGGAAAAGAAATTCCTACAGAAAAGAGGTGATTGGAAGGACCTCAAGGAGGCAAAGCCAAGAGGTGTAGTAGAAAAAAGTACAACCAAGCTGTACCCCACAGCTCCTCCAAATAGAACATACCATTGAGTCCTGATTGGAAATCTAGGGGGAAAAAACTCATGGTGAGTCATTTTTCTAGCTCAGGTTGTCACAGGAAGACAAACAGAATGGTCTACAGATAGGATGAGAGTCTAGCCAGGAATGCCTGCACTAAATATTCCAGCACAGAGGGAGGCTAGCACCAGGACAAGAAGAACATTGAAAGGCTTAAACTTGTGCAGGGTTACAGGTATAGGTACAGTCTAATAGCTCTGTTTGCTTAGTACCCAGTAGTAAGGATCACAGATCCAGGGCTAACTGAGGAGATGACCTCTGTTTAGGAGTGGCATTCCAGGGTAAAGAGCTGTTGTGATCTGTAGGTTGTGTGCCAAGCAAGATCAAATTCAGAAGCAAGCATCAGCTACGTGGCTCTGACCTCAGAAGTGGAGCAGAATGTTAATTCTAGCTTCCAGCCCAGTCTGAAAGCCTGCAGTGGAATAACGGTATTAATCCTAGACCAAAGAGGAGTCTGCAGTTGTGTCATTCTGAACCAACAGAACTTTCCGGTTGGCTGATGGAGGCTGAATCCAGCAGCAGTATACTGGAGTTCTAGCTAGGGCAAGTCCATTGGTGTCAGATTCAAACCCAGACTCAAAATTTCCCAGTCATGAAACTGAAGAACTTAGCTTAGGACAGCAATCAGACTTTGCCTTGGATCAGAGGTCTTTGTAAGCACTGAAAGCTTGTGGGTCCCCAGTCTGAGCTGTCTCTAAGATCCTAAAATAGTATGATGCTGAATACCCCAAGAAAACAGTAGCAAGATGAGTCCAGGCATTCCCTTCAGAAATTGTCAAAGCCTGGCCATAACATAAAGTCTGAAGTCAGGAAGCAGGCCGGAAGAATGAGCGAGCAAATAAATAAGAATTTCATCATAAAAAGGCATTATGGTGAAAGGGACATTCAAATCATAAACCCAGAATATGAGAATAACTCTAAAATGTCTACAAGCAAAGAAAAACACAGCATGGGCTCAAGTTCAAATCGAATTGTGGAAGAGATGGTATTTTTTCTAAAAGTATTAAAATGGTTTTATTAATGCAAGTGCTTGTGGGGTAGGGGGAATTGGGGAAGAAATGAGAGCTATGAAAGAAAGAATGAAAAAAGGAATTAACAGCTTGGCACAAAAGGTACAAAGCCTTGCACGAGCAATAAACTCCCTAAAATTATAATGAATCAATAACAACAAACCAGCTAGGCACAAAACAGCTGATATAATGACTCCGTCTGATAATTTATATCGCAGCCTATCCTCAGGGTCCCCCACCTCTGTGCTGAGAGAAGGGGAGTGTGTTTCAGTATCTATTCTTCAATAATGCTATTGGTTTTTCAATTACTTGGAGTTAGGTCTCCTTTTTGTAATCTTTAATTTACATTTTATTAATCAAGTATGTTATTCTTCTGTTCTGCTTATTTCACTCTGTATCAGTCCATGAAATCTTTATGAGTCTGATCCACGTGTGTATCCAGGGCATTCTTATAAAAACATGAGAAGGGAGCAAGTTGGCTTTTTTTTTCTCTAATTACATTTTATCCTCAGATCTGAATTTTCTTCCCCCATCCACCACACTGAGAAAACAAAAATCACAACCTTTATTACAAATTTGTGTTGTCAAGCAAAACAAATTTCCTTGTTGTCCACATTTAAAAAAAAAAGGTTCCATCCATCTGTATACTTGGAGTCCATCGTATCTCTATCAGTTTCCTCCTGAGTCTTCTAGAACTGTGGTTGGTCTCATTGTATCCATCAGAATTACTGTCTTTCAAAGTTGTTTGTTTTTACAGTACTGTTACTGTCGTGTAACTTGTTCTGGTTCTGCTCACCTCATTCTGCTTAACTTCATACAAGTCTTCCCAGGTTTTTCTGAAGCTACAGCCTTCAGCCTTTCTTACCACATACTTATACCATAACTTGGTCAGTCATTCCCTAATTGATGGGCACACCATTAGTTTCCATTTATTTGTCACCAGAAAAGAGCAGCCATTAATATCTTTGTACCTATAGGTCCTTTTCTTATTTCTTTGATCTCTAGTGGTAGTATTGCTAGGTCGTGGGGTGTGCAGGGTTTAGTAGCTTTTGGGGCACAGTTCCTAATTGCTTTCTAGAATAGCTGGACCAGTTCACAGTTGTAACAACAATGTTTGAAGATACTGAAAAGGTAGACTTTTCACAGAAGATATTCATGGAATTGTAGATTTAGCACTAGAATATCATCTATTCCAGCTACCTCATTTTATATGTAAAGAAACCAAGGCCCACTTAGGTTAAAGTGACGAGCTTAAATGTAGCAAATGACAAAGTCTGGATTTGAACTCAGGTCATCTTATTTCCAAACCAGCACTCTTTCTAGTGGGCATCTAGGTGGCACAATGGATAGAGCACCAAGCCTGGAATCAGGAAGACTCCTTTCTGAGTTCAAATCCAACTGCAGACACTTACTAGCTGTGTGACCCTAGGCAAGTCACTTAACCCTGTTTGCTTCAGTTTCCTCCTAAGGGAGGGAAAAACTTCAGTTTCCTTCAGTTTCCTGCAAAATGATCTGGAAAAGAAAGTGGCCAACCACTCCAGTACCTTTGCCAATAAAACCCCAAATGGACTCATGAAGAGTTGAACCTGCCCAAAATAACTAAACTCTTTCTACTGCACTACCTCATTGTTGATCATATCTTCACAGTTATAAAATTTAAACATAGGGAGAATATGAGATCCCACTATGCATATTGTTTGTTGATTATTATTTTAAAAAAAGCACTTGATTTGGTACAGTAAATGATCCTTTAAGTTCTCTTCCAGGCAGTTATATAGAAGTGACATAATGAATAGAGCACTGGGACTGGAGTCAATAAGACCTGAGTTCAAATCCAGTCTTAGATATTACTAGTTGTTTGACCCTGGGCAAGTCACTTAACCTCTGTTTACCTCTGTTTCCTCAACTGTAAAATGGGAATAATAATAATAGCTGTTGTGAGAATCAAATGAAATAACATTTGTAAAGTGCTTAGTAATTGCTTAATAAATGCTTATTTCTTTCCCTTCCCCCTCCACCTGTTCTCTATTAAGGTATCTCCTATGAATAAGTTTAAATCATACAAAGGTCTTTGATATATGCAACAAGCAAACTAACTTTGTTAGGTTATATTCTGATTATATCAATAGCACTATGAAATGAGACATTACATAGAGAGACAGACTGATGCATGGCAAAGGTGTTTGCCCCTGCTCCGGAGGAGGTCCAATGAAGTGTCCAAATGGAGGACAGATTACGTATGGATTGGGAAGTCTTTCTGATGCTTCTGTTGGTAGAACAAGCCCAGGTGCATGGCAAAGTCTCCTATTCAGAAGAGTCCAGCCTCATAATCCACACATGAATTGAGTGGAAAGGGTTTGTTTGGTATGAAAGCCCTTCGTAACCTAGTACCCCCTATGCTCCTCATCTTCTTATGCCTGAGTGCTCTACACTCTTAGATACACTAACACTGGCCTCCTTTACATGAACAAGACCCTCCATCTCTTGGCTCTGGGTACTTTCTCTGACTGTTTGGAACGTTCTCCCTCATCTGGTCTGACTCTGACCTCCCTGGCTGCCTTTAAGTCCCAACTAAAATCACATTTTCTGCAGGAAGCCTTCCCCAACGTGGCTTAATTCCAGTGCTTTCCTCCTCTTAGTTTTTCCTACTTTTCCTTTATATAATTTGTTTTGTATATATTCATTTGCATGTTGTTGACTCTCCCAGTGGAGATGCTCCTTGAGGGCAGGGACTGTCTTTTGCCTTATTTTATGTCCCCAGCACTTGGCACAGTGGCTGGCACATAGGAGGCACTTAATAAATGTTTATCGAATCGAATTGAATACCTTTGTCCAGACTATGGCACATATTTGGATGGACAGTTCATAAAACAAGTTCATCAGAACATCTGTTTTATTTTTTTATTTTTTCCCTAGTATATAGTATTTAATTTTTTTCCAATTACATGTAAAGACAATTTTTAACATTCATTTTTAATATTAAATTTTGAATTCCAAATTTTCTCCCTCCCTCGTCTTCCCCTTCCTTAAGATGGTAAGCAATTTGATACAGGTTACATATGTGCAATCATATGAGACATATTTCCATATTAGTCATGTTGTGAAAGAAAAAACAGACCAAAATGAAAAAAAATATAGTCATCCTGTATTAGTCATGTTGTGAAAGAAGAAACAAACCAAAAGGATCATTGTGTTTCTGAGAAGAACTAAGTCTATCAAAATTGGTCATCGAACAGTGTTACTATTATTACTATATACAATGTGCTCCTGGTTCTGCTCACTTCACTTTGCATCCATTACATTCACATACCACAACTTGTTTAGCCATCCTCCAACTGATGGGCATCCCCTCAATTTCCAATTCTCTGTCACCACAAAAGAAGCTGTTATAAATATTTTTATACATGTTGGTCCTTTTCTCTTTTTATGATCTCTTTGGGATACAGACCTAGAAGTGTTATTGCTGGATCAAAGGGCATGCACAGTTTGATTGCCCTTTGGGCATAGCAGAACATCTATTTTAGACAGACACTGCATCTGGATAATTATCTGTGCCCAGAATTGAATAGGACGGAAAGAGTAGACCAGATTGTGTTTGGGAATATGTATTTTCAACAGTCCCAATTTGGCTCCCTGACACAAAGGCCAGTCTTTTAAACACTAGTATTCTTCCAAGGTTGTTACATGACTGTGAATCATGAAACATCATAATCTTCCAGAAATCATAATTTCCAGGGACCCAAAAAGGCAATGAAAAATTGTTCAGTGAGTATAAATAGGCTATATCATATTGCCATTGATGTCTTGCATTTAAGTTCTAAGTGAACTTAAATATATGATATGTGATCAAAAAGGAAGGTGGGCCAATCATGAATCAAGAGCCAGGGATAAAAAGATGGATCACTGGAGCCAACACAATGCAGTAGAAAAAAATGCTGGATGGAAAGTCAGAGAACCTGGATTTGAATCCTGTTTCTGCCACTTTGTACCTCTGTGACCTTGGGTAAGAAACAACTTCTCTGACATTAGTTTTTTCATCTCTAACATGAGGGACTTTAATAGGTGACCTCTGAAGTTCCTTTCAGCTCTAAATATATGATCCTATGTCCTGTGTCTTGCATGGGTACCTAAATAATGTTAAGAAAGGCCTTGAGCATTTTGAGACCTTTGGGTCAACGACTCGTGGTGAGACATGGACAAAAGATCCACAATATGAGAAAGTGAGGATGACCTAAAATCCATACCACTAGAAGGAATACCACATTGATGAGATCACAGATCTATGGATTAATCTTCATTTAGCATTTCAGTGCTTACAAAGCACTTAAAATTTGTCACCTCATTGGATCCTCAGTACAACCCTTAGGGGTAGGCTCTATTATTATGTGCTCCATTTTACACATGAGGAAGCTGAGGCTGAGAGGTTAAGTGACTTACCCAGGGTCACATGAACAGCAAATGTCTGAGGTGGGATTTGAACTCGGGACTTCCTCACATCAAGTCCAATGTGCCATCCTTTATATCAATGTTAATTTTGATAGGCTAGCCTAGAAAGTTAAACTACTCTGAGTTAAATGAACTTTGGTGGGCTAGAAATGAAGTCACATTGTGAATTAATTTGTATATGGGTGTGGGTGGAGGGGGTAGGTATTGGTATGAGGACTAAGTCCATATTTTGAGTTAAATGTGGGCTAGCCTGAAAATCTAACCTTTATGTATAACATTGTTTCTACGAGAAAATATGCTTCAAATATTTGGCTTACAAATGAACTTTTAGGGAATACTTGAGACAGGAGGAGTCTTTATTTCTTCTGTCTCCCTTATAATGCCTAAGATAGGATTGAGTATATGTATAAACTATGTTAGGTTGCCAAGATAGTAGGCAGGCAGCCAGTGAATCTTGTTTTATTGTACAATTCTGGGTATACAGTAAGCCTCTTTTTGTTGCTTACATTTCCCCAACACTTGTCATCCTTTAAAATCTTTTCCTTACAAATGCTAAGTGAGTAGGAATCTGATAAGGAACCGAGGCCTAGGGAGGGGGATTAATTTCCCTATGGTCCCACAGTTAGTTAAGTAGCAAAATTGAAACTCAATGGGCCTGAGAATCTCATACCAAGTTCATCACAATTTCAGTTAGACCACATTCTCTCTCTATACAATAGGGTTTGATTCTTAGAAAGCATTCCTTCAAGTGAAATAAGTTAGGAGTTTTTTTCCCCTCGTGAAATCAACAATGCATTGACTGAAAGCAGGCTAAGAGATGCTATCTTTGGCCATGGCTTACAAAAATTATTCAAGAAATTCCTAAGCTCCTGTTGCCACGTCAAGATTGGCCTGCAGCAAAGTGGACCACACATCATAAAATCACAGAAGCAGAGCTGTGTGACCTTGGATGGGTCACTCCCTTCCCTGGCTGTCAAGTGAGGGATAGGACCAACTGCTGGTGTCTGAGGTCCATTCCATGTCTGACATTCTGTGTTCTAAGGTCCATTTCCCATGACACATTCTGTATTCTGTGTTACTATTCTGTGATTCCATGTCAGAGAGGCAGGGCAGGAATTGGTAACTTCATGTTGTAGGTGAGGAAATTGAGAGGGAGAGAAGTGACTTACTCAGGGTCACACAATCAGGATGTGGTAGAGCTCAGCTAGAATCATAAAGAGTCAGAGCTAGAAGGACCTTAGAGATTGCCTAAGAAGGGGAAACTTGAGTCCCAGAGAAGGAAGCAAATTATGTAATGAGTCAGTGAATTATGCAGTGACAGAGGCTGAATTTAAATGCAGATGTCCTGATTCTTTCACCTCTGATCCACCATCTCCAGGTCTGGTTCTTACCTCTCCTAGACTAGAAGTGTGGCAGCCACTCTGAGGAACAATTCCACTGCTGCTCACCTGGAAGCTTTGACCTGCACCACATCCACCTGGGCTGATCTGCCTGGTCCCCTACCCCCTCCCTCCTGGCTCTTTACCATATTGGTACCAAACTTAATGTAGAAACGCCTTATGTTAGTCCTGCATCTCTAGCCTCAGCTTCCCTGAGTAGCAGGGATTATAGACCTGTGCCACCACACCCGCCTTACCTGATTCTTTTTATGCTGTTTTATCACTATTCTGTCACCCTACTCTAGTGTATGCATGTCAGTGTATATGTTTGTGTGCAGAGCTGGGGCTAAAGGGGCCTGTGATTGCATGTCAGGTCTCTGGTTGGAGGGGGGTAGTCTTTAATGGCTCTTCCCAACTCCCTTGCTGAGATGTCCCCAGGACCTCCCTCTATCCAGGAGCTCAGTCGCTGCTCTGCTGAGCTGGTGGGTTGGCAGCCCTATTCCTGAACCATGGGCACATGGGGGATGCAGATATGCTATAACTGTTGTCTTTCAAACTTTTTTTTTTCCAGAAAATCCAATTAGCAATTTTTTTTAGTCTCCCCATCAGCACAAAGCACAGAGGAGGCCAGGTCTTAGGAGCTTTCAGCTGAATGAGATTATATATGAGAAGAGAGAATATAGAATGTCAGAGCTTAGAAGAACCTTAGGAACCATCTTCTTAGAAATTTGCAGCTGGCAGAGACCTCAGAAGCTGTCTAGACGAACTCCCTCATTTTACAGATGAGAAAATTGTGACCTGGGGAGCATCAGAGACTCCCCAAGAAGTAAACATCAGAGGCAGGAATCAAGCCCAGGTTCTCCAACCCCAGAGCTTAGTACTTCTTCTCCTATATGATGTCATCTGTGATAATATGGTGAGTTAGGGTCTCATCTGGAAGCTAAAGTATTCAGACTCCCAAGTTAGTACTCTCTCTCTTGTACATCCTGTTGTCTCAAGTTGTAATCATTGAAATCTTGGATTTTTTTGCGGGGGGGTGCAGAGATGCATCCCTCCCATCCCACCACATATATACACAGATTCAAGTACACCATAAATATATGCATGCACGTGTTAGACATATTCACACACATGCAGTCCCAGAAGCACACAGGCAGGCTTTCTTGGGAAAGAGAACCAGCCTTCTCAAGCCAGCAGAGGGCCTCTTGGTTCAGGGTTTATTCTGAGACTCCAGGCTCAGATACAAATGGGAAAACCTAAAGGGGATAGAAACAGCCCAACAAGAACAAAAAAGTGTGTGTGTGTGTGTGTGTGTGTGTGTGTGTGTGTGTGTGTGTGTGTGTGTGTGTGTGTGTGTGTGTGTGTGTGTGTGTATGTATGTGAGAAAGAGAGATAGACAGACAGACAGAGACAGAGCCAGAGGGAGAGTGACTGAGAGACAGAGATAGAGAGATAGAGACAGAGAGAGACAGAGAGACAAAGAGACAGAGAGAGAGACAGTATTGATGGTATTGTCCACCTCATTCCAGGCGCTGTGCTAGATCATGGAGATACCAACACAAATGTCAGATAATCCCTGCCCTCCAGACCCTTGCACCCTAATAGGGTGATACAAGACAAATTGGGGCATGAGAGTTTTTACCTGTAGTCACCGGGATTTGGGGGCAGGGAGGTGGTGAGTAGAGCCTTAGGGCAATTGATTGTCACACCTTTCTAGTGGTAATGGGGTAATGGTGCCACTGATGGAAAGGGCTTGATGGTGAGGTCCTGGTTTCCTGATGGATGGCTATGAGGTATTTGGTCCATTCTGACTCGAAATCTATGTTTCTATGAACATTGAATGTTAGACCTGGGAAGTCAGAACTTTATAAATCATTTAGTCCAATCCCCTAATTTAACAGAAGAGGAAACAGAGGCTCAGAGAGGGAAAGTGACTTGACTATAGTCACACAGCAAAGTACAGCAGAGCCAAGATGGGGTCAAAAGGAAACTGTAGTTCAGAGCAACTGTGCCACATCGCCTCTCATGTTCATAAGTCACCCTGTGTGAAACACTGGAGATAGGAGATCTTCAGCTAATTAGGAACAATTAAGAACTGACAACAGCTAGGTGGCACAGTAGGTAGAGTACTAGGCCTTGAGTCAGGAAGACTCATCTTCCTGATTTCAAATCTGGCCTCAGACATGTATTAGCTGTGTGACCTTGGGTAAGTCACTTAACCCTGTCTTACTTCAGTATCTCTACCAAGAAAACCCAAATGGGGCCACAAAGTGCTGGAGGTGACTGAAACAACTGAACAGAAACAACAGGAACAATACTCCTTATGATCCCTCCCCTTGTGGGTTTCTCTAAAGGTTGGTTTCTTAGATAGAACACAGAATGTCACAATTGGAAAGGGCACTAGATCATAGAACATAGAATGTCAGAATTGGAGGGGCTTTGGAATGTGGAATTGCAGACTTGTAAGGAGACTTAGGACATAAAATGTCTGAGTGAGGAGGGGTCTTAGAACATAGAATGCAGAATGATAGAATGGGAGAGAACCTGTCTTGCTGTGGATTGGAGGCCAGATGGTTCTAGCTCTGGGTTCCAGCCCTGAATCTAACACTACCTTGTGTGAAATTGGTTAAGTCTGGAGCTATAATGGGGTGAATAGAGCTTGACTCCAGACCTCTCATTTCCAGAGTTGTATGTGTGTGTGTTTATGGATATATTTCCTTCCTGTATCCACTGCCATTCTTGTGCTTGGCTTGGAGGTCTTCCACCATGCTACATTGTTGGCGTGATACCAATAGAAACTGAGTTCTGTTGTTGCAACACAGTTATCCCCAACTCCCAAGGGAGAGAGGGGGACAGATGCTCAGTCTTCCATGATGGAATTCAATTGGACCACCCTACCTACTATTCTTTAAACCAAACTATTTCTGCCCCAGGTGGAAAAAAGAAATCGTAGCCATAACTCTGGTCGAATCCTTTCCCTTCTGTAGCCCTTAGTTTCTCCATTTGTAAAATGGGATTGTGCTAGATGGTCTCAAAGTGGGCCCTTCTGACTCTAACATTTTGTCCTGTGTTCTAAGGTACATTTAAGCTCTGCGACTAATTGATTAAGGTGGGCCCTCCTTCCTGGCAAGCATGGAGCCCAGCTGGTTGACCTCATGGGGTACAGGGCAGAAGCCTCAAGGGCTGGGAGCTATGGAATTTGAGCTGTTGGATCTTATCTCCATCAGGGAATGGAAACCTTGTCCAGTGCCCAGGGGCCCTGGGACAGAGGGCACATTCAAATCGATCCAAGAAACAAACACATTTTGTGGGCAGGGCTTGGTCCCAGGGGCCTGCCACAGGCCTGGACAGAGATGAGAATCTTGGTCCACATCCTCTGGGTCCCTGCATGAGAAATCTAGTCTCTGAGCAGTAAAGTCCTAACCCCACCCTGGAGAGCTCCATGCATGAGATAGGCTGATCTGGGGTGGGGGTGGGGGGGTGTCTTTTCTCAGTTACATGTTGGTTAAATTACTGTGTAGGGATACAAGGATAGATCAGACTTTTGCAATGTCCTTTGTGGAATTCACAGCCTATTTAGAGAGACTGTACTCACACAATTGCATACATAGACTCAAGATCCGGTTGTGGGTGTATAAATGGCCAAGTTGATTTACCATTCAATGCCTCTGTTCCTTCATTTGCCAAGCAAGGAGATGAAAGAGAGCATCTTCTGACCCTGTAGAAAGGGGGCTTTGTCTTTCCAGAAGGGAGGCTTCTGGTCCTCAAATTCCAGAAGGCATTACATATTTCCCTGCTCCATCTACCTTTGTCCAACAGCTCTGACCAGCTATTCTGGGGAGCAATCTATCTCTTCAAGGCTGGTTGCTAATCTTCTATAAAGAATAGCAGATCCACACAGTGAGCAAGGGTACATCACCCTCTTGGAAGGCTCCCCATGGCCTCCCATTTGAGCATAGCATTTGGAATATTCCCAGATCTGGTCCCAAGCCTGCCTTTCTAGCCTTTTCTCGTTGCATCCCTCCATATACTGTTTGACCCAACTAGACTGAACAATCTTCTGTCTTTTAAACTCACCTTGCAAACTACCATCTCTGAGCCTTTGCCACAGTGTGCCTGAGAATGTTTGCCATCCCCTGTCCAAATTCTACTTCAAGGTCTAGATCCAGGAAAGATCTAGGTCTCTAGGAAGACCTTCTCCCACCCAATTCATGGGAAATTACTCTTCTTCCTCTGAATTCTTCTAACCCTGCCTGATAATATTAGCGATCTCTCTCTATGTTCATTTTCACTCCTTTACTAGACTGTAATCTCCCTGAAGGCAGGTACAAGGCTTTAAATATCTTTGGCTTTCTTCAAGGCTCAACCTAAAGCCAGACATCTACAGATCTTTCCTGCTATCCCCAGGCGACTAATGCTTTCCTGCCTCAGAGCCCCTCCTATCTACTGTATATATCATTATTGTTTAGTCATCTCTGACTCTTTGTGACCCCATTTGGGGTTTTCTTGGCAAAGATACTGGAGTGGTTTGCCATCTCCTTCTCCAGCTCATTTTAAGATGAGGAAACTGAGGCAAACAGGGTTAAGTGACTTACCCAGGGTAAGTGTCTGATGCCAGATTTGAACTCAGGTCTTTTTGACTCCGTTCCTGGCACTCTATCCACTGGGCTACCTCGTTGTGGATGTATACTCTGTATTTTGTATCTTCCTTGTTTGTTTACATGACCTGTCCCCCATTAGAATATAAACTCCTTGAGGACAAGAACTATAATTTTGCCCTTCTTTTTATCCCTACTCTTTTTTTGGGGGGGGCAATTCTATTTATTTTTTAAAAATTAATTTGTTTATTTACTTTTAGTTTTCAACATTCTCTCTACTCTTCAGCACAGTGGCTGACACATGGTAACCATTTAATAAATGCTTCTTGACTTCTTAACTGACTATGCTCTGAAGCCAAGACCCCACAGCTTGGTATGTGTAGGAAGAGAACTGAATTGACCACCAGAGACCTGGGCACTGATGCCTCTGTTTCTAAGTTGTGTAACTTTGAGCAAGTCATGTCCTCTCTCTGAGCCTCAGTTTCTATATTTAGAATACAAAGATGATGATCCTTACCCCCACCTCCCTCAAGGGGAGCTCCAACTAGTTCCTAATGAAATTTTCACTGTGAACATTTACACCTTGGAAATTGAAAATGCCACCAAACCAGGCTTTATTGTCTTGTGGATTGTGTAGATTTAACAAAATAACAGAGAAAATTTTAATGTAGATTAAACTGAAAAGTGTGTCCTGCATACATCTCCCCCCCTCCAAAAAAAAAGATCTGGTTTTTTGGAGACACTTACCAAGCATACACTTGTATGAGGCCCAAATGAAGTCATATATGTAAAAGGCTCTGTCTCCTTCCCAGTACCCAGCACATATTAGGGGATCTGTTAATTGTTGAAATTCACCCTTTTCTGCCTGTAAACAATGTCCCTTCAGGAATACTTGTGTTTGGGCTAACCCTGGTTTTTCCCTTTATCCTGAGGACCCTGGATGGTATTGGAGGGGAGTGGAGTGGGATTTGGTGGTTGGAAAAGGGGGGGACACAAAGCTTGTGCCTCAAGGCCCCTCAATTCATGTATTGTATTGTTTCCCTTACATTGGATGTCTGTTAGAGAATGGGGTAGGGGAGCAGCAGCAGCAGACACAGGGTCTTAGAGATGCCTGGATACCTGGGGTTGTCTGTTCTCGGAAGGTAGCCATCAGTGCTGGGGGCCAGGGATTGATAGACAGAATGGGTTATTGAAACCCAACATCAGAATTATGTCAGATGTGGAAGAATCCATAAAACATGGAATCTTTGGACTGGACAGAGACCTTAGGACGTGAATATTAGAGGGGAGAGGACCATGGTGCACACCGAACACAGAACTTCAGAACTGGAGGGAGTCTCAGAGACCATTTTGGTTAGCTTTCTCCTTTTTCTGAATGATTGAGGCTCTGAGACAGGAAGTTATTTGCCCAATATTTTTGCTTGGTCATTTGCCAGAGTTGGGGCTTTTCCTTCTGTACTTTGCTGCTTCTGGGCAGCTAGGTGGTGAAGTGGATGGGGTGCCAGCTTTGGAATCAAGAAGCCTTATCTTCCTGAGTTCAAATCTGGCTTTAGACACTTCCTAGCTGGGTGACCCTGGGCAAGTCACTTCACCCTGTTTGCCTTAGTTTCCTCATCTGTAAAATGGACTGGAGAAGGAAATAGCAAACCACTCCAGTATCTCTGCCAAGAAAATCCCACATGGAGTCACGAAGAGTTGGACAAGACTGAAAAACAAGTAAACAACATGCTTCTTCTCCTTTTGCTTGCCATGGTAAAGCTCTCTTTCCAGGAAATGGAGAGGGAAGGATTCTCAATGTGTCTCTCAGCCTCTGAGGGAGCTAAGGCTATTGAGATTGCTTGTGGACTAGCTTCCCCTGAAGGTGCTGGGCATGTGTGGGGAGCCAAATAAAAGGGAGCAGCCCCCTCCTCCCTTAAGCAGGGTTGGGAAGCCGAGATCTGGATTTTATCCACCTCTCCCATGGATGTTTGCCCAGCCCCTTTGGCTGGTCTCAGCTCCATTCTCTGGCCCCAGGCTGTTTTGAAGGAAAGCCAAGGGTGAGGAAAATGGATGGCTATTTCTACTTGCTGTCCTTCCTCAGGAAGGGGACAAACAGAACCTCCTTCAGGTAAAGGTTGTAGGTTTTAGGGGATGGGGTAAGTGGTCTAAGGAAGGGGAATATCCCCCAGCCCTCTGCCACGCCATTTCCTCAGGAGTGCTTTCCCTCTTCCCCAGACGCTCTCTGACCCTTCCTTCTCATCCTTCTAGGCATAACTGAAATCCCATCTCCCCCAAGAAACCTTACTTAAATATTTCAGATCACAGAGATCTTTCTTTTCTCTGATTTTCACAGGCCTTATTCCAGTAACAGAATGTCCGAGTTGGAAGGGACCTCAGGAATAATTGCGTCCAACCTCTTTACTTTGTAGATGCAGATCCAGAAGCCTAGCGAGGGAGAAAAGTAACACTCACGTTCATACTGTGAGTTAGTGGCAAAGCTGGGATTTGAACCCAGGTCTCATGATTCCTTGAAAGAGTTCCTTTCCACCACGTGACTGCCTGCACCCTTCATCTGGCCGGGGATTCGGATCTTTGTATGTGTGAGTCCTGTCTGCTCTAGGGGAACAGGAGTTCCCTGAGGGTTGGGCGTGGGTCTTATATATTTTCTATCCTAGTAGGTGTCAAGTTCTGGGGTCTGTTGTAGCAGAAGGAGCTCTTGTCTAGAGGCCAGGGGAGCCAGATTTCAGTACTGGCTCAGCTGGTTACTAGCTGTATGACCTTGGGCTGCTCCCTTCTGATCTTTGAACCCCAGTTTAAGAATTATAGGGAGGGTTGTGCCTTACAAACTGAAAGCCTTATAGAAATGTGAGTTATTACAAGATATGTCCCAAATTGCCCTGTACTAGGAGTCCACAACTAGGCTCTTGACCTGGATGCACTACTGAGTGGTTGCATGGCCTTGAGAAAATCACGTCCCCTACTTTCAACTCCAGTTTTACCACCTACAAAATGGGAACAATCTCAGCCTCTTAGGATATTAGAGGGATCAATGAAATACAGCAGCACAGAAATTTAGCTACTGTTATTATTATTATTTTCATTGCCCAGCAACTTAGGAGTTGATCTTAAGCTTTTTCCCAGTTGTACACTCAAAGACCCCATTTCCTGGTAGGCAGGTAGCAGAAAAGGGAAAGGGTGGACCTAGCTTTTCCATCTGTGCCCTGGCAAAGTGTAGGCACTCAGCTTCTGTTCACTGGCACAGGTGGCTTTCCCAGAGCAAAAGGCCAAAGGCCTGCTTTAGCCATCCCAGAAATAATTCCGTAGAAAGCAGACTGTACGTGGCATGTACCAGGGACTTATTTTGGGGAAGTGCCCAGGGGAAATGCCTTCCAGTGATGATGTAGATGAGGGTGAATGGCAGGGGTACATTGTTTCCCCCAAGCTACTGACTGGATCTTCTCTCCATACGGAACTAGAGCAGTCATTCTCAACCTTCCTAATGCCACCACCCTTTGACACAGTTCCTCATGTTGTGGTGACCCCCAACCATAAAATGATTTTTGTTGCTACTTCATAACTACTGTTTTTGCTACTGTTATGAATCTGTCTGGTATGCAGGATGTATTTTCATTGTTACAAATTGAACATAACCCACAGGTTGAGAACCGCTGAACTAGAGAGAAGGACACAATCTGACAGTCTCTAAATCTTAGGTACTCTGGCCTCCATGGGCCTCACATTTCCCCTCTTTTTTGCATGAAGTGGCAATATCGCATCTAGATCAAAGAGACGGGACAATGTGTCTTGGCACTCCCTTCTCAGGAAGCAGCAAGTGGCCTGTCTGTTCTTGGTAGGAGCCAAGGGGGTTCCTGGGAGATGGGAATTCCAGCCTAGTGTGGGAACAGTTGGTTGCCCTGCCAGGGATGAACCTTAATAAAAGAAACCCACCATAAGAAGTTTCCTATTCCAGCCTCATGCCCTAACATAGCTCAATATGGCCAGACTTCTCTCTGTAAAATCACCCTTTCTCTTGCAAAGAACTTGGGTTAGGAGACATGGGGCAGGTGAGGAGGACACCCCTTAGAGATCTCAGATTCCAGATCTTGGAGCAGGACCTTCCTGCTTTTCACCTTAGGAGGATCTCTCCACTCCCACTTTTCAGAAGACCCAGCCTGTGGTGAAAATCACACATGCCATAGCCAAAGTATGATGCTATATGTGCTGTGTTGGCTCTTTCTTAGGCTTCCAGAGATGTTTCCTCAGAGCCCAGCATCTCAGAATAATAACACTGGAAGGGCTCTCAGGCCATAGAATGTTAGAATGGAAGAGAGATTAAACCAAAATGTTAGAGCTGAAAAGGATCTTAGAACAGAAAATAACAGAGCTAGAAGGGGACTTGGACCTTAGAATATAGAGTGCCAGAGTGGAAAGGGACCTGGGAGGTAATCTAGTCAGATCTGTTCCTTCACCTTTACAATTACTCACCCAAAGTCAGTGATCTAACCTGTGCTTAAACCCTCCCTTTACAGGATTATTATACATTCCTCCCTTTGAGGTACCCTAGTTCATTCAAACTGACCTTTGACTCTCCTTACACATGACATTCCTTCTGTCTCTGGGCCTTTGCCCTAGCTGTTCCCCATACCTGGCATGGCTCCCCCTGCCCCCTGCCTTAGGCCTACTAGAATCTCTAGCTTCTGTCAAAGCTCAGCTCAGACCCCATCTCCTACATGGGGTCTTCCTGAACCTCCTGCAAGGTTCACCTAACTCAACAGAAAAACTCCCTAGGGGAGAAACAAAAGCTTAGACTCCAGGCTGCCTCCCCTGCCCACTTTGTATTTAGAAAAAAGAAGCAATAGAAACCAAGGGACCAAATTTTCATTGGAAGATCACAAGGCCCCCTCCTGGTTTGTCTCTCAAAATCTGGAAGAGACCTTAAAGATCCTCTAGCTCAGGGGTCCTTGACCTTTTTATGTCCTGGACTCCTTTGGAAATCTGGGGAAGCCTCTGGAGTGGCAAGGGACCTGGGAGATGATCTAGTCAGACCTGTTCCTTCACCTTTACAGCTCCCCTCCCCTAATACCTTATATTTACTTTCTGTATGTTTTGGGTGACAGGCAGTTTGGCATAGTGGAGAGAGAGTGACCCTTTGGGTCTGGAAGAGCTCGGTTTGAGTCCCTCGTCCAACAGTACTGTATGAATGGCCCTAAGCAGATTATCTGACCATTGTGCCTCTGAGACAGGAGCTGCTCTACACTGGAAAAGGAAGTTTCCTCATTAGCACTTTCCTAGAGCAGTGAAATCACTGATCTGGTCTAAAAGTGTATATTTTGTGTATACTTATATGTGCATATTTTGTCTCCTGCAATAGAATCCTAGTTCGCTGAGGGTAGGAAGTTATCTTATTTTTCTCAGTGTCTCTAACACCCTGGCACACATTAGGTGCTTAATAAATGCTTGTTGATTTATTGATTGAACCTAGGTCTCTTGAGTCCCAATGTAAGTCTCTTGACTGCACCATGCCTTGAGTGCCTTAGAAAGGAGCTGGCTTGGGGCCGGGCACTGATTGGTGGAGGCTGCTTGAGGTCCTACTGGTGCAGTGGGTCTGTACCTTCCGTTGCTGGAGAAGGTAAGTGGTAAAGGAGGAGGGGGAGCCCAGAGCGAGGCTGAGGAAGGAGAGCAGAAAGCAGCCCAACTCCTAGGTCGAACGAGGGGAAGGAGAGAGGCAGAGAAAGGGAGGAGAAGAGAGGGAAGGAGACAGAATTAAACAGTCTGTTACAATGGAAAAAGACAGCTGGATTCAGAGTCAGAAGAGCAAAGTTCAGATCCTGATCTGGAGGCTTCCTTCTGGGGTGACCTTGTGTGAAGCATTTCTATTCTCTTGGCCTCAGTTTCCCTATCTGATCTGTAGATCTCATCTATAGATCAGGGGTCTTAACCAGAGGTTTGTGGATAAATTTCAGGGGGTCTGTGAACTTGGGTGGGAAAAAAATTTACATCTTTATTTTCACTAATCTTTGGTTTTCTTTGTAATCCTATGTATTTCATTTTATGCATTTAAAAAACATTATTCTGAGATGGAATCTGTAGGCTTCCCCAGATTTCCAAAGGAGTCCAGGACATAAAAAGGTCAAGGACCCCTGAGCAAGAGGATCTTTAAGGTCTCTTCCAGATTTTGAGAGACAAACCAGGAGGGGGCCTTGTGATCTTCCAAGGAAAATTTGGTCCCTTGGTTTCTATTGCTTCTTTTTTCTAAACACAAAGTGGGCAGGGGAGGCAGCCTGGGGTCTAAGCTTTCCTTTCTCCCCTAGGGAGTTTTTCTGTTGAGTTAGGCCAAGCCTCTCCTCCCAGACTGGGCCGCAGCCCCTAAACCCCCATCATGGCCCCCCTCCCCAGCCATATCCCCCTCCAAGTGTTCCTCATGCCCTGCTTATAAAATCTGAAATACAAAAATAAATATTTGTTGATATAAAAATAAAGCAAGCACTTTTCTTTGGCTTGCCTTAGAGAAAAGGGGGAAGGGAGGGAGGAAAGTTATGGGGGAACAGGCTCACTTCTCTCCTTGCTGCTCTGGAAGTGCAGGGGTTGGAAGGCTGGAGGGAAGCTGGAACCCAAGGAGAGAAGGCTCCAGTAGGGCAGGTCTGGCCCTGACTCAAAAGCAGATAGCAGGTTCCTTGTGTGACAAGGACAGAACCTGGGGCCAGACTTCAAGGTCTGAGCTCAGCTTGGTCTGCATGTACCTTTCCTCATCTATAAAATGAGGTGGTTGGACTAGTTCTTCTCTTCCAGCTTTAACATTTTATGTTTTAAGATCCCCTCTACCACTAAAAGTCTGTGTTCTGTGTTCTAAGGCTCCTTCTAGCTCTGATATTCTGTGTTCCATACTTTAAAGTTCCACTGGCTCTCTCCCAACCCTCAGTAGTACAGATATTCTCTGTTCCGTGTTCTATGGCCTGATCCAGTCCCTAGTAGTCTGTGAATGCATATGCTGATGCTAGTAGCTGGCTGCTTCTACCATGTAATATGAGAGACCCTGGACAAGCTCACTTACTGCCCAACATTTCTACCCACAAGCCCTTCATACTGCTTTAAATTCCATCATTCAAGCATCATCTTTTTGGTATAGAGGACCTGGCATGGGGAGACAGAGCTGTGCCCTGGGGGACCTTCTACCCAGCCAGCACAAACTCCAACTGAACTTACTATCAGGGGCATCTGTTCCATTGGATGGTGGTGGGGCTTGGTGCCCAGGATGGATTTTTGAGAGGAAGGAGCCCTCCTTCTGTCCCCATCCCCTTGCCTGACTGTGGATGTTCAGTAACTCAGACAAGCCCTGGCTGTTCTCTTCCAGTCAGGGTAAGGAATGAGGAGCCTGTGGGTATGGTGTCCTGCCCTCGCCTTAGAGAAATGGCCCCTGCAGCTCTGCTAAATGCATAAGGAGCTCCAGCCTCAGGCAGCTCCATTACCCAGAGCTCCTTCCCTTTCTTTGAAGGGGAGAGCCCACAAGTTCTCTCTTCTTAGCAGAGAGGATGTGAACCAACTAGAGGAATGGAAGAGGCATTTTGTGTCAAATATGGCCAAAGTGTTGTTTGTTTTACTTAATTATAACCTTTTGTTATGGGTGGAAAAGTGGTCATTGGGAAGTGATGATGTAAAAAAAAAATGGAGTAGGTCTGAGATTTTCTTGCTATAGGGAACATCAGGTGGGAAAACTCCCTTTGCTAATGCAGGCTGGCAGTTTCTGTGTAGCTGGGTCTAGGAGAATTCCCTAGAACACAGAGAGGTTAAGAAACTTTGCCACAGGTGAGATAGAGATTTGAATTCAGATCTTCCTGGCTTTGAGTCAACCCTCTATTCATTAGGCAGCTCTTAGGAACACACCAGAAGCCTGAAATCCAGCCTTTTCATTCAACAGAGAAGGCAACAGGGATCCAGAAGAGAAAGGCCTTGCTCTTGTTCTTACAACCAGTTAGTGGTAGAGCTATGGCTTGAACCCACATCTTGGTCCTCCTATCCCCGGGTTTCTTCCATTACACAATCAGCAGCCATGGTTAGGCCCTTTGAGGGGAGGAGGAGGAAGGTGATTCTCCTTCTATTATCTTTCCCAGCCCCAACCATTAAACTCTTTTTCCCAGAAATCGAAAGTATTGGACCCAACCCACAAATATTTTTCACCATGGACACCAAAAAACCCTCTCCCAGATAGGAAGCTCTGCCTTTAACACTACTGGCTTTCCTTCTTTGCTCCACTGCACTCCACTCCCCTACTCCAAGGCAGAACTAGATCACTAATCTGCTCTGGGATTGAGAATTGGCTAATCCAATCCACAAAACGCTAGTCACTATGGAGACCAAACTTGTCTTATTTTTTAAGGTAAGGGGCTCTGACCCATTCCCCTACCTTCACTCCCATTGCTTTCTCAGGCCTAGGACAATAATCTGACTCCTAGAATGTCTGAGCTGGGAAGGACTGTAGAACACAGCTGGAACTCAGAAAGAACTTGGTCATGGAATCCCAAGAGCCTGGAAGGGACCTCACCAGCCATCTAACCCCAGCCATATCTGAATGAGAATCTCCACAACAAAATATCTAGTAAGTATTATATAATCTCTGTCTGAAGATCTCTGATGAGGGGAGAAGTCCATGATTTACCAAAGCAGCCCACTGGAAAGTTGGAATTGTTAGAAAGTTCTTCCTTACTATCAAGCCTAAACCTGCTTCTCTGCAACTTCTATCCATTGACCCTAGTTCTAGCCTCTAAGGTCTAGTAGAATAAGTCTAATCTGTCCCTCATCTCTCCAAGTATTCTCTTCTCCAGGGTTTAAACATCTTCAGTTTCTTCATTCATTCCTTCTATGGTACAATGCCAAGGCCCTTCACCTTCAGACCCTCACTTGCAGGCTCTCCAACTAATCAATGTCTCTCCTAGAATGTGACACCCAGAATTAGTGTGATGTTTCAGATGCAAGCAGACCAGGGCTGAGTACAGTGGGATTATCTATCTCCTCTCTGGTGTAGACACTATTTTTCCCTTAAGGGAGGCTAAGATAATGTTAGATCTTTGGCTACCATACCAGACTGTTGACTGGCATTTTTTTTCAGGGATATGCCAGAGCCAACTCATACCAGCTCCAAAGAACCCAACTGTTAAATTTCTAGTGTGAACATTTATACCTTGAAAATCAGCAAATGCTACAAATCAAGGCTTGATTTATTGTTTTGTTGTCTAGACTTTTAAAAGTGCTGGGAAAATGTTAATAATGCAGATTAAACTTAAAAGTGTGAGTGCCATACATTTTTTGGAGAGTCAGTTGTTAAACGTTTACTGGCACACCCTTGCTTGTAATCCACTAACACCATCATCTCTTTTTCAGAATGGCAGGTTATTTTACCATGCCTTCCCCATCTTATACTTGTGAAGTTTATTTTTTGAACCCAAGTTTAGGATTTTACATTTATCTCCATTAAAATTTTATGATTATAGATTTTGAGCTGGGAGGGACTTGAGAGAGAGTTCATCTTTACATTATTTTACAAATGAGGAAACTTAGGTTATTCTTTGTCCAAGGTCTAGCAGCTGGTAAGGAGTAAAATTGAGATTCATATCCAGGCCCCAATCCCAAAATACCATGCTGCTTCACGAGTGAGCAACCAAGATTTGGTTAGATGTTTTTTAGGATCCTGACTGTGGCATCCGATGTATTAAACCATCTCTGAATCAAGGACAAAAAAACTTTTCCAACTTCTGTTTTCTCTTGCCTTTCCCTGCCCCTCTCTACTTACCCAAGTCCTATTCTTCCTTCTGCACACAATTCTAGTCTCTCCCAAACTATGTTGTGCCCTCTCCCTGAGAAACCTTTCCTGATTATTCCAAACCCAACTGATCTCTCCTTCTGAACATACCTACTGTCCTGTCTGGACCTTGCTAGCTCTAATTAAAACATGAGTCTCACAGACTATCACTCAAACCACAGGACCATCGATTTGGAACTAGAAGGGACCTTAGATCCTTTCCTTTTTAGAGATTACCTTTGAACCATTGATCTTTCTGTAGCACTGTGATATATATCTTCTTTTTTCTCTGGCTGCTTATGGAGCTGCTATCTCCAACTAGACTGTGAGTACTTGGAGGGCAGGATCGGGTTTACTCTTCTTCTGTGCTCCCTGTAGCAGGAGCATGGAGCTGCCCTTACCTAGAGACAGAACAGGAGGCTTCCTACACGTTTGGACCTTCCCTATCTGTTTGCCAAAGCTGGGATATCCCTCTGCTGGGGACAAAGCCTTCCATTTCTACCTCTCTTCCCTTTGCCATCCCCTCCCCCTCAATAGTGGCCACATCATGGACATAACTTCCCATAGGAGAGGGAACACAAGGCTGAGTAGTTTCAGAGAGAGATTAGTGACATTTCACCTCCTTGCCAGGAAATAGAGGATATAGGGAAAGCACAAGGTATTGGGAAAATGAAGAGGGGAATCACTATAGACAGAGGAGGACTGTATGGCAGAAGGTGGTATCTAGACCAGTTGTATTTCTTGCATATTTCTGTTGCCCAGAGGATGGGTGGATGCCTGATCCAAGAGAAAGCTGGCCTGGCCTGAGATGACTAGCAAGTTGCCCAGCAAGCAGTTGGGTCCTGAAGCAGGCTCTGCTGGATATCTAGGTGGCCCTCTTGTTTCTACCTCTGGACCCACTGACAGAACATGGCAAGAATCCTTGGGGCTAGGGATCTAGCTTTTACAGCTCCCCATACCACCTTTTCCTCCCCTCTCAGATTCTCTGCATGATTCATTCTCCAGGTTTGACTCTTTCCATTCACAGGTTCACCTTTCAGGAGACACCAGTCTCTTTCGATCCTGACCCTCCTGGCCACATCAGGCTCTCCTGTCTACTCCTGGAGAGACAGATGCCCTCAAGACCAGGTGGGATTGATGAATATTTCTGAGGAGTCACTTCATTAAGGCCAACACAAGGCCTTCCTCAGTGGGGTCTGTTTCTGAGATGGAGAGAACCACTTGGGAAGCTTAGGCTAAGTAGAAGTTTCCAATCATCTTGAAGGCAGAAAGCCAAAGGCTGCCCTCAGTTTCCCTTACACTCAACAGACCAGTCTACACTGCTAGGACTCCTAGTCAGGGAGCCAGCTGAAAGTTTGGTCTTTTTGAATGAAGATGATTCTCTGGATCTAATTAAAATGTGTGGGTGGTGGTGGTGGTAGGGAAGGGAGATGGAGCCAGCTCATCTGGCCATGTAATAAGGATCCTGGATGGCAGCGCTGAGGACAAGGAGGGGCCACCCAGACTGAGGACAGAAAGGATAATGGGCTGGATTCAGAGAGGATGGTTAAGGCCAGTAGAGGGTGGGAGACAGTGAGAGAGAGAGGTCAAAACAGCAGTAGAATTAAGTCAGGATCAACATAAAGAGAGAGGAAGCCTCCCTTCCCCAAAGTGGGATTTGTGTCCAAGGAGCCCAGAGGAAACTGCTCTGTGGACCTTTCCAGGGTGAGGGAACCACAACAATCTGAGCCCTGGAGCCAATGCCATTGTGGCCTCTAGGAGACAGTCTGGCCATCTTGATGAGGCTAGTCCAACCCTGACTGCCAGCATCTTGGTGCTATCCAAAGCTGATCTTGTTTGAGGGAGTACAAATGAATTTGTGGAATCCAGCAGTCTGTTGAGGTCCAGCTCCTCCTCCAGATAGATCTTCGAGCATCTCAGACAGTCACCCTCCTGGTGTGTTGAGCTTTAGGCAGTTCTCCTTGGGGTGGGGGAGTGTCTCTGTCCCCTTGATCACCACTGATGGCCTTCCAGGCCTGGGCTTCATAGCTCTAGAAGTCTGTGGGCCTTACCATCATGCGTGTGGCCCGAAGTGAGTAGCTGGGGCCCTGGAAATAGTGCCACCGGATACCATTGAGTTTTCGGACATTGTGCCTGGCTGGATAATAGATGCCATTGAGGTTGGAGAGCCCACAAGCATCAAACCACCATCCTGGAAAGAGAGAACACTCTTCTAATCTGACTCAGATGCCTCCCAGGGAATAATGGGAAGTTTTATAGAGATTCTCCCCTACTTCCCCTTCCCCTGGGTCCTACAAATAGTTTTGAGATACCTACAAATGTAGAGAAAGTAGACCAGGTCCTGTCTCTTAATACTAATATTACTGGCTAGCTGAGCTGCCAGAGAACTAGTATCTGTTTTTAATTGGTTGTCATCAATCGTTTGGCTAATGTATTAGCAAGAGCCCTAGATTGAGGGTCAGCATACCTAGGGGAAAGTCAGATTCTTCTATTTAAATTGGCATAACCTCCAGCAAATCACTTTCCTCTGTTGAACTTCAGTTTGTCTATTGATAAAATGGGGAAATAATATTTGCGTCCATTATCTCTAGGCTATTGTGAGGAAGAGAACTTTTAACTGTAAAGTGCTTTATAAATGTGACCTATGGTTTTTGACAGCTCAGTCACCAAGGGACAGGGGAGAGTGGAAACCTGGGCCTAGTTTCCTTGTCCCCTTCCTTTCCACTGTGTTCAGCACAAGAAAGAGGACCAGGATATGATGTAGGTATACTCTTCTCTTCTTGAAATGAGGCAGTCAGTGCAGACATAACCACATTTTAGAATCATAAAGTGTTCAGCCTGGAAGGGGCCTCAGGACATAGAATGATAGAATATAGAATCTTAGAGCTAGAATGAACCTTAAAAATAGGAGTCAGGAGGGACCTTAGCACACATACAGAGCAGAGAATGGTAAAGTTAGAAGGGACCTGAGGTATAATCAAGCCTCTCATTTTAGAGATGTGGAAAGTGAAGGAATGTGATGTGTACTATAAGAGTACATGAAAAACAGTGTTTCCTTTCCATTTTGTAAGGAACTAAAGAGGAAAGGGACTTCCTTTTGGAGCCAGACTGTTGCCAACGGGGCAGCATCTTCCCAAGCCTTAGAATGGTGACAGCTTTGCCCTGGGGAGACCTGGAGGCTCTTAGAAGACTTGTCCATGTGGACGTGTTGTACCAAGGCCCAGCCACCTGCTGATGGTGCCAGCCATTGGGAGAAGTTATTAGTTATGTAATGTTAGTATATGGATATTTGTGTTTGTGCTTTAAGCTTCACCTTGCCCTATGGCAAGCACTTGGGTTGAGCACAAGATGTTTAAGTGTCAAGTGCTTAGAGGTATGAGCTGTAAGTACATTCTTTGCTGAACACTGGGCTCTTTAAGGAGTAGGTAGGTACATAAATGTTTTTTGAATGATTGCTGGTGTTGGACAGAGGGTTAGTAGAAGAGGGGTATTAGGTTTGGCTCCCTTATTTGATTCTTTCCCTTTCCTTTCCTCTCCATCTCTTCCCACTCAGTCCTGGTCCTTACCTCCAGACAGCATCTGGGCACACTTGCAAAGACAGTTGTCATTGTCAGAATCTCGGGTGCTAAAGTTAGTGCCCTGGAGGACCAAGCCACTCTGGTGACCGGCTGTGCCACTGTACTCCTTCAGCGTCAACCTGGAGATCCCAGTGCCCCCATGAGGGACAGGTGAGAAGGGAAGGGGAGAAAGGCGAATGGAAGGAAAGAGGAAGAGAAAAAGTAAGTAATGAGAACTAGACCAGAGTAGACTCAGCCTGTGAAAACATTGCATTCCCAGGAGGGGCAAGGGTAGGGAGGCCCTCCAGCAGGCTCCCATCCACTCAGATGGGGTTGAGTTTATTAAGGGACAGAGTCTTGAGAGGCACAAAGAACGTATCTCTAAGGAGATGAGCTGGATGGGCTGATATTGGAGGGAGACCATGGGTTACTATGAGACCTGTGCCCTGGAGGGCAGGTGTATGGTAGTACAGAGTGGTTAAAACTTCTTACCTCACTATGTGGACTGTCCTCCACCTCCCTACCTCACAGAAGGCCCCTTCCCCATCAGCCTCTCCAAATTCTATAACTCTTCAAGGCCCAGATGGGCTTTTCTAGGCAGCCTTCCTTGACAATGTCAGCTCCCAGTAAACTCTCCTTCCCTTGTGCTGCCCCATCACTCTCTGTCTGTAATCCTTACTGGGACCTGAGCAGAAAGGGTCTGCCCAGGATGCTAGTGATCTCTTCAGCTAGGTATGATGAGATCTCTCAGAATGAGATCCATATCTTAGGACCTTATTCTCTCTTTTTCTCCACCCCTACTCCCACCTCCCAACTGTCATTTACCCAGTCTTTTAAAGAAAAGGTATCCCCAAAGTCTTTAGGGCAGTTTAAATCTTTAATAGCTTAAAACTGCACTAAAACTTTTGGGACATCCTGTATATACATCACCTTCCTTGATCTTCACCACAACCCTCTGAAGTACTTTACGTCACTACAGGTATTATAACCCCTATTTTACAGACGAGGACACTGAGGCTCGGAAGAATCAGGTGACTTGCCCCTGGTCACAAAGCTAGTAGATCTCAGAAGTAGCTCTCTCCTGAGTCTACAATTCTTTCCCCATTCCTCAATGCCTTTCAAGCACAGTCCTCATCACACAGCAGGCCCAGGGAGGGGTGGCCCTTTCACTTCTCTGTTTTCAGGCAAACTGAATTGATTTCCAGGAGGCTTGCTTGCAATAGGTTTGGGTTTCAGACCTTTCTGTGAATATGTCTTGTGTGCATGCACACACACATGTGTTATGCATGTGTGCATATATGTATACACACAACCACACACATGTACACATATACGACACACTGTGAGTCACCTTTTCCATTCATGTTCGCCTCTCTGTGTGTTTCTATTTGGGAGTATGTGTAGTTGCGTGTGTGTCTATATACATTTATATAGACACACACATGTACATATATATGACACACAGTGAGTCACCTTTTCCATTCATGTTTGCCTCTCTGTGTGTTTATATTTGGGGGTATGTGTGTAGTTGCATGTGTGTTTATATGCATATACATACAAGCAAGCACGCACGTACATATATACAACACACAGTGAGTCACCTTTTCCATTCATGTTTGTCTCTCTGTGTGTTTATATTTGGGGATATGTGTGTAGTTGTGTGTGTGTTTATATTTTTCTGCATGTATATTTTTATCTGTGTTTATGTGCAGGGATTGGTGCATATTTTGGTGTGTATGTTTGTGCTTACAAACGTGTGTCTGTGAGTATTTATGTGGGTTTGTGGGAGTCGGGGTGTGAATGTTTTGTCTCTATGACTGCCTGTGTTTGGCTATGTCTGTTTACATGTTTGTGTCTCTGTGTGTGTCTTTGTGGACGTGCAAGCATAAATGCCTTTGTCCCTCTGGCTTCAGTGTTTGTCTATATATATGGCTGTAATAGTCAACAGGTGTGTGTTTCTTGCATTGCAACCCCCCGGCCCCTTCCCCATGAGGGTTGACTCAGCTTTTGTGTGTATGTATCTGCCCCAGTCCAGAACTAGCTGGTCTTTCTCAGCTGTGGGGCGAGGTCGAGGAGTGCTCTCAGACAAGTCATGACCTTGGAGACCACTGGGGAGCCAGGCTTCTTACAGTTTTCTACCTTTCTGGGAAAAAACCAAACTGTAATGTCCCCCTGGTCCACTGAGGCCTAGGCAGCCTGACCCGAGTCCTTAAGCCCTCCCAAAGAGCTTCTGGCCTTTACTCCTGGCTGGGGATTGGGGGGCAGGGGAGTGGGAGGTATCTAGAGAGACAAGTGAGAACCAGAGGAGAAATAGAATCCCAGCTACAAACCACCTATATATAAACCACTATAGCTCCCCATTGCCTGTAGGACAAAGTCTGAACTGATGTTCAAGGACCTCCACCCTATGCTCCCAAATCATCTTTCCTGATTCCCCTTCCATTATAGGAAGCTTCCATGGTCTAATGAACACAAAAACTTAGCTGTCTTCACCTGATTTCTCCGTACCTTTGGCTACTCATTGGGCAGCTTCCTACAATCTGTGAATGTATCTGGACACATCAGCCCAAATCTCACCTTCCGCAGTAGAGCTTGGCAGGGTAATTCCCTCCCAATCCCACTCCTCTTTCCCAGATGCCTTTTCTTCTGAAAGCACTTTCCATTGACTCTGGAGATATCTATTATGGATGGAGTTACTGACATGTTGTCTCCCCCATTAGAATGTGAGTTCCTTAAGGGCAGCAACCATAGTTTTCCTCTTTTTGTATCCCTCGCTCTTAGGACAGGCCTGAGACATGGTAAGCTTATTGAGGAATAGGAATTGAGGAATATTGAGGAATGTAATGCTTATTGAGGAACAGATAAAGTGATGTACTGTCAGAGTCTTTGCCTTATGATGGTAAGATATAGTCCTTAAGAACATAACTCCTTGGACCAGTCATTTGTACTTCCCCATACAGATTCTCCACTGCTACCAGGCTGCAGTATTCTGGGAACAGGCTGGGATCCTTCTTTGGTTCATACTGTTCCCCTGACCTGAAGGGTCATCCTTGTTCCTTTCTACCTCTCTATAATCCATCTATTTTTCAAGTCCCAGTTCAAGGGCCTCCTCCCCTGGGAAGCTTTCTCAGACCATCTCAGTCCATTCCTTCTTCCATCTGAGCTCTCAGGGATGGGACTTTGGTCTCTGTGCTGGGCCATTATCACAGTGGCAGAGGAAGCACAAGGGGAATGCCTTGTTCACAGTAAGGTGGTCAGGCTCCCTGGCAGGGTGTGGGAGGCTCAGGTCTTTGGATGCTTCTTCCTCTACCCTGCCCCCCATCCCCAAAGTTCCTCCTGGGTCTCCCCCACTGCAAGGTGAGCCAGGAGCTTAAGCTTTTCTGGGCCTTGCTCATTGTACAGACAATTCTAACCATGTCACTCCTCACCATATCTCTCCCCTGCTCATAAAACTTTGCAGTTCCCTGTTGTCTATAGAAAAAAACAAAAATTCCTGTCTGTCACTGAAGGCCGTCCACAGTCTGCTTTAAGCCTATTGTCCTAGCCTTATCTCATATAGTGCCAGGCAGACAGTAAGAGCTTAAGAGAATGGTCCACAAACAGCCCTACCCTCCCTTCATGCCCTAGGTTACAGTCGGTATCTCAGCTACCAGGTATCCTGACACCTCATTCTTACCTCAACTCCTCTCTTACAGGCAACCAATCTCCCCTGATTTGAGGTCCTCCTTTTTATTTCCTCCATGAAGCCCTCCCTGACCATCTTCTACTACCCCCACTCCACACTCCCTGCCTCCACTGAAAATTCGAGCTTGTTCTCAGATTTTTCTAGAGCATTTGTCTGGAATTTTCCTCTGTCCCTATTACATTCTGTCTTGTGTTATATTTGTGTACAGGTGGTATCTACCCTACCATTATAATAAGAACTATCATCTCTATGCAGATAGTTCCCCAGTTTGAGGTTCCAGCCCATCCAGGGGGGTTGTTAATAAATGTTTAGAAACCAATTCTGAATGTATCCGGATACACTTAAGTTTAATCTTCAATATTAACATTTTTAACCATAATTTTTTAAAGTCTAGACAATCAACAAAACAGTAAACCAAGCCTTGATTTATGGTGTATAAATGCTTCCACTGAAAATTTAACAACTGGCTTTCACAAGCAGGTATGAGCTGGCTATAGCATGCCCCTGGGCCCAGCTCTCTATATTGAGTTCCAGCCTCACATCACCAGCTTTGCATAGAAAGTGTCAGACTGGATGGGATGGTCAAACTCTATTCATCTAAACCCAATTCATTATCTTCTCCCCCCACCCCTACACATTTCTCTTGAATTTTCTTATTATTGTCAAGGGAACCACCATCTTTCCAGTCACTCAGGTTTGGCGTCATCCTCTACTCCTTATTCTCACTCACCTACCCCATGTATCCAAAATTTCCAAATCTTATTTTTGCTTCTCCAACATCTCTCCCATTTTTCTCCTTGACACCCATAAGGTCATCATCTGCTCTCACTTGGGTCATTTGAAATAACCTCTTAATTGGTGTTCCAGGCTCAAGCCTCTCCCTTCTCCAATCCATCCTCCACAAAGTTGACAAAGCAATTTCCTTAAATCACAATGCTGACTGTGCTACTCAACAAACTGTAGCTCCCTATTACCTGGGATCAAATATAAATTCCTCTGGTTAGGATTTAAAGTGATTTACCTCCTGACTCCATCCTACCTTTGCAGCCTCATGACACACTGCTTCCCCTCCACACACTCTACAGTCCGGTCATATCGGCCTCCTTGCCATTCTTCACCTGTTACTCTTCATCTCCCATCCCTGTACCTTTGTGCCATCTCCCAGACCTAGAATGCCTAGTTTGTGTCTTGAAATTCCTGGTTTCCTTCCAGATTCAGTTCACGGCACCCTCTTCAGGGGACTTTTCCTATTTCTCCTGGTTGTCGGTACCTTCCTTCCCAGCAAATCCCCCCCCCCCAGTTACTTTGTGCATTTTGTGTTTATCTATATAGGTGCATGTTGTCACCCTCGTTATTAGATCCAGACAAATTCTCTAGGAAAATCTGAGAACAAGATATGATTTTCAGCTGGGGACAGGTAATGAAGGAGAGTGGGTAGCAGGAAATGGTCAAGGAAGCTCTCTGGTGCAGCAACTTGTTTGGATTTTATCTTTGTATCCTGAGCATTCAGTATTATCTATGCCTGGTACACAGTAGGTACTTGATAAAGGCTTGTTGAGTTATAAACCATAACAATAATTCTCATTCCTAGTCATGGGAGGCTTAAAAACCTCTTTGTCCAGATAGCACTAAGGGCCTGATTTGTAGAGTGACAGCATGGTAGACTGGACAGTATGGTGGACCTAGAGTCAGGGAGACCTAGGTTCAAATCCTTCCGCCAACACTTACTAGCTGTGCTACCCTGAGCACTTACCTTCTGTTTACCTTGGGCAGCTCTGCAAGGTAAGTGCTTAAGAAATAGTTAAAGTTTGCTGAATTGATCAAGGCAAGATCAGTCTTGGGGCCAGTTTTCCTTCCCCTTGAAATCCAGCTCTTCTGCTTGATTTTGCTATTTTCTGAAACTTAGAGCCAGCATTCTCTGCTTGGTGGAAAGGTTCTAGAGATCAGGGTGCTAATCCTGACTGCTACTAAACTTGTGTGACCCTGGACTGCTTGGTTACACCCCTTCTCTGGACCTCAGTTTTCTCTGTCAAATGAGGAGGCTGAACTTGATGAGTTCCAGGGTCTTTTTAAACTCCCTTATTGTTAGTCATTCCTTTCCTGCCCCCTCTCTTGTGGGCAGGAGGGAGCTGGGTGCTAACAGGCTTTGTCCTCTACATGACCTCACTGGGCACAGAGCCTTGGAACTGCTGCATCCAGAGGAGGGATCCCCACCTCTTGGGCTCCTAGTGACGTGAGTCTGAATGGGGGACATATGGTGGTGGTTGGTCCCACCCAGGGCCTGACCCCCTGTCCATCATCTCTGACCAGGCCAGCCCAGCCATCTAGAGCCTAGTGGCCTGGGCTGGGACTGTAGGGAACTTCCAGAGAGAATAGCAGCTCCTTCCCAAGCCCTAATCCCCACTTTGCTTGCTCCCCACCTGTAGAACTGCTGCTCACTCCCCAGCTGGATTCGCTCATACTGGGCGTAAGCCTGGTTCCCTTCCCAGTCCAGCAGCTCCACCCTCAGGGCATAGGACGCCTGACTGGTGAGCTGGTGCAGCGCCTCATTGCCCAGCCAGTACTCCCCAGCAGCATCACCGAAGCCCTGTGAGGGGAAGAAGGGAAAGGGGAACAGATGGGGTGAGGTGAGCTCCAGACAGGGCAGGGCTGTGGCAGAGCCAGAGATGGGCAGCTGGAGGCTGAGCCAGCACAAGGCAAATCTGTGCAATCAGTCCTTCTCAGCTGCTTCTCCCCATTCTTATTATCTCCTTTGACTTCCCTTCTCTTTCAGGTCTCCCCCCCTCCCCCCAAGCTTTCCCTCTCACTGGGCTTGTTCTGAGGAACGCTCTGACACCAAGTACTGACCCTCCGAGGGCCAGTCAGCATCAGCCTCTGTCTCCCCGCATCAGCCTCCTTTCTCACTGGGGGTTAATAATGATAATATTCTTTCACATTCCTCTGACTCAGAGGCTCCTAACCTTTTGGAGTGTCATAGACCCCTCTGGCAGACTAGTAAAGCCT
Organism: Pseudochirops cupreus; assembly: GCA_028627135.1. Taxonomy (NCBI): domain Eukaryota; kingdom Metazoa; phylum Chordata; class Mammalia; order Diprotodontia; family Pseudocheiridae; genus Pseudochirops; species Pseudochirops cupreus. The sequence continues at coordinate 266,979,253 of CM053581.1, read as the reverse complement.
GTGGACCCCTTCTCAAAGCCACGTTTTTAAATCCAAAAACAAAATACATAGCAAGACAAAGAAAATCAATTATGGTGAAATATAGTCATCAAAAAAGTTTTAAAGCAAATTCACAGACCCCACCCACACACACACATTAGGAGCTTCTGCTTTAGCTCTTTAAGGTTGTCAAAACGCGTTCTTTGTGAGGCCCGAGGCCCATTTTAGAGAATCTCTTAGGTCTCCTCCATTCATACCATTTCTTGTGGTCTCCCAGCTTCATTTTAGCTTCATTTTCTGACTATTTTCACCTCCCTGAATAGTAGGACTCAATTTCTGGCTCTCCTTCCTTCTGCCCACTATCCCCCCCATGCCACTGCCTGGGGCCACAGCTTTCTATTATCTGTTTTTAAAATACTGTATTCTCCCATTAGAATACAAGCTCCCTGAGGCCAGGTATTGCTTGGTAAATCCTAGTTCACTCCTTCCATTTCTTTTTGTCTTTGTGTCTCTGTCTCTGTCTCTTTCTCTCTCTGTGTCTGTGTCTGTCTCTTTCTCTCTCTTTAAACCCCTCAGTGATCCTACATGCTCCCTCAAGCTACCACTCCATCCCGTTCCCTTTCACAGCCAAGTGCCTGGAAAAAAGCTGTCCACACCACCTGCATTTTCTCTCTTTTGACTTACTTCCCAATTATTGCAATCTGTCTTTTGACCTCATGACTCATCTGAAAGAGTTCTTTCCAGATCTGCCAGTGATCTTTGAATGGCCAGAGGCAATGGGCTTTTTAGTTGTTGTTGGTGATTCTTATCTTTCTTGACCTCTGCAGTATTTGACATCATCAAGCAGGATTAAATAGGCAATTAGGTGACTTCATAGATAGGGCCCTGGTCCTGAGTTCAAATCCACCCTCAGACAGTTATTACCTGTGTGACTATTGGTAAGTCATTTAACTTCTGTCTGCCTCACCTCAGTTTCCTCATCTGTAAAATGGGAAAATTAATAGTACCTAGCTCACAGGGTTATAGTGAGGATCAAATGAGAAATTTGGAAAGTGCTTAGCACACAATCGGCACTAACTAAATGCTTATTTCTTGCCTTCCTTCCCTCTTCTCCTCTCTCTACACTCTGTCTTGGTAACCTCCTCAGTTCTTATGGGTTTAATTGTCATCTCAATGCAAATGATTTCCAGATTATATTTGCAGCACTTAGTCTCACCCCAGAGCTTCAGGTCTGGAATGTTTTGTGGGCGTTTCTCTTATCCAGCTTCTCTCTGCTCACATGGCCCCACCCTCCTTCAGGCCCCATCACCTCTCACTTGGACAATTGCAATAACCTCTGAATTGGTCTCCATGACTCAAACTTCTTCCCTCTCCTGTCTGGTCTCTACAGGCTGCCAGCATGGTGTCCCTGAAGTCCATATCTGACTACGTCATTCCCCTGCTCAGAAAATCACAATAGGTCCCTATTAACTTTAGGATCAAATTCAAATTCCCATGCTTGACATTGAAAGCCCCTCTCAACTTGGCTCTAATCTCCCTTTCCCATCTAGGTATACATTTTTCTCCATCATGTGTTATTTGGTCCAGTCAAGCTGTCCTACATATTCTTCACACAAAGTATTTCATCTCTCATCTCCATGCCTTTGCTCTGGGGTCACCTCCCCATAATGCCTTCCTTCCTCACCTCCACTTTGTAGAATCCCCAATCCCTGCTCAACTCCTCTCTTCTCCATGAAGCTTTTCCTGATCCCTTCGGCTGGATTTGGAGTGCCACCCCCCCCCCCAACAAAATTGTGGTTGTTCAGTCGTTTCAGCTGTTTCTGACTCTTAGTGACCCCATTGAGGGTCTTTCCCAATAGAATCTGAGCCCAAGATCAGGCATTATTTCATTTTTGTTTTTGTATCTCAGTGCCTAATAAAGAACTTGGCAGACAATGGGTGCTCAATAAATACTTGTTCATTTATACAGAGGAGGAAACAGATTCAGAAAAAGAAGGTGACTTGCTCAGGGTCGCACAGTTAATGTATGTTGGAGCCAGGATACGAGTCCAGGTCTCCTGATTCGAAGATCATTACTCTTTCTACTCTCTCCCCATCCTCCTTTATTTTGAGGACTGGATCTAGGATTTTATTGGTATATAGTACTCCTTGGGAGGAAACTCCCTTCACCAATGCACATTACCATCCTGTGACCTGAACCAGATGAAAATATGATTGGGAAATAATTTAATGAAATAGATGAAAAATACAATAGGCCATAGATAATGTTAATATGTGGTTTTCTAAGTCAATATGTGATAGGAAGAATCCTTATATATGGTTAAGTGACCCCTTTTCTATTTGAGTTTGATACCAGTGTTTCATGCCACACTTCCTCTCTCCCTTTCCACTAAACCATACACAAAAAAGGGTCTTTTTGTCCTTGCTCATTAAGGACCTGATGGGCAGTGGGCTCTAGGTTAGGCAATATACCAAGGTTGCTTTCTGGTCCACTTGGAAGGAGACCCTATGAGGTCCCTGAAGTTGTTGAAGAGTGATGCTAACAAAGAAGAGAGAATCCATGGTCTGGAGAGGGAGGGAAGGAGGCAGACAGACAGACAGGCGGGCAGACAACAGACAGACACAGACAGATGACAGATACAGACAGACCACAGACAGATGACAGAAAGATAGAAGACAGATAGACACAGACAGAAAGAAGATAGACACAGATGACAGACAGACAACAGACAGACAGACACAGAGAGACAGACAAATGATAGAAGACAGACACAGACAGGTGACAGACAGAAAAAAGATAACAGACTGCTTCCCAGGCGGCAGGGAGCTCCCTGCCCCTTGAAGCCAATAGACCTGGGTGTCTAGGTAGACATTACCTGTTTGTAATCTTTCCAGTTCCTTTGGAAGTTTACGCTGCCATTCACTCGGCGCTGAATGAGGGTCCAGCCCCCACCACTGGTCTCCATGTCACAGTATACCTGGTGGGAAAGAAACTTTCTGGGGTAACATTTGAATGAACAGGTGAATGAAAGAAAGGATAAAGGAATGACTGTCTCTTCTATGCATCTTCTCCCACCACAGGAAATTCAACCCCCCCAGCAGACCTGGTCAAGCTCTCCTACAAGATTCTCTGTCCTTGGAACTGCTGGGGTCAGGGTTCAAGACAAGAAGTCATAAAGAGGCCCCCCCTTGTTGCCCCCTCCCACCTCCACACTTCTCTCTCTAATGTAAAATGTATGTTCCTACTAATGTTCCTGCTCCTCAATGGTAGCTCCTGCTGAGGAGCTCCCCAAGGATCTAGCAGAGAAGGGCTTTCCTGGCTAGCTCTGGGAGTTGTAGGCTCCAAGATCTATAGGGATTCAGGACAGTGAGGGCAGGGGACCACAGGGCAGCATGGTGTTAGAAGCAGAGCCTCTGTTCAGGAGTCAGGAGATTTGAGTTCACCACTCCCTAATTCTGTGACTGGGCTTCAGTTTCTTAGGCTATAAAATGGCGGGAGGGAGGTTTGGATTAGGGCTCTTGGAGTTTGGTGAATGATATCCTTGCTTGATGGCCCTGGATAGAAAGCCAAGGAGGCTCCCCCACCGTCCCCACCCCCCAACCTTCTTGGGCTCTGTCCAGTTGGCCACATGGATAGTGTAGACGCCACTGACGTTGACCCCGGAGAGGCGGATTTCCCAACAGTCCTGGAAGGATTGCTCATCCTTCTGTAACAGAGCTGGAGTGTACAAAGGCAAAAAAGGGAAAGGTGGTGAAAACTGGGGAAAGAACAAAGGATCAGGTCAGCCTGGGCTGGTCACCCCTGGGCAAGGAGGGCCCTCTCTTACACCTGTACCATCCTTCACAGTTTACAAACACATCTCCTTTGATCCTCACGACAGTTAGGTGAGGGTGACAGGGTGAGGATTAGCACCCCCATTTTATAGATAGGAGAACTGAGGCTTCGGAAAAGGGAAGATGAATTGTCCCAGGTCACAGCAAATTAGTGGTGATTCAAGGCTAGAACCAGGGTCCCAGGCTAATGCTCTGTCCCCCACCCTGGCTTGGGGGATCTCCAAAACTTCAGATAGTCTCCACAAACTTGAGCTTCTTCCAACCTCCCATTCTGTCCTATGGATACATACCCATTGGCTCCCATAGGAGAGGGTTCTCTCCCATCATGTTGTTTCCTCTGCTTTAACTCTCTAAGATCCAAGGGGCACCTCTGAGGGATGGGTCCTGGATCATAGAGTAAGGGCTGGAAGGGACTTTAGAGGTCATCTAGTCTAGTCCTCCCTGACACACACACTTTTCAGAGGAAAAAATTGAGGTTCAGAGAGAAGTACCTTGTCCAGGGTCACACAGGCAATAAAGAGTTGAGCCAGTATTTGAACCCAGGCCCTCTGATTCCAAATCTTGTGTCTGATTTTCCCCCTTCATCACATCATACTGGTTCAGTAAAAGAGCCTACGTGTGGGAGGCAGAAATTGTGGCCCTATGACTAACTTGCTGTGTGAGCTTAGCTTAGTCTCTATCCTCTGGGCTTCAGTCCACACCTCTGCAAACTGAAGACTTGGACTCCATGGTGTCTAAGGTTCTTTCCAGCTCTACTATTCTATATTCTAAGGTCCCTTCTAGTTTTAATGTTCCATGTTCTGAGGTCCCTTAAAGATCTACCATTTTTCTGTTTTATGCTGAGGTGTAACTAGAGTGAGGACAATGGGGCTTTTCCCTAGAGTGTTGAAATTTAGAAAGCACTTCAGTAGGTAGGAGCAACTGAGTTTAACATTCAGTTAGTAAGAACAGTTAATGAAGAGGAGAAAAACCAGATGACGCCAGTCCTTTCCCTCTTCTTTCCCGCTTGTCCTTGAGGCCGTAGCCCAGGTGAGCTCCACCCCTCATGGGCACTTACCATGGTCCCCGGCTCACTTACAAGGGGCAATGTGCCAGGTAGGAGGTAGGAGTTAGCAAGAGGTCTTGAGAACATGCATAAAGCCCTGGGTAAACCTTAAATTGGTGTATAAATGCTAGTTATTATTATCATCCTGCCCCCAGCATCCCTGATGCCCTGGGCCATGGTTTTTGGTCCTTCATCTAGGCACTAGAAAGGCTAGTTTCAGATCCAGGTCCTTTCCAGCTCGCAAGTTCTATGGTCTAAGGCTCTGTGATATCCTGCTGAGTCAGTCTTAACATTACTGGACTCCGCTTCTAGAAGAGCTATTCACCTAGGATGAGAGAGACAGGGTCCTCTCAAAGATCTCATTTGCCTGCCTTGTGCCTGCAAGTAGCTGTTAGCATCTCATTCCTTTTAGGATTGAATGCTTTTCTGTTCCAGGATTATATGTTCATAGATCAAGAGCTAGAAGAGACCTCAGAGACTAGATGGCCCATCTTTCCTGTTTTACAGATGAGTAAACTGAGGCCAGTGGAGGTTAAGTGACTTGCCCAGGTAGTATAATACACAGGTAGAATGATGACGATGATGACGATGTTACAGGCAGTAAATATCCAAGGTTGGATTTGAACCTGGTCCTCTGAATCCAAAGCTATTATGTTTTCCCAAAGCTATTATTTCTGCCTCCTTATCTTGTGCAGCCTAAGTCATGTAACTTTCTTGTTACTTAATCTTTGTTTGCCTCAGTTTCCTCACCTGTACAATGGGGATAATAATAGCACCAACCTCCCAGGACTGCTGTGAGGATCAAATGAGATAATTGTTAAGCTCCTTGTACAGTGCTTGACGCACAATAGGTGCTTCTTAAGTTCTAGTTCCTTCCTTCCTTCCCCTCTTATCCTGTTCCGTGGACCTGTTCCTGTTCCGTGGACCCCCCAGTTGGTACAATCCTCAGGATGGGGAGGGGTGGGCCGGAAAAGCGGCAAAGGGCCCGTGGTGTCTCTGTCTGTCCCAGAGGACCCCAGATTGTACTGAACTATTTTTCATGCAGTGATTGAGAAACAGCACAGTGGATCTGGCTCCTGGGGACACCCACTGGGTAAATGCCACAGCATTTAAAAACAGACAAGCAGGGAATGTTAACAACTTCTACCCCCAAATGCTTTGTTTACTGTAATCTTGGAGGTGGCTTGGCTCTGAGACTACCCCAGCTCTGGCTCCTCCGAGGCTTGGCAGGATCCCAAGACAGACTGGGGCGATGAACGACAGCTGACAGGTAGTCCGGCCAGTGAGCTGAGGAGCTGGGGTTTCTGGCTTTGGACTGCTCCCCTGGAGGAGTGGGATGGGGGGCAAGGGTCTGAGAGTTACAGGGAACCCACAGAGCAGATAAAATATCATTGTTCCCATTTTTCTGACAAAGCAGCTGAGGACCCACAGATGAGAAGTGACAGGATCACAGATCTCAATCTGGGGTGTCCTGAGGTCTCTGATACTCAATGCCTGTGGGGCCATGGATGAGTCACGTGGCCACTTAGGACCTCCTGTTCTTCTGTAAAGTGGGGCAGGGCAAGGTTGTCTCTAAGCTGATCCAATGGATTGTCGCCCATAGTAGACTGTCATAACTGATAGGCCCCATAGAGATCATCTAAGCCAGCAAAGGCTTGCCTGGCTTCATCAATGCTTCTTGTTATTGTTTGTTCAGATACAGGATGTCGCCAAAGTCTTGGTGCAGTTTTAAGCTTTGGTAGTTTAAGAGTGCACTTAGACTTTTGGCTGCTTCTATTACCTCTCTTTCATGTATTTCCTCCCATTAGGGATAGATTTAGAGGCACAAGGGACTCTTGTTGTTTTTCAGTTGTTTCAGTCTTGCCTACTTGTGACCCCATTTGCAATTTTCTTGGCAAAGATACTGGAGTGGTTTACCACTTCCTTCTCCAGCTCCTTTTACAGATGAGGGAACTGAGGCAAACAGGGTTAAGTGACCTGCCCAGGGTCTCATGGCTAGCAAATATCTAAGGCTGGATTTGAACTCAGGTCTTCCTGACTCTAGGCCCAGCCCTCTATCCACAGTGCTTCCTGTTAGAAGAGACTCTAGATGTTATCTAGAACAACCCCCTGATTTTCCAGATGAAGTGACTGAGGGAGTCCCAAGGAGGGAAGTGAGCAGGACAAGTGGTGGATCAGAGATTTGAACCCAGGACCTCTGACTCCAGATCCTGAGACCCTTCCACTGGGCCACATCACTTCCCAATCAGTTCCATGAGCATTTACAAAGCACCCATTCTGTATTGGGCCTGGGGGTCATGAAGGTAAAAATGACTTACTTTCTTGGAGGGAGAGGGTGGGAGCACACACAACATGTGCATCGATAAACGTACTAGAGTGTGATGGGCCCAAAAGTGAAACGCAGACAAAGTGCTCCAGGAAAAGTAGGGGAGGAAGAGACCCCTGAAAGCTGAAAGCCAGGGGATCAGGGAAGGCTTCATGGAGGAGGCAGCCTGAGCCTGCAGGATTCTTAAAATGAGGGATGGGGCCTAGGGGCAGAGGCATTTGGTGTCAAGCAAAGGGGGAACTGTGCATGAGGACAATTGTGTAGGCAACTGGTCTTTGGGGTGGTGTGGAAAGGGGAGAGAGGAGGAATCATAGCTCACATATCTTTGGTGTTTTACAAAGCACTTTCCATTTAGTCGTCTCATTTAATCCTCACAATATCCTGTGCCTTTGAGGAAGGCAGGGCAGTTCCATTTTACAGAAGAGGAAACTGAGGCTCTGGGGGGAATGACTTGCCCAAGATCACAGAATGAACCCCTGAGCAGGTGATTGGGTCTTTCTTTTCTTTCCACCCACCACACTTAATACAGTGAGGTCTGTACATAATGGTAGCATTGCCTGAAAGACAGAAAAGTAGAGGCCGTCCTCAGAGAATGGGCACATGCTCCTTTTCCCTGTGGGCCAGACTGACCCTGTACTGTACAGAGGTTCCCTAGGTTCTTTTGGGCAGAGCTGCAAACAATAGGAACAGAATAGAGACATGGGCCAGTGGGGAGGGGAGGTGTTTGTTGTGGCAGTTTTTGGGTAAGGAGTTCTGAGGAGGTGAGAAATCCCACTTCTTCTCGGGGCTTCCCCTCCTTCCCCCTAATGTCAGGTGAGGCTTCCTTGCCTCCTGGAGGCCTGCCCTGCAGAATGCCTGCAGCTGGAGTTTGGGCTGGGAGAGATGTGAGACCTGGGCATGGTGCCTTGGGTAGGAAAGCCACACCTGGGATCAATTTAAAGAGCTCCAGGGCCAGGACTTCACAGAATCCCCTCATGGAATCATGCCTGGTGGTTTGGCCAGCTCTGCTAGAAGACTCCCTCTGCCCCATTCTCTTAACCTCCAGGACAAAATTCAATTCTTTGCCATTCTGGCTTCTCTAGTTGTAGGCCTATGCTCACCAATGCTGGCCCTAGGGAATGCTGGGAAGGGAGGCACTGTGCTAGCAAGCGTCCCCTATACCCCGTTTATCTCAGAGAACAAAAAATGTGAGAACCTGGGGCAGCTAGGTGGCACAGTGAATAGAGCACCAGTCCTGGAGTCAGGAGGACCTGGGTTCTAATCCAACCTCAGACACATGACACTTACTAGCTGTGTGACCTTGGGCAAGTCACCTAACCCCAATTGCCCTGCCTTCCCCCCTCCAAAACAACAACAACAAAAAATGTCAGAGCCAGAAGGAACTTGAGAAATCTGATTCAATTCCCCTGTTTTAATTTTGGAAAAACTAAAGCCCTAGAGGGCAAGTGACTTGTCCAAGGGTCACAAGACAAGTTATTTGTTATAAAGCCAGCAATAGAACACAGGTATCCTGATTCTCAATAGCAATTGGAGACTGCACCACACTGTCCAAATTCCAACCTCAGTGTTTCTCTGCTTTTTAGTCTCCTAGAGGATACTTTTTGTTCAGTCATTTCAGTTGTGTCCAAGTCTTCATGACTCTGTTTGCAGTTTTCTTGGCAAAGACATTGGAGTGGGTTGCCATTTCCTTCTCCAGCTCATTTTACAGATGAGGAAACTGAGGGTTAAGTGACTTGCTTAGGGTCACACAGCTAGTAAGTGTCTGAGGCCAGATTTGGTCTTTTTGATTACATGTTGATGCTCTACCCACTGTGCCACCTAGTTGCCCCCAGAGGGTACTATTAAGAGCAAAGAGCCTGGAGGAAGTGGTTGAGAGGTGGGGGGCAATGAGAACTTCTAGAATAGTTCCTGGATTTTGCCAAGGGTAGCCCAGGACTCAGGAAGAGCTAGAAACCCAGTGCCTCAAGAGACTGGACAAATGTTTTGACCTGTTAGGGCCCTCTGACCCTTTCTGTCAAGGGGCAACTTCTTTGCCTGTATTTTTCTGTGCAGCCATGGGAAAGTCCCTTCCCAAGACCCTTCCTGCTGGGCCAGTTTCTTGCTTTGAAAAACGAGGGTGTTAGACTAAATAATCTCTTAAGGGCTTTTCCAGTCAGACAACTTATGCTTATTCTAACCATTTGACAGATGACAAAACTGAGGCTGAGAGTACCTTGCTTAAGGTCACAGACTTGCCCAAGCAGAATGAGACTTTTAGGAACTACAGAACTTCAGTATGGAGCATCATCTAGCAGGTCTAGCTCAAGCCCCGAGGATTCTGGCAGCCTCACCTTTGCCGCTGGAGACAATGTGGACCAGGCGCTGCACAGAGTCCAGGAGCTGTCGCTGCTGCCTCTGCAGGAGGCTGGTGTTGCTGTTGGCCGCATGCAGGCTCCTCTCCAGGCCCTCCAGCGTGCTACTCTGCCGGTTCACTAGGCGCCGCAGCTTCTCCCGCTCGCCCCGGATGCCCTCCAGCTCGCTTTCATGCTTGCTTTCCATGGCCCGCATGCGTGTCTCTAACACACTGCCCAGAAGGAACACCCAGGGTGGGGGTCACAGGAAGCCTCTGCTGGGGAGCAGGGTCTACACACTGACTGCTGGGGGGCCCTGGCTGTGAGATGAGGCTGGGCTGGGCACTGCTCCTTGAGTGTCCTTGAGGAGCTGAGGTCAGGTGTTCTAGGGGCCATGCCACGCTATCACTGTGTGTACCCCCCTCATAACATTCTGTGTTCTGGGGCCCTTTCCTGCTCTGACAATTCTACATTTGCCAACAAGGTGAGTATCTGAACCCATGGGGAGCTGAAGAAGGTGACCTGGGATGGGGTGAGCTACCAATACTCAGGAGTTTCTTTCAGTTTCCCTTTGGAGGACCCCACCAACAACCACCACCCTGCACGGGAATAGGGAGCTGGCAGCTTGGATCCAAAGATGCCTTGATGGTGAGAGAGGGGATACATGGCCTGTGGCCTGCCAAAGTCGCACAGGGAGTCAGTAATGACAGCTGGCATTTATGTAGTTCTTCAGGGTTTGCAAAGTGCTTTACGTAGATTAACTCATTTGGTCCTCATAGTAACCTTGTCAGGTAGATGCTAATATTATCCCCATTTTATAGATGAGGAAACTGAGGCACAGAAATGTTAAGTGACTTGCCCAAGGTCATACAACTAGTAAGTGTCTGAGGTAGCATTTGAGCTTAGGTCTTCCTGATTCCAAGTCCTACGCTCCATCCATTGCACCACTTAATTGGCTAGTAGAATAATACCCAGGGTCCCCTGACTCTCAGGCCGCTGACCTCTATTTCAATCTCAGTATCTATCCCTATCTCTGTCCTTGTCTCTGTCTCTATCTCTGTTTATCTCTGTCTTTGTCTCTACTTTGTTTCCATCTCTCTCTATCTTCATCTCTTTTCCTCTATCTCCATCTCTACCTCTGTCTTCGTCTCTGTCTTTGCTATCTCTTTCTGTCTCCATTTCTGTCTCTGTCTCTGTCTCCATCTCTGTCTCTATCTCCATCTCTATCGCTGTCTCCTCTCTCTCTGTCTCCTCCCCTGGACTCCCTGGTTGCCCAGCCCACCGAACATCCATCCCACTGCTCAGGTCCCATCCCTTTCTCTCTGGCTTTGTACCTGTTCCGATTCTGCAGTTTGTGGATCTCGTTTGTCTGCAGGAGCAGCTGCTTCTCTAGCTTGTTGGTAGACAGTGAGTTCTCAAGCAGCTGGAGCTCAATCCTGGATGTCTGGTTCAGTACCTGTGCAGGGGACAGAGGGGAAGCCCACTTGTAGCTTCCTTGGTGACCTCACTCTGCTCTCTGGCAGCAGATCTAGGGGCTTTTGCAAGGAAAGTTCTTCCTGTGCCTGGCCTTAGTTCTGACAGTAGGCCTGGCAGGTCGGGAAGATTATTCTACCCATTTGACAGATGGGGAAACTGAGGTTCAAAGAGGTTAATAGTGATAATTCCTTTCATTTGTGTATGGATTCACAGGTCCAACACACTTTCCACGCGCTATTTTATTTGAATCTTACAGCATCCCTGTGAGGTGGGGTATGACCTGGGACAAGTCACTACCTTAGCCCTAATCTAGGTCCTAATTATATCACTTGAGAGCTTTGAGTTAGCTGATTTCTAAAGGTTGGTTTTTTTTTCCAGCCCTGAATCTATGCTATAGATGAGGAAGGGCAGAGAGGTTAATAATAATGATCTTTGATATGTATACTGCACTTTTGAGGACAGGAGAAATTGCCCAAGGCCTCATCGGCTCAGCTGGGACTCAGACCTAGGTCTCCTAATTCCCTGCCCAAGACTCTTTCCATCAGTACCTACTGTTCTCTCTTAGCAGGGGAAGGTGACTCTCCTAAAGTCCTAGAGGGGACAATGACTCAGTTTGGATTCTAGGCTTCCTGGCTTCTGGCTCTAGGCCTCTGCCATACATTGCCCTACCACTGAGGCTGGTTCTCAGCTCTGGGCCTGCAGGGTCTGTCTTGGTTCCTAATTCTCTCCCTGCTGCCCTATGGGTGTGCCCAGCTTAGGTGCCAAAATTTCCCAAAGCCAAGGGCCAACTGAATGAGGTTGCCCTGAGGAGGGGCCAAGGCTGGTGGGTGGTTTGTGAGGTGGGGCCCTGAAACTAGCAACCCTGCCTAATTCTGTTGTTTTTCCACACTAGCCCCTCCACACTGAAAGCTCTCCTTCCTATATAGGAGGATTCTTCTGAACTCCTGGTCACTACCAACATCAGGGGTGGCTCTCCCCTGCTATTTTGTCCTCCTTATGACCAATGCCTGTATCAGTGAGATAGCTGGTTTCTGTGAAGGGGGCTGTCTGTGGAATAGGATAAAGCCAACCAGATCCCAAATGGGCCAAACCCCAAGCTCTCAGCAGCCCGGGTCCTAAGTGAAGGAGGGAGGGGGAGTCAAAAGAGTCAGAAGATTGATTCAGGAATGAACCTGGAGAGGAAGGAGAAAGGTTGGTTGGCGGCAAACTTTAGGAGTTCTGGGAGCCAGGAGACTTAGTTGGAGTCTTGAATCTACCACTGACTTTCTGTGTGATCTCAAGTGAGTCTTTCTCCTATCTGTAAAACGAGGGGCTTCTGTGTGATGCTTTCTAAGGTTTCTCCAAGTTTTAAGGCTTCAAACGGCCTTTCTGACCTGCCTCATTTCCTGAAAGTGTTGGGCTGCCTACTCTTTTCTCCACAAAGATTCCCTGTCTCTTAAACTAGTGACCTCTAAGCCTAAAAGCTGCCTTTCTTCTTTGAAGGATTGCTAGGACAAAGGGCAAGAGAAGAGGACTGGTGAAAATGGCCCTTTCTCCCACTTCCTCACAGCCACACTTCTGCCAATTTTCCACCATGGTCTTAAACATACCCTGCATGGGCCACTGTACCTATTGTAGGATCTAGAGCTGGAAGGGCCATTAGAGAACATATGCTCTAACCTCTTGCTTTTACAGTTGGAGAAACTTAGGCCCAGGGGCCCCGGACCCAAATTTGGTCTCTGATGCTTATTTTCTCTGTGATCTTGGGCAAGTTCTGGGCCTCAGTTTCTTCCCCTGTAAAATGGAGAGGGTTGAGCAAGAAGGCCTCTGAGGTAGTTCCCTTTCAGATCTAAATTTAGTATCTAGTGATTCCAAGTCACAAAGAGCATAGCTGGGATTAAAATTCAGGTCCTTTCATTTTATATTCAGTGGTTCCATGATCTTAGATGGGGGCTAAGAATCCTGGAGAAGAGCTTGGGGAGCTCAGGGAGGAGGCAAGTGTGGGACTTCCATTGCATCACTAGAACACTTTTAACTCTGACTTGTCCTGTGCCCCTAGGTCTTTCAGACATTCCCCTTCTCTTTTCCTTTATCCTCAGTCTCTCCGAGTATCACCTCCACCCTTCCTCCCTTTGCCCATCCCCAATGTCATCTTCTACTAAACACTCCTCTGGGTGAGTATTTCTTATCTCTGCCCTCAATCCTCCTCCCTTAAGTCCCATACCTGGGCTTCCACATCGGTGAGTTTCCTTGTTTGTTGGGCTGTCTGGTTGAGCAGGTTGGTGCCAAGCTCAAGCATGGTAGCTGTTTGGTTCTGGACCACATTCTGTTGGATCTGAACCATCTCCGACTTCATATTCATCTGGATGTAGCTTTCCAGCTGAAAAGAAAAGAACATGGTGACTGGGTCATGGCAGAGAGCTGGGTTCAGCCACGCCGCTAGCATACATCCAGTGGTGATTGCCCACTAGGGAGGCAGGAAAGGATCTTGCCCTGGAAAATTGATCCAAAAGACCAATGAGCAGGCCTTTGTTCTTGTTTCTTTTGTTGCTATCACTTTTAGGAAAATGACTTCTGTTTTTTTTCAACATTCACTTTTATAAGATTTTGAGTTCTAAATTTTTCCCCCTCTTTCCCTCCCCTCCTCTTTCCCCAAGATGGCATGCAATATGATATAAGTTATATACATACTATCATATTAAACATATTTCCACATTAGTCATGTGAAAGAAGAATCAGAATGAAAGGGAAAAACCGCGAGAAAGAACAAAAAAGAGAAAATAGTATGCTTCGATCTGCATTCAGACTCCATAGTTCTTTCTCTGGATGTGGACAGAATTTTCCATCATGAACCTTTTGGAATTGTCTTAGATCATTGTATTGCTGAGAATAGCCAAGTCTATTAAAGCTGATCATCGCACCATGTTGCTGTTACTGTGTACAATGTTCTTCTGGTTCTGCTCATTACCCTCAGCATCACTTCACGTAAGTCTTTCCCGATTTTTCTGAAATCTGCTTGTGAGCAGACCTTTAGACTCTCAGTTTATTGCCTGTGCTTCTAGGGAGAGTATAGTTTAGGAAAGGGAGTCTCATATGGTGAAAGAATTTGAGAGTTCACTGGCAAAACAGGCACAATTTTAAATGTATTTTATTTATTAAGGATATTATTTTATTCATTAAGGGTAGGCAGACAATTGTAGTGGAAAGAATAAGAACTGAGAGACAAGACGGGGTTTAAATCCCAGCTGTATCACTTCTTTAGTCATATAACTGGGCACAAGCAGTTAGGTGGCTCAGTGAATAGAATACTGGGCCTGGAACCAGGAAGATCTGAGTTCAAATCCAGCCTCAGACACTTGCTGGCTGTGTGACCCTGGACAAGTCATTTAACCCTGTTTGCCTCAGCTTTCTCATCTGTAAAATGAGCTGGAGAAGGAAATGCCAAACCACTCTCATGTCTTTCCCAAGAAAAATCCCAAATGACTGAACAACAACTTGAACAATTGTGGACGAAAACAACTTTTCTGACTCTCACTTTCCTCATCTACAAAAAGGGGAGAATAATTTCGACACAACTCACCTTACAGAGCAGATGTAAAGAGATAGTCTGTAGACGCAAAGTGCTGTAGAAATGTGATGTGAACTCTTGGTGTTGTTATTATTTATTGGACTAACAGCACCCCAAGCTTGAGAGCCTGACCCCTGGCTGGCCCTGGGGACACCAATGCTCAGATTTCTAAGGAGGGAATATAAGCGGATGGACCTCTCTGGGGCAGAACTGTCTCTCTTGCAGAAATGGTGCTCACAACACTTTTAAATTTAATCTGCATTATTGACGTCTTCTCCATCACTTTCTGAAACCTAGACAATCAATAAAATAGTAAATCAAGCCCTGATTTGTAGCATTTTTATTTCTGAAGTGTAAATGCTCTGAAATTTTAGCAACTGGGTCTCTAGAATAACTTTGAACACTAGTGGAGAGAGCCTTGGTAAGGGACCACAGAGAGTGGGAGAAGGAATAAGGTGATAAGTTTTGTCCTGCTTCATTGCTAACTGAATTCTAGGTGTGTTTTTTATGTAGTTATCACCTTCCTGTCACAAAATGCTCAACTGGACCATGGGAAGGAATCACATGGATCCTTACTCTACTTCTTCCTGGAGGCACTGTTGGGGCTTAAGACCTTTGGGGTGCATTCACTTTGAGTTTGCCCAAAGGGCCTTTGGCAAGTCAACTCAACATTCTTGGCCTTCAATTTAGTGGTGTAGGGGTCTTCTGTGCAAATAAACAGAGTTAATTCCTCTCTCCCACGCTCATCCTTATGTCTGTGAGGCTAATGCTTCCAGTCACTCCCTTGGCCACTCTCCTCGTGTGACTCTATTTCCAGTCTCTGCTTCAGTTCTTCCCCCAAAGCTTTGCTTTAGAACCAAACTGGGAAATTGTAGCATATGATTATGATGGAGTACTATCATGCTATAAGAAATGACGAGGAATGGGGCAGCTAGGTGGTGCAGTGAACAGAGCACTGGTCCTGAAGTCAGGAGGATCTGAGTTCAAATTTGACCTCAGACACTTAACATTTACTAGCTGCGTGACCTTGGGCAAGTCACATAACTCCAAGTCTCCTGCCTTCCCCCCTCCAAAAAAAAAATAAAAAGATATGACAAGGGTGTGGTGATTTCATAAAAACATGGCAAGACCTATATGAACTGATGCAAAGGAGACTATTGTGCATAGTAATAGAAATGTTATAATGATCAATTGTGAAAGATTTGGCTACTCTGATCAATATAATGCTCCAAGACAATTCCAAAGGACTCATGATGAAAAAATGCTATCTACCTCAAGAGAGAAAACTAATGAACTCAGGGGCCAAGTTGAAATAATAACTTTCTAGCTTTTTTTTTTCTTGTTTTGAAAAAGCATGGTTAATATGGAAATGTTTTGCATGATATCATACACACACACATATATTTCTATATACAATTTGATCTCATATTGCTTGCCTTCTTTGTGGGGTGGTATAATGTTAATGAGAGTCAAAAACTCTTCCCTGCCCATTAATAGGCCTCAGGTGGAGCCCAACTAGAGAAGCCTGATTAGGGGAGGCTTGTTTTTCAGGAGGGCTCACACCTTTTGTTACTTTGTACTTAGAGGGTTGTGATGCTCTCTGACCCTGAAGAAGTGTATATGTACTCTGAGGTTAGCATTTTGCTTTGAGGCTTACTCAGGGGAAGAGTGTTGAAGTGATGTAGCTGGATGAGGCTCTGGGTAGTGGTTAAGGAGGCCCCTGGCTTTGAAAATCCAGATGTTGGTGCTTCTCTCTCTGGAAGCTATGTATGTGTGTAATGGTCAGGCAGTTGGATCTATCTGTGGATCTGTGATGTGTGTATTATTTAGGCAGATAGTTGGAAGCCCTGTCTGTTGGTCTTCATGCTGTTATTTCTGTTTGTATTTTCTCTGAAAAACTAAGTAAATGATATATATGTTTGATTAAAGTAAGATTGTTGACCCCTTTTGAGTTGCTTTCCTTTAGAAAAGCAGATCAAAGAACCTGTGCTAGCAACCATCCTGGGTGTGCTAGGGTGCTTGTTGTTACAGGTGGGGAGGGGATGAGAAGGAAGGACAGAATTTGGAACTCAAAATTTAAAAAGAAAAGAATGCTATAAAACAAATAAATTAATAAAATGTAAAAAACTAAATGGGGTGGGAGTGGGGAGGTGGGAGGGAGGAAGCAAGGTGGTATAAACCCTGCCTCTAGTACCGTCTTAGCTAGCTAGAGTGTTCCCAGCCTGAGAAGTAACTTTTCAATACTAAGAGAGAAGTATGTTTTTCTCTTATTCTTTGCTCTGAGAAGTTAAAAAAAAAACAACAATAATTTTCTTCAGCTCTGAGCCCCCAGCCATAGAACCACTTTGGAAAAATACTATAATTGTGTATCTGTTTCTCATGCCTGGCACTGCTCTCTGCAACTTCCACTCTCTTGGTATCTAAACAAACTTCTCATCATGGTGGCTCCCTTCCTATTTCTGTGGGCTGCTCTGGAACCAGTACTTTGTCCTTCAGCTCTCACATGGCTTTAGCTGCTCATATTCCTTAAGGCTTTGAGAGCAGGCTTATGAATCACATCATCCCCCCTCCCTCCATCCCAGGTTAGGGCAGATTCCCAGTGGAATCAAGAAAGGGAGAAATGCCAGGAGACTCATCCCTGGAAACCAGTAGGTACCCATGTGCAGCATTTTAATCTCTTTGGCAGCACCAAGACAGTGCTACTTATAAATGAGGGGTCCCTTCTAGAGCTAATGCCATGATCCACTGTGCCCAAGGCACTGAGCATGGAAAGACAAACATAAACTATAGAAGAGCTTACTATACATACACATATACATACATATACATACATATGTATATGTGTTTGTATAGTAAGGTCTAAGGTTTATGTATACATATATATGTATATGTATAATAAGCTCCTCTAGGAGCTTACATGTGTATATATATTTATAGGTGTATGTATATATGAACATATATATATACATATACACATATAGACATATGTAAAGAAGAAAGTCTATATATGATAACTTGAAGAGGAAGGAGAGAGCTAGGAGAATCAGGACAGATTTCTCTTTGGACATAGCACCCAAATTCAGCATTGAAGAACTCTAAGGATTCTAAACAGGTAGCTGCCCCCTGTCCTTTGTGACCATCTTCCCCCTTTACTGATTGCCTGAGGTTGTTGAGGTCCTGTAGAATCAAGCCTGGCATTATTCTGTGCTGGCTCAGTAGACAGAAGGATTGGCAGGACCATAGCCTCTGAAAAACATCACCCCTGCACACAGAGGCTACAGTTGGTGATTGAGAACATGGCTTATCATGTTCCTTTTGTCTCTGGGAGAACAGGGTGCTAGCTTTCAGACTCTGCAAGCCTGGATGTGCTGCTGGGAATGGAGGTTTTTAGTGCACAAAATCATGTTTCTGTGGTACCACCTGTAGGGCAAGCGCCTGTGAGAGTTATAATAATGACAATAACGACTCAGGAATGCCATCATGGATAAAGAATAAGTGTCAGCATCAGGAATCAATCAGCCAATTGACAATCATTTGTTACGCATCAGGCACCGTGCTAGGAAGACCTGGGATCAAATCCTGATTCTCACACATACTGACTGAGTAATCCTCCCTTGTTACTTAATCTCTCTGTGCCCAGGAAACTCTAAGGCTCTTAGTGGCACAGCCAGCGCTGGTCTCTGCTGGTGGAAGAAGTCCCTTCATTGGGAGTTTCTACACCAAGGAAATCTCAGTCACAGTCAAAAAACAAAACAAAACAAAACAAAACAAAACAAAACAGAAAGAAAAGAAAAGAAAAACTCAACCCCAAAGCAACGACGAAACAACAATTAGCAACTTACTTTCAGATTTCTGAAATACTTTGCCCACAACTAGTCCTTGAGATAAATAGCGTATTATTACTGTCATTGTGCAGGTGAAGAAACCAGTTCAGAGAGAGCTGGAGGGGTGATCCCTCCAAGCTCAGTAGCTACAAAGTCACGTTCAAACCTAGGCTTCCTGACTCTAATTCCGGGGCTCTTTCCATAATGTGAAGAACTATAGTACCAAGACCCTAGTCTAATGCAAAGCTACCTGAAACCCTACCTCTATTTGAGAATAGAAAGGAATAGAACAGGGAGCCAGCCACCCATACACAGTTTCCTTAAGGTGGAGGGCTGGAGATAGCTTTTATTATTTGCTACAGGAGACCGCTGTCCTCATCTCCCAGCTGCAAGTGCAGGTCACCAGCTGTCCTTGGGAACAGGATAAAAGGACAGAATGGAAGGCTGCCCCCTCTCCTCCGTCCTCTTCACCCCGCCTCCCAACACATGCACACAGCTGGGACTCATCATTCCACACTCCACAGCAGCCGCCACGCCACAGACACCAAAGGGGCAGGACCAGAGACCTATAATACTCTCTGGATTCTTCCCTCTTTCCTCCCACCCAACCTCAGCCCCGCTGGTGCATGGTACTCAGGAGAATAGAGAGAGACTTGTCAGAATGACTTTAGAGGGAGCTGGGGTCACAAGTTGGAGGAGAGGGGAACCTATCTCATTCTCAAGCCAATCTGGAATCCAGGCCTTCCCCCTTCTCTTCAAACCACAGCTAGAGGATCCACTGGCCTCTTCTCTCCCATCAAGTTGGGAATGAAGGAAGGAGAATATAAGAGGCAGTACCAAAAGCCCAAATTTTTTCTGCCTTCCATAGGATATCAGAGCTGGAAGGGCCCTTAGAACACAGAATGTAGAGTGATAAAACAGGCCAGGACCAGCTCCCTCAGACCTCTTTGGCAGTCTTGTGTTGGATTCTGGGCACCACAGTTTAAGAATGACATTGGTAAGGAGAAAATGAATATAAAGAGGAAGGTAACCAGGATGGCCTTGAAGGTCTCAAGCTCATGTCATCTGTGGATTAGTTGAAGGAACCAAGGAAGGTTTATCCTTGAGAAGACTTGGGATTGATAGCTGTGTGCAAGTATTTGAAGGGCTGTCATGTTGGGGGAGTGATTGGACTTTTCTGTTTGGCCCCAGCAGGTAGAACCAGGAGTAAGAGGAGGAAGTTAGTTGCAGAGACAAATCTTAGGCTGGATGTAAGGAAAAATGTGCTAACAATCCATGCTATCCAAAAGTGGACTGAACTGGGAGAGGTGAGGATTTCCCCATCTTTGGGGCTCTTTGAGCAGAGACTGAAGGACCTCTTCTTGGGCATATTATTGTCTGGATTCCTTTAAGATTGTACGAGACAGTCCATGAGGTCCCTTCCACCTCTCAAATTCAGTGATTTTGTGATCTTAGACATAGATTGTCAGAGCTGGAGAGGCTTTCAACAATCACTTGGGTCAAGCCCCTCATTTTACTCACAGGGAAACTGAGGCTCAGGGAAGACAAGCATCTCTATGAAGCAAATTGGATCCTCCCCTCATTATTGCTTTGGGTCTGGTTTTGACCCTTCCATTAACATGCTGGTTGACCTTGGCTAAGTTACCAAATTTTAGAGCTGGGACATTGTCTAGTTCAACCTCCTATCCTATACAGGAAACCATTCTGTAGCTTCTGTGACAGCCTAATCCCTGACAGATCTAATCACTTTCTGAGCCTCAGTTTCCTCCTCTGTAAAAAGGGAGTCTCAATCCCTGCCTCTCTCCTCCCATGAGGGGTAGTCAAATTCAAATGAGACGGAAGTTGGGGAAGTACTTTGTCACCTATAATGTTATTTCCCTTGAGGGGTTATGTCCTCTGCATTTCAGAGCTCACACCACTGCTTTGTCAGTTAGGCAATTAACATTTAACTGCCTACTATGTGCCAGACACTCTCATAAGTCTGGATGCAAGGAAAGGTAAAAAGACTGTCCTTGCCTGCCAGGAGCTTGCAATTTAATGGAAGAAACAACATAAAAATTGTAAAGGCTTTGAGCTAGACTATTCTGGAAGGGACAGGGAGTGTGATCCAGTGGCAAGAGCCTAGGTTTCGCAGCCTAGAGAAATGTGTTCTAATCTCAACTCTGTCATTGATCCACTATGTGACTTGGGTCCAGTCATTTTTCCCTTGTGTAGCTTCATTTCTTTTGCAAAACGAGGGAGTTTGGCTGAGTGGTTTCTCAGGTTCGTCACAATGGATAATCTATGTTTGAAGGTCTCTACTTAGTCTAACATTTTGTGTTTTGTGTTTCGTTCTCTGAACCAAGTTCCCTTTTGGCCTTATTTATCCCAGGAAAATGAACTCTTGGTCTAGAGAAATCGTTTTCAAATTTGTCCACATTGATAGAACCCTTCAGTTTAAACAAAACTTTGGTGGAACCCCATGGTAAAATCATGTCAAATAATTATGTTTAATGCTTATTCACAAACAACAGAAGATTCAATAAAAACCAACTTGGGGTATTTCAGGGTTCCTTATACCACAGTTTGAGAAATACTGGTCTTGCGTTCCTTCTCCCAAGGGATTCCTTGAGGGGATACCACAGCTGCCATGCAAAACACACTGAGGTTTCTTAAGGGCGCCACTAGGCTCTGAGCCTGGGCTGGGAGTAAATCATAGGATTTAGAAGCTGGAAGGGACCTTAGTCCTCTGAACATTTCTCACTGGAGCTCCTCCAGATTTGGGGCTTGGCCTCTCTGGGGCCGTGTTTTAATTTGGGGAATGAAGAGGCAAGCTGGGCAGCAGGAAGGTCAGATTTTTCATGCTTCCTTGCCACAGGACTCACCCACAGCTGGTTTGTGAATTCCTTTTGAAATAGTAAAGGGGTTTTGTTGAGAGAGGCTCAGGCCAGAAACCCATGAAGCTACAACTACCTCCAAGAGAACAAACTCTGGGTCTTTATTTGGGGAATGGGAAAAGAAAGATGAAGGAAGATAGGATCAGTAATGAGAGTAATGCAGAAGGACAGATCCAGCCAGTGAGAGCCTGTTAATGAATGAGATGATCCTGAGGACCCAGAGGTCCCCTGACCATGTGTGGGGTAAGATATAGGGGAAGGGAGAATGTGAAGTGGAGATATTCAGAGCTGGAGAGACCTTAGAACGTAGAACATTAGAGATGACAGGCTCCTTAGGACACACCGTCAGAGCTAGACAGGATCTTAGAACACAGAAGATTAGAACTGGAATGGCCTTTATTACCCCAAACATTGGCTATTATATCTGAAAGGGAGTTGAACAAGCATCAACTTCATTCTGGTGCCTAGAAAACTGAAGTCAAAGAAGTGAGAGAAATGATTTTTTCTCTCTTATATTAATAACCAATTACCATTGGGGAGATACAGGATTTTTTCCCTTCCTGTTTTCTCAATCTCTACTAGGTTAAATCAGCCCCTGAAGAATAGGGCTGTTAATAAGAGTGGATTTAACCTTCTCAGTCTTGTTCAGATCCCACCCAGCTAGGGAAGCCCATTGTGTTCTACTCAGGCTTGGGGATGGGGGGGGGGGGTTGATGGCGGTGTGGAATGGGTAGACCCTTTGTTTAGATTGCCTGGGCTGAGGATGGTCAGGGAGTAAGAGTGACATAATCAAAATCATGGTCCCCCCCCCAGCTCCTCATTAGAATAGGTCCACCTCTCATTATAATATTCATTCTTCTCAATGTTAACCAATTGAGTTGATTGCCTCTGTCAGGAACACCTACTTTTCCAAAGGCATATAAGCATTAATAGTCCACCATGATGTTCTTTGGTTTATGGGAGATAGCTAAATAATCATCCTTTTATTAATAATTAGTGAAATGATTAATTACCCAGAAATTATATCTCTCAAACTTTTTATACATCACAGAGGGGAAATGACTTGCCCAAGGTCACACAGTGAGTTAGTGGCACATGGCTTAGGATCACAGATTTTGGGCTTAAAAGGCCCTCAGAGGCTATCCAGCCCAACCCCTCGTGAGGATGGCACATGAAGGAGCTGAAACCAGGGAGCCAAGACTGTGAGCCAAGGGGACCACCTTGTTCCAAAGCTGTGATGCTATAACTGATCACCTGGGAACCCCAGAGAAAGGACAGAGAATAGAGAAATAGAGAATTCTATAGAAAATAGAGACTAGAGAGAGAATCGAGAAAAGGGGGAAAGAGGCAGGGATAAAGGGATACCAGAAGAATTGGAGCTTCCTAGGATCAAGACATCTCCACCTTTACTAGACTGTCAGAGAGGAAGGGAATGAATGTTAGGGAAAGTTGAAATGGTAAAGGATCATAGGTATAGACCTGAGGTGGGAAATGACCTTAGAGGTCCCCTAATCCAACCTCTTCCTTTTCTAATGGGGGAATTGAGAGGCAGAGTGGTTAAGTGAGTTGTCCAAGGTCACATGGGTAGTGAGGAGACAAATCCCAGAGCTGGGATTTAAACTCAGGTTCTCTCATTCTAAATTCTGGGTTCTCTCACACACTTTATCTATTATCTAATTTGATTTCACAACAGCCCTGTGAACCATATGCTATTACAACTCTCATTTTACAGATGAAGGCATCGTGGGAAGAGAAAATGCAGAAGGGCTTATGACTTGGGGTAGGAGAAAAAGCAAGAGAATGAAACCCAAAACAAACCCAGGTGAATAGGAGAGCTGGAGAGAATAATTCAGTGATTGTAACTTCCTTCCTATACAGGGGCTAGAGTTGTTACATCTTCTAATAGCTGGTCAGACTGCAGGATAAGAGCTCTTCCTTTTTTTTTTTTTTAAAGTGCGTGTGTGCGTGCGTGCGTGTGTGCGTGTGTGCGTGTGTACATAAGGAAGGGCCCCTTACTAATTTTCAAGGGAACTTCTTTCTAATTTTTGCTCTTGTAAGAAAGAAATTGCCTTAAGGTCTATTTGGTTCCTAACCCTTATGAAGTTTAAATAAATGAAAAGCAGAAAGAAGTGGAAGCTGATGCTACCTCCTCAACTTTCAGTCATTCCTACCTGCTTAAAAGGAGCCCAAGGTTAGGCAAGTAGCCACCTTACAGTGAAAAATTCACTGACTTTGGCATCAGAGGACCTGGGTTCAAATCCCACCTCTCCCACTTCTGACTATTATTCCTGTGTGACCTTGAGCACATCATTTTCATCACCTGAAAAATGAGGGAGAATTAGTGTTGGTCTAGATGGCCTTTGAAGTTACTTCTGGCTCTAGAACTATGCTCCTGTACCCCTATAGCTGGCGGCAGGAGCATCCTGATGCTGCTATGGAGAACTAGACGTGGGTTCTGTCTGACCTGGAGAGAAGCATCCTTTCACACCTCGGTCACCTTTATCGCTGTACAAGTTGGTTCAGCTCAACTCCTGCTGGGTTCCTTAACAACCAGATATGAAGTGAGGGGCCATCTTCCTCCCAGTGTCCCGAGGGCCAGGGAAGTGATGGAACCAGCTCTACCCAGCTTTCTGAGGGCTCACTGTTACATTTCAGTGTGAGCATTTACACATCAGATATCTGCAATCTCCTACAAATCCAGGATTATTGTTTTGTTGATCATCAAGACTTACAAAAGCGTGAATAATGCAGATCAATTTTAAAAGTATGCGTGCGTACAGGCCTACCCTTGGTTAAACGTTTCCCTGCACACCCCCTTTATTGGGCTATAAACATTGCTCGAACTCAGCAATAGAAGTCTTTGGGAATGAAGTCACTACCAGAATGGAGACCCGGTGATTAGAGGATAACAACATTCATAATAACTGGCATTTATATAGCATTTTAAGGTTTGCAAAGTCCTTTACACACATTATCTCATTAGGGCTTCACAACACCCTGGAGTTCAGGAGATTGGACCTCCCAGTTCTCCCCTATAATACCAGATGGGGCCAGATGTAAGAGGCTATAGCAAAGGGGAGAGTAATAGATTTTAGACTATGACTCTCTTCAAGTAAAAACTGGACAATTAAGGCAATTAAGGGAGAAGCAAAGGTGAAAGCAATGCTAGCACTTCCTTCTTAGGAGATAGTGAATCCCTGCTTTGGGTGGGGAAGGAGGGGGCTGGATGCTGGAGCTCAGAACGAACATCTCTTGCCTTAGGATTTCTCAGTTTAGGAGATCTCCAGTACTTTCCTAGGCACTTATCTTTTTTTCCACAGAGGTCAGAAGGGGACCCTTAGCTAGCCATCTTCCAGGTGCGTCCACTTAGGCCAGTGTGTCCAAGGCCACAAAGGTAATTAATAGGAAAGCTCAAACCATAACCTAGGGCTAGAGCAGTGGTTCTCAACCTCCCTAATGCTGCAACCCTTTAATACAGTTCCTCATGTTGTGGTGACCCCCAACCATAAAATTATTTTCATTGCTACTTCCTAACTGTAATTTTGCTACTGTTATGAATTGTAAATATCTGATATGCAGGATGTATTTTCATTGTTACAAATTGGACATAACCCACAGGTTGAGAACCGCTGGGCTAGAGTGATAGAAACATCATATTTTATGGCTGGTGGGGAGAACCTTGGGGTTCCCCTGGGCCAACCCCCTCATATTATAGGGGAAGAAATAGAGGCTCAGGGATAATAAGTGAATTGCCCAAGATCACACAGCTAGCTATTGGCAATATCAGAGCCAGGTCGCCCAGATTTTCTGACTCCTAGACTAGTGTATAGGCCAGCTAGTTGGTGTAGTGGACAGATGGCAGGGCCTGGAGTCAGGAGGACCTGAGTTCAAATACACCCTAAGATACATACTAGCTGTGTGATCCTGGGCAAGTCACTTAGCTCTCAGTTTCATTTACCTCAGTTTCTTTATCTGTAAAAAATGAGCTAGAGAAGGAAGTGGTAATCTATTCCAATATCTATGCCAAGAAAATCCAAAGGGAGTCACGAAGAATTGGACATGATGGAAACGACTCAACAACAAGAAGATATTCATGTTCATTCTGCTTCAAAAGCGCTGCCTTTGAGATTTCCAGTGACTCCAGAAGCACATCCTTTCCTAGCTGCCCACATATTGTTGTGAGTTCTTTGTGTCTGGACTCCTTGCCGTTAGTAGGAATCACCGAAAGTTACCTGGGGATCATTGAAACTTTCCTTCCAAGGAAGATCCCTGACCTTTGAGTTAAGCTGGCCTGCCTGCCATGGTGCCTCTGCTAGCTTCCTTTCCCTCTCTCTGAGTCCACTCAGGAATGATTTATTGTTGGTGTTCAGTCATGTCTGACTCTTTGTGACCCCATTTGGGATTTTCTTGGCAAAAATACTGGAGTTGTTTGCTATTTCTTTCTTTAGCTCATTTTTTACAGATGAAGAAACTGAGGCAAACAGGGCTAAGTGACTAGCCTAAGGTCACCCAGCTAGTAAGTGTCTGAGACCAGATCTGAACTCAGGAAAATGGGTCTTCCTCACCCTAGGCCAGGCACTCTATCCACTGCCACCTATTTGCCCCAGGAGGATTATTCCCTAATAATCTCCTTCAAGGGATGGTTGTGAGGAAGGTGTTTTGTAAACTGTAAAACCTACAGAAATGTGATCAAAGAAAGTCCTGTTCTTATTATTAATTTGTCAGTATCAGTGGGAGCTGCAGATCAAAGCTCTCCTCCTCTCTATAGCTGCTAAGGGTTGTCCTTAGTTGCCAGACTTGTCTTCCTCAGGCATCTACCTGCCTTTTGCTCCTTTCCCTGTTCCTCTCCTCTCCTGCCTCCTACAAGCTCCTTGGCTCTCTGAGGAGAAACACAGTATGTAGAGTGGAGAGTACCAGATTTGGATTTGAGGGCCTGGGTTTAAATTCCAAGTTTCCTGTACTCTTCTGATTTTGGAAAAGTCACTGGGGCTTGGGATTCAGATCTAGTCAGGATCTGACTGCAGCCTGGCCTGGAGACCACAGGTTCCCCACTTCTGTATCTAGTCCTAAACAAGGGAAAACTTAGGCTCAGAGAAGTTAGTTGTCTAAGGTCACATAGGTAGCAGAGCTAGGATTCAAATCCAAGGTCTCTGATTCCACATCCAGTGATCTTTTTGATTCATTAGATTGTGTGCCTTTCTGAGCCTCAGTTTCTTCTGCGGTTAAATGACGACATTGAACTGGAGATCTCTAGGACTCTTTCCAGATTTAGGCCCCATGATATTTATTTAGAGGGGAGGCTGGGCCTAAGGAATTCCCAGACCCTCCAGGCCAAGGACTAAGACCTCAGTCCTGCCCCTCTGCCCCAATTGGAGATGTGCTGGACTTGTTTTTCTTATTTTATCTAAATTGAAGGAGCACAAGGGGCCAGGAGCACTAAGCTTTCCATCTGGCTATTTTCATCCCTGGGAGAAATTCATTCTAGTTGGACCCAAAACCCTGAGTGGAGCTTACAACTGGGACAGAATAGAGGGAGCCTCAGTGTAGAGAGAACCTTTAGCCGAGTGGACTCTCCTGCTGAAAGCAAATGATACCCGTATTTCAGCTAATCAGTGACTTAATCAGTTGGTCTGGGCACCAGACCTGTAAAATGAGGTGGGGGGAGGGGGAGATTAGATCCAAATTTCTTCATTTGACAAATATTTATTAAATGGTCATTGTGTGAAGAATTCCAAAATTGGTATGTGCTAGAGCAGTGGTTTTCAAAATGGGGAATGTGACTTCCTGATCCAAATGGGCTTGTGATCAACCAATTAGATGGTGGGAAGACGGCTTCCCTTCCACCAAAATAACTGTTATGTCTCCAACACAATAATACCTACCCATGTCCTCCAACGTGCCCTCACTGTGCAAGGTCCCAACCGCCTTCATTCCGAACTTGGCTTTGGCCTCTCAAAAGCAGTTAAATAACTCATTTGATTTCCTAGACATCTGTAGCTGCAGTTACATTGGTACTATGGGAAAAGCCTTTCCTTTCCCTCCCCTCCTTTACTCCCCCCACCCAACAAAAACTGTCTCCTACTTCCACATTACCACCTAGCCATGACAGGTGCCTCTAGGAGAGCCGATTCTGTGCTCAGGGGCACAGAGTGGTGAGTGGGAGACTCATTTCCCTGTTTAGGTTTTGGGTGGGACACAGTGAGTCACACAGGATGAGTGGGCATTGATGGGTTGTGGTCTTCATTTCAAACTTCATTACAATATTCCCTTTCCCCTCCCCACCTTCATCCACCTCTCTTCCAAACATCCCTATTTCTCTCAAAGAAACCACCATCCTTCTAGATTTTCAGGTTGCCAACCTCACCTTTGATTTTCCAGTCTCACTTATGTCACACATACAATCAGTTGCCAAATCTTGTCATTTTTACTCCCATAATTTCTCACAAATGTCTCCTTCTCCTTGCTCAAATGGAAGCCACCTGAGTTCAGGTTTTCATCACCTTTCATCTACCAGAGGTGGGAACCTGCAGCATTGAGGCCACATATGACCCTCTAGGTCCTCAGGTGCAGCCCTTTGACTGAGTTTAGAGTTTGTCAAAGGGCTGCACTTAAGGACCTAGAAGGTTGAGTGGTTCTCTCTCCACCCTAAATTCTAGACTATTGCAATAGGCTCTTAATAATTGTTCTCCCTGCCTCGTCTCTCCTTCTCCAATCTATCTTTCACACAGCCTCAGAAATGATTTTTCTAAGACACAGGTTGAGCATGCCTTTCCTCTACTCAGTAAACTCCAGTGACTCCCTAGCACCTCTAGGATCAAATATTATTTTGTCTTTGTCTCATCACTGACATTTCTTGAATGTCAATTTTGGGGTACTTTTATAATTTACATAATTATTGATGTAGTGGTATATGTATATAATTAATAAACAAGTAAATTTGCATATATTGGGAGTATGTGCTCGACATTTTTTGAAAAAAAAAGATTTATTTTTAATGTTAATTTTTAAAAAAAGATTAAGTTGCGAATTCTATCCCTCCTTCCCACCCACTGAAAAGGCAAGAAATGTGGTATCAGTTATACATGTGAAATCATGCAAAATGCATTTCCATATTAACCATGTTGCAAAAGAAGCAAGAAAACTAAAGTAAAAAAATTATGTCTCAATCTGCATTCCGACTCCTTCAGTTGTCATAAGTCCTTCAGAATTGTCTTGGATCATTATATTGCTGAGAATAGCCAAGTCATTCACAGTGATCATCATATAATATTGCTGTTACTGCATACATCTTTTGGTTCTTCTTACTTCACTCTGTATCAGTTCATATAAGTCTTTTCAGGTTTTTCTGAAATTCACTGCTTGTCATTTCTTATAGCACAATAGTATTCCATCATATTCATATACCACAACTTGTTTAGTCATTCCCCAATTGTTGGGCATCCCTTTGATTTCTAATTCTTTGCCTCTACAAAAAGAGTTACTATAAATATTTTGTACATGTAGGGTTTTTTCCTTTTTCTTTGGGATACAGACCTAGTAGTGGTATTGCTGTGTCAAAGGGTATGCATTTTAGAGCCCTTTGGGCATAGTTCCAAATTGCTCTCCAGAATGATTGAATCAGTTCACAACTCCACCAACAGTATACATCCTCAACATTCTTTTACTGATGAGGTGCATGACAAAAAGTTTGGAGTCCATAAATGTAGATGACTGGCAAGGTCTCTTCTAGTTATAATATTCTTTGCTTTATATTCTAAGGTTCCTTTCAAGCTCAGATATTTTATGTTCTAGGATCCCTTTATTATTTTTAATTTCTCTTTCATAGATTTGGAAACAGAAGCAGTTTTATTGATGGAATAGCAAAGTAGAGAGGAGGGAGTTCCAGGTTTTATTTACAAGCAGTAGGGGCAGCAAATGTAGGAGTCAGAGATAAAACAAAACAAAACAAAACAAAAACAGGCTTGAATCACTTGTCCCTGTGATTTGATATGGAACCTGCCTTGGGTGTGGCATTTAGCAGTGTATGACTGGGTGGGTGAGAGGGTTCATCTTTGGGAATTAGAATACAGTACTAGTCATCCCAAACATTTGGATAGTACTTTACAATTAAAAAACAAAGCAAAATATCATTTATATATAAGAAGGGGTCTGGATGGGAACAGGAACTGAGAACTAGGAAAGATATACTGCCTGGGAATTCAGTTCAGAGCAGGGTCATTAATAACTATATGTATAACACTCTGAGAGGCTCCCTGGAGGAACTTTAAAGTTCATATTTCCATAATTCATATTTCTAGGGGAGTTAGTTTATACACAGCCAGAGGGAAAAGGGCATTTGGAGACTAGCTAGTCTAACACTCTCATTTTATAGATGAAGAAACTGAGTCACAGATTAGTAGAATACAGTTGCTCAAGGTAGTAAGTAATGTCAGTCAGTCAGCAAACATTGATTAAGCACCTGCTGCATACCAAATGTTATGATTGAGAGAGAACCAGAATCTGAACCCAGATCTTCTGACATCAAATCTACTGCTCCTTCTTCTACAACACACTATTTACTTTAAGGTTTACAAAGCATTTTTTTCACGACAACCCATGAAGTCAAGAATGCATGTGGTGTTATCTCTATTTTTTAGGGGGGAGATTATAGACAATTTATTAGATAAAGGCATCGTATTTAAAATATATAAAGAACTTTTTCAAATCTATAAGAATACAAGCCATCCCCTAATGGTCAGAGAATATGAATAGGCAGTTTTCCAAAGAAGAAATCATAACAATTTACAGTCATGTGAAAAAAACTCCGAATCATTATTGATTAGAAATGAGGGAAAACAGCCTTGAGCTATCCTTTTACAGCTACCACATTGGCAAAAATGATAGAAGAGGAAAGTAACAAATGTTGGATAGGATGTGGAAAAATTGAGACACTAGTTCAGTGTTGGTGGAATTGTGAACTGATCCAGCTATTTTAGAAAGCAATCTGGAATTGTGCCCAAAATGTTAATAAACTACCTATACCAAGGGTGGGGAACCTGCAGCCTCGAGGCCTCAGGTGGCCCCCCCAGAAGCCCCTTGACTGAATCCAAACTTCACAGAAGTTTAAATCCCTTAATAAAAGAATTTGTTCTGTAAAAACTGGACTCAGTGAAAAGGCTGCACCCAAGGACCTAGAAAGCCACATGGGACCTCAAGGCCACAGGTTCCCCTCTCCTGACCCTTTGATCTAGCAATACCACTACTTGGTCTGTTTCTAAAGACATCTCTATTTTAAAGATATGGAAAATGAGACTCAGAGGCTAATTAACCTGCTTAGGGTCACAGTTACCAAGGGTTGGAGCTGGGATTTGAACCCAGGTCCGTAGTTCTTTCTACTATTGTCACATTGCCTCTATTATAGCAATAACAGTAATTTTTTGCTTTCTCAATGAGTGGGGGGAGGAAAGAATTCAGAATTAATAATAATGACAATGGCAACAATAACTGTTTTAATAAATATCGCCCTCAGGCCCATCATGGAGAGCCTCCTCCTGGATGGAATAATGTCAGATTCTGGTTCCTTTAAAAGACCTCTCCCCAAGGACTTTACATCTTCTTCCTGGAGATTTGGATGAAGACTCGCTTTCCCTCATCTAGCATCTTAAAATCACTACTAGAAAGGCTACTTTACTTCTTCCAAGTAAACTCTCAGTCTCAGTTTGCCTCAGGAGAGTAGTTTCTCCCTTGAAAAGCACAGCCTCAGTAATTTCTCCAAACATCTTCTGGGAAGGAGCTGTCCTAACCATGGGGAGGGTGTGTGTATGTGTCAGGGGTGGGGTTGGGGTGGAAAGGAAAATTGCCAATCAGGGGAACATGAACCCTTTCCCCCTGTGTTTCATGGATCTTTCTGAAGGGACAAAAACCTCAAAGCTTGGGTGACCCAGCACGATGGATGGAATAAGGACAGGCTGCAGTGGTTCTGAACCTGTGGGTTGCGACCTCTTTGGGGGTCGAATGGGGTCGCCTAAGACCATCAGAAAACACATATTTCCAATGGTCTTAGGAAACTCCTCTATCTGTCTCCAGGTGGGTCCGGCCACTTGCAGATATGCCCACATACGAGTATTAAAGGGTCGCAACATTAGGAAGGTTGAGAACCACTGGGCTAGAAAATTAGGGTGATGCAGTGGATAGAGCTCTGGGCCCTGGAGTCAGGAAGACCTGAGTTCAAATCCAGCCTCAGACACTTACTAGCTGTGTGACCTTGGGCAAGTCACTTAACCCTGTTTGCCTCGGTTTCCTCATCTATAAGATGAGCTGGAGAAGGAAATGGCAAACCATTCCAGTGTCTTTGCCAAGAAAACCCCAAATGGGGTCACAAAGAATTAGAAACACCTGAACAACAACAAAAGAGAGACTCAACTAGGACTCTATCCAGAAAGTTGTCTGTCTGGGTCAGGTAAGTAGTAATTCATGTCTCTCACAACCAGCCTGGGATGTAGTAGTGCAAAGATTATTCTCATTTTATAGGAAATGGAGCTCAGGGAAGTCAAGGGTTGTTAGGATGCATCTGCAAGCTTCAGAGCTGAGATTCAATTTTCAAATCCAATCACTCCACTATACCAGGCTATTTCAGAACTACTCAGTGTCCTCACTTTGGTCTTTCATATAGCCTGGGGGCAGAGACAATATGCAGCTAGCTGTAATACACGATACTACATGATAAGTGCATAATTGGACTGTTATAAGTGCTAGGTAAGGTGGGGGGAAGTTTGTTACCAATGAGAGGGGTCAGGGAAGGCTTCGTCGAAGAAGCTGAATTTTATTTGGGCTTTAAAGCACCAGCAGGATTTCAGCAGTGGCAGGCTGGGTGGGTGGGTGGGAGAGGGCATTCTAGGCAGAGGAAATAGCCTGATGAAAGACACTGAGGCTTGAAAGTTGGGGTATATAGGAGGGACAGTAAGGAATTTTGGTTGGGGCATGAACAGAACCAGGGGACTGAAATTCAACCTGGACCAGTTTAGAA
Source organism: Pseudochirops cupreus (assembly GCA_028627135.1). Lineage (NCBI taxonomy): Eukaryota > Metazoa > Chordata > Mammalia > Diprotodontia > Pseudocheiridae > Pseudochirops > Pseudochirops cupreus. Next base: position 266,947,011 of record CM053581.1, on the reverse strand, counting down.
ATAGATCTGAAATGCCCACAGGGCTATAAAAATGTGTGTACCCTTTAATCCAACAATACCACTTCCAGGCCTGTATCCCAAAGAGATAACAAAATGGGAAAAGGACTCACATGTACAAAAATATTTATAGCAGCTCTTCTTGTGGTGGCCAAGAACTGGAAATTGAGGGGATGCCCATCAGTTGGGGAATGGCTGAACAAGTTGTGGTATATGATTGTGATGGAATACTGTTGTTCCATAAGAAATGATGAGCAGGAAGACTTTAGAAAAATCTGGAAAGACTTATATGAACTGATACTGAGTGAAGTGAGCAGAACCAGGAGAACATTGTACACAGTAACAACCACATTGTGGGGTGACTAACTTTGATAAGGCTCAGCTCCTCTCAGCAATGCAAGAATCTAAAACAACTCCAAAAGACTCATAATGGAAAATGCCATCCACATTCAGAGAAAGAAATATGGAATCTGATAAAAGATAAAAGCATGCTATTTATCTTTTTTCTTGTTTTGTTTTTTCTTTCTCATGGTTCCTCCCATTTG
>CM053581.1:266933123-266946369 GCA_028627135.1 Pseudochirops cupreus | reverse complement strand
ACATATATATATATATATATATATATATATATATATATGAAAGAAATAGATCTGGAAAGAGAATGGTCATTTCTTGGGGAGACACCCAGAGAAGAATTTGTATTGAGGGCAACCTGGCCATAGCATCTAGGATAGTTGTATCCAGAGCTAAAGATACCCTAAGCAAGATTTATCATTGAGGTAGCAGATGTGGTGGACGTTGAATCCTTCCTCAGACACCTATTAGCTATATGCTCCTGGATAAGTCACTCTGTGCCTCATGCTTTCTCATCTGTAAAATAAGAAAGTTAAACTTGAGGGATTCTGAAGTCCTTTCCAGCTCTAACTCAATGAATCTGTGAAAGAGCTTTAGATTAGGACCCAGCACACCCAAATCCACATGCTGGCATTGATCCTAGTGGGGTGATCATCTCTCAGCATATGAGGACAGCATTCACCATGCTACCTAATGTTTAGGAATGCCATGAAGAAGTTTTATAAATGATAAAGCTCTGTGGGAATGTGAGGCACTTTTATTCTCTCTTAAGTGGATATGGCTGTCCATTCTATCTGTAGTTCTTTTTCTTTTTCTTTTTGGGGAAGGGAAGGCAGTGCAATTGGGGTTAAGTGACTTGCCCAAGGTCACACAGCTAGTTTTTTGTGTTGTGTCTGGTGCCAGATTGGAACTCAGGTCCTCCTGACTCCAGGGTGAGTGCTCTATTCACTGTGCCACCTAGCCACCCCAGTATCTGTAGTTCTTGACAAGTACAGAGTCGCTGTTGTGGTCAGATCTTCTGTGGAGATCAAATGTATCTCTGTTGGACTGGCATGAGCGAGAGTTGCCATCTGGCCCATGGATTACTCCAAGTAGAGGGAAGGGAAATGAAAGTTGTAGATCTAAGGAAGAACTCCAAGGTCTTGGGGGCAGTGAAGGCTACTCTCAGGGGAAAGAGTCACCTGCCAAAGTTAGTGTCTGTCCTTTGGATGATGGGGGTAGCTGGTGGGAGCTTGGCACTCCAGGAGAATGTCCTGTTCTTCCTGAACTAATGGAATCTGGCAGAATTCAGGAAGAGCTGGAGCTGTGAGGTAACCACTTCTTGGCCACTACCCCAGCTCCTGAACAGGATAAAGTTACATGGAGTAGGGCTGAACTTAGCCCAGGTTCCAACTGAGAGAAATATTGTAGAAGTGAGGGAGGAAGGGAAGGAGGGTAGTTTCTCCCTAGCCTCTCCCCTTCCCAGGGACCTCTTGTCTGGTTCCAGTCCCAGCCTCCCCAGAGGGTGCTGGAAAGGGTACAGCTGCCCTATAGCTGAGCCCTTGTACAGTGCCTGGGGCCCAGCCTCTGGAAGATGAGGACTAGATGATTGCAGGAGAGATCTATTTAACGGTCCTAGGCCAAAGTCAAGACTCTTGCAGGGAGTATAGAGTAGCATAATGGAAGCTAAAAACATCTAGTAGGTACCCAGGTGGTCCAGGAGAGGAAGGAGGAGCTGTGTACATTTCACGTTCTTCCTTACCCCCTCACCCTTGCTCAAGCTGCTTCCCTGATCTGGGATACCCTCTTCCTTCCCTGCCTCTTCCTATCAAAATCCTGTTTGTCCTTCAAAGTCCAGTTCCAGTGTGTATGTCTGAAAAGGGAGAGCTCTTTGTAGGTATGAGAATCAAGGAGGGCTTCCTGGAGGAAGTGCCCTTCAAGTGGAACTTTAAAATATAGGTGAGGGTGAGGCTGGGAGGTGAATTCTAGGGCAAGCGAATGACCCAAGAAAGATAGTTAAGTGGAGTAGAAGGGGTGCTAAGTCTGGAATCCGGGAACTCTGTCCTAAAAGCTTTGATAGATCACTTAATTTCTTTGGGACTCAGTCTTCACATCTGTAATCTGTTGGATTACATAATCTTTGAGATCTCTTCCACTTCTAAAATACTCTGACTAAATTTAGAGTCTAGAAGGCTACTGAGATCCAGTCCACTCAGGCTCAGGGCACCTGCTTCCTGGCAACCCTGCCCTCTGTGTCCTGCAGTAACAATTATGAGGAAAGTCCCAGGGCTAGGGAGCTCTGGAGTCTGGGATTCTGGGCATATTACAAGTATAGCTTGGGGTAGAGGTGGGATGGTATCTTTTTTCAGTAAGCCAAAAGGTGTGCCATGTGTTCAACCTCTGTTAGGGTGTGGGGGAGACAAGGTCTTTGCCTTCTAGTTTGAAGTCTGCCACTAACAGTGCCACTGACCTCTCTGGAGGTAAAGCCTGTAAAATGACCCCAGATTTAGAGCTAGATGTCTATCCCAGAGTTCTTCCTTGATAGATAGGGTAAGGCCAAGGAGTTTAAGTTTCCTGTCCAGAGTAATTTATGTCGTGCTGTAAGTGACCGGCTTCCTTAACTCCACCTGCTCTTTCCACTAGACCACGCTGCACTCTCAAGTCTGGTCCATCCTGGTTCCATCCTATGTTTTACTATCTTTCCAGTTCTAACATTCAGGTTTATGTTCTAATCATCCTAAGCAGTCCCTTCTAGTGGCTGACATTTTTATGCCTTTATGTAAACAATGTATGTAAGGCTTTACTAGGTGAAGGACTAGAGAGGGTGGCTCAGACTCAGACTGTACATGGAAATCTAGTTCCCAGATCATTTATGGCTAGAGGCAGTGGGGAAGGATTAGGGAGAACTTCCTGGAAGAGCTGACATTTGAACAAGACCTTGAATAACGAGAACGATCTTAATCTATATTCTGTAATGGATCTATGATAGATGAAGGTATTTGGAGGAGGTGAGAGTGATATTCCAGGGCAGAGGAATGGTATGTGCAAAGATATGAAGGTGATAAATCAATGTGCTAATAAATTAGTTGATTAATTAATTAATGAACACTTATTAAGTACCTACTCTGTACCAGCACTGAGCATACAAAGACAAAAGTGAAATAGTCCCTGAATTTAAGGAGATTATATTCTAATAAGGGAAACAGCACATACAGGTATAAAAAGCTGCAGAATAAAATGTGTCCCAAAAGTCTTAATACAGTTTTAAGCTATCCAAGCTTCTAAAATAAATACAAGGTAGTTTTAGGAGGGAGGGCTGAGGTAGCTGATAGGGGATCAGGAAAAAATTCATGTAGGAGGGGGTGCTTGAATTGAATTTTGAAGGAAAGGAGTAAGGAAAGGGTATAATGGGCTTGTTGGGGAGGAACAGTCTTGGGAAATCATAGGAAATGAAGTAAAAAAAAAGTAGGTTAGGGGTCAGATTGTAGAGGGCCTTGAATGTCAGGCTGAGGCATCTGGACTTTATCTTGTAGGCCACAAAGAGCTTGTTTCCCTAGCCTACTATTGGCTTAGCAATGGAGAATGTAGCAATGATTAATACAGTGAAAAGAACACTAGATTGGAGAGTCTGGAGCCCTGGGTTTAGGTGTGGCTTTGCTGCTAACTCATGTGTGACTTTGGGTAAGCCAATTCCCGTTTCTAAGTCTTAATTTCATCCTCCTGTAAAATGAGGGAGTTGTGCTCATGGGTCCCTAAGACTTCCCACATTGATTCAATTGATTGATTCAATACAATTGTGAGCTAGTATCTTTAAAGAAAAAAATTGAGGGGACAGACCACTGCCTCTGTCAAAGCATCCCTTGGTTGCCTCCTCAGAGAGGGAATTCTGGGACTGACCCTGGGGCACGTTCCTGAACAATCTCTTTAAATCCAGGCCTCAGCTGGGCTGGTATCTGGCTCCTAGCCGGGAGGAGCTGAACTGCAGAAATATTCGGCCTCACTCCCTGGGAGACTTCCTGGTTCCAGCCACTTAAGCAAATAAATCCATCATTCTGGGTGAAGCTGACTGAGCGAGCCGTGAGGCTGACTGTCCAGTGCCCCCTGTCCTCTCGGAGCACTGCTCTGGAATCTGCAGGCATTTGGGGGTGGGTGGGTGCTTTTCCTGACGCTCTGAAAATCAAGATGGGACTGTAGCTGTCTTCCCAGGGGCACCCCCCTCCCTCCAAATAAACAACAGCCTAAGACAGTGGTTCTCAACCTTCATAATGCCACGACCCTTTAATACTTGCATGTGGGCGTATCTGCATGTGGGCGGACCCGCCTGGAGACAAATAGATGAGCCGTGTCTCGGTTCCTAAAATCATCGGGAATATGTGTTTTCCGATGGTCTTAGGCGACCCCTGTGACCTCTGTGAAAGGGTCATTTGACACCCAAAAGGGTCACGACCCACAGGTTGAGAACCGCTGACCTAAGAGAAGAGTCAGTTATGAAATTAAGAAACCTTTCCTGAGACATCTGTGTTCAGTCACAGGCAACTCGGTTCTTGTTTGACTAGAGAACAGGGGAGAACTAAGTTAGGGGGTAAAGGAGAGATCTTTTGGCCTTCATGAAGACTGGCAGTACCCTGGGTCAGTCCTCTGAGGGGACTTCGGAGCAGAACCCAGGTTCTTCACCATCTACCCTATAAGAGTTTCTAGACCCAAGAACTATGGTTTCTGTCAGCTGTTCTCATCCTGGTTAGATCTGCACAAGATCATAGATGAGAAAGCACTTTGAAAAGTCTAAACTACAATAGAAATTCAAGGTATTGTTGCTATCATTAAATACAAAGGTATCCATGTATGTGAACTGTATACACATACATATGTATATATACATATTATATATGATCAATAAATTCCTTATTGTATATATATGTTCCCTTACTAGGCAGTTAGGTGGTATAATGGATAAAGCACCAGGCCTAGAGGTCAAATCTGCACTTACTAGCTGTGTGACCCTGGGCAAGTCACTTGACTTTTGTCTGCTTCAGTTTCCTCCTCTGTGAAATGAGGATAATCATAGCATCTGCCTCTCAGGTTGTGAGGAGACAATATTTGCAAAATGCTATGTAAATGTAGCTAGTATTATTTCTCAGCCCTTTGCTAAGGGATACAAGTCACAGTAACTTGGGTAAGTCACTGTCCTCCAGACTGAGTTTGAACTTCTACAAAGGGATTCATTTGGACTTTTGGATCCCTGAGGTTACTTCTTCTGACATTCTAGGATTCTAGAAGAAACTGAAAATGTCCTCAAGAAACCTGTAACCTAGTTTGAGGCACAAGGCTTATTCCTATGGAACATCTAACAAGCCATTGAAGGCAGGTTGTGATTAAGGGCTAAACTGAGGTTCAGATGATGAGGAGAGATCAAGGGATGCTAGAGTCACGGGGGAAGGCTGTATGCCATGGGGCCTCTCTCGTCTCCGCCTCCTTCTCTGACGTCAGCTTTCCGTCACACGTTATCTTCCGTTAGAATGTAAGTTTCTTGAGGGCAGGGGCTGCCTTTCTTTGTGCTTGTGTTTATGTTCCTGGCACTTAGTATAGTACTTAGTAGGGCACACAGAAGGCACTTAATAAGTGCTTATTGACTTGACTTGATGGACGGCTAGAGTTCTGTTTAGCTTCAAACCGACTCCTCTGGTTTCCCGGTCCCTCGAGGATTCAGTAGCAAACATAACAGCTGACATCATATGGGGTTTAAAGTTTTGCAAACCGTGGCCACAGATCTCATTTGACCCTCACAACACCGCTGTGAGGGTGGCTGTTGTTGCCCTCACTTCACTGATAAGGAGCCTAAAGCTTGGAGAAATTAGGGAACTTGCTCATAGCCGCACAGCTAGTAAATGTCAGAGGCTAGACTCCAGGGCCAGCGGTCCAGAGTTTGAGAGCATTTCCACTGCTTCCTATTCACGTCTCTGGTTAACTTTCCCTCTCACTCAACCCTAGCTATCAAGAACATCTTCGATGTTAGAGTCGGAAGGAAGCTTGTAGACACCTCTTACTTCAGCCTCACAGTCAATGAGGTGGAGCAGTGGACAATTCAAAGGGCCTGGAATTAGGAAAACCTGAGTTCAAATTCTTCCTCAGATGCTTACGAGATGTGTGACCCCGGGTCAGTCAGTTCATGTCTGTCTGCTTCAGTTTCCTCATCTACCAAATGAGGATAACAATGAAATCTACCACCCAGGGTCGTTGGGATGATCAAATGAGATAATATTCATAAAGCACTTAGCACAAAGAAGGCATTTATTAAATGCTTGTTTCCTTCCTTCTGCATTATAGAGGAGAAAACTGAGGCTTCAAAGATGGGAAATAACCTGCCCAAAGTCACACAGTTGGCAGAGAAAGGATTAAAACCCAGGTCTCCTTACCTGAGCACCCCCAGGCCTCTTGTTGTTGTCTTTGTCTTAACACAGTTCCAGGAACATTACTAGGTGCTTAAATGCTTATTATTAATTGATTTCACACCTCCACACCTTTGCTCATGCATTCCTGCAGAATCTCTCTGTCTCCCTTATCCACCATCCTGCCTTCCTCATTTCTTCTCTGGCTCCTGTCCTCCCTCTCTCCATGCCAGGTGGAGGCAGCTGTCCTAGGAGGGGGAGAAGGCAGGACAGAAGCCAAGAGGAACAGTGTCCAAGAAAGGGGGGGGTTTCCAAAAGGGCACTTAACTGAGCTCCTGCCTTAGAATAGGAGGCAATTGACTGTCCATCTCCATTTGACTCCGAGGTCCTTTCAGAGGACTGACCCAGGGTACTGCCAGTCTTCATGAATATGTATCCTTATATACAATACAATTCCTTATATACAATAAGGAATTTATTGATCATATATAATATGTATATATACATATGTATGTGTATACAGTTCACATACACGGATGCCTTTGTATTTAATGATAGCAGCAATACCTTGAATTTCTGTTGTAGTTTAGACTTTTCAAAGTGCTTTCTCATCTGTTATCATGCAATTTCCCTGAGGGAGATAGGGTCATGGATATTATTTCCATTTGACAGAAGAGTAAACACAAACCCGGAATATAGAAGAGACTTTTCCAAGGTCACAAAGCTGAGTGCGTGGGTTGTAGGGAGAAGTTTTGAACTGGCAAGAATGGGGTGGGTTTGTGTGGCCACTGGGTGACTCAGTGTTTGGGCTTTGGGTAGGTGGGGCCCAATTGTGCCGAGATGGCAGAATTGCATTTGATGGCTTGGGTATCCAAGAGGACCAAGATGCCTGTGGAAGTTGGTGCCTGCAGAAAGGGATCCCATTCTCTCAGTAGGGAGGGAAGGAGGGAATAAATATTTATGAAGCTCCCACTATGTGTCCAGCCGTGTGCTCATTCATCATTTCTGTACCACTGTGCTCTCCATCACTGTTTCCCTATGCTCTGTGCTCGCTGTGCTCATTTACATATCATATTATCGCATTTATCTGAGTAATAAGAATGCTGAACTGAATTAAGCTGGAGGTAAAGCTGCTCTGGCTGGCCTGACTGGTTTCTGGCCTGCCGCAGCAGCTTAGCCAATGGCGAGACATTGCAAAGGCTGATACATAGCACTGAGACCCGGGAGCCAGACATGAATCACTGAGCCAAGGGGCAAAATCCTTGGGCTACGGAGGTGGATAAGGGGGAGGAAGCAGAGGAGAAGAGGGAAGAAGTGAAAGAGGAAGAGGAAGAGAAGGGAGAAACTAGGAGGCAGTTAAGGAGGAGGAAAAAGCAGAAGAAAAAGAATAGAGGGAAGAAGAGAAAGTAGAGCAGGTAGAAGAGGAAGGGAAGGAAAAAGAGGGAATGGGAGAAGAGAGAGAGGAGAATGAAGAGAAAAAGGAGCAGGAGGGAAGGGGAGGCAGGTGGGGCAGATACTACATAGCTTGGCTTAGCTACTGAACATACTATATGATATTTTATTAGCTACTTAGCCTCTCAGTGGCTCTCTTTATTTGGGAGGAGAAAAGGGGGTTTGTTTGGGTTTTGGTCTGTAAAGTACCCAAATGAGCATGCTCAATATTAAAATTCTATCCTTTCCAGAGGGATTTCCCTGTACCCCTTAATCTGCAGGGATCTCTTTCTCTTCTGAGTTCTGACAACCCTTTGTGCCTAGGCCACAAACTGGACCCTAACCACGTTCTCTGCTCCTGGAGAGAATGTCTGGTCTCTGACTCTGTGCCTTTTCACTGGCTGTCCCCCATGCCTGTCCCCCATGACTATCCCCAACACTCTCCCTGTTCCATGCTGTCTGCTGGCTTTCATGACTTCCTTCAGAACTCACCTCAGTCCTACTTTCTACATTACAAGAAGCCTTTTCCATTCTCCCTCCCCACTCCCCATGCATATGTACCTCCAGTCTATGATATTTGTACATAGTTGTTAGCATGTTGTCTCCCCAGTCACACTATAGGTTTCTTGAAGGCTGAAACTGTTTTTGCCTTTCTTTGTAGCCAGAGCTTAGCACAATGCCTGGCATATTTAATAATTGCCTGTTGAACTGTTTGATGACCAATTTTGATAGACTTAGCTCTTCTCCACAATACAAGAATCTAAGACACTCCCAGACGACTTATGATGGAAGATGCTATCCACCTCCAGAGAAGGAACTGATGGAGTCTGAATACAGATCAAAGCATCCTATTTCCCCCCTATTTTTGTGTATTTTTTTCCTTTTGTTCTATTTCTTCTTCTTTCACAACATGACTAATACGGAAATATCTTTTACAATATTGCACATATATAACTTTTATCAAATTGCTTACCATTTTAAGGAGGGAAAAGGACAAAGGGGAGGGGAGAAAATTTGGAATTCAAAATTTTATAAAAATGTATGTTAAAAATTATCTTTACACATTAGAAAAATAAAACACTATTTAAAAATAATAATTGCTTGTTGACTAGACTATGAATTCCCTGAAGGCAGGGGTTTATTCTCTGTCTATAAGGAAGCAGCAAATCTTTTCTGCAGGCCTCAATTCCAACACAAATCCTTCTTCCAACATTCATTGATTGAATGGGTGGGCCAGAGGGAGAGGTAAGATCACCCTGTGTCACAGACTAGAGCAAATAGGAAAGAGTTGACTGTTGATGGCTGAAACTGGGTTCTTATTTTCTGTCACTACAAACAGAGCTGTTACAAATATTTTTATACGTAAGGACTCTTTTTTCTCTTTAATCTCTTTTGGGCAATAAAACTGATGCTAAGTGAAGTAAGCAGGATCAGGACCACAATTATGGACACGAACATTGTACAGACAAACCAAACTTGAAAGACTAAAGAACTCTGACGAATGCGGTAATCACCATCAGTCTTCTGGAATCTCAGTTGGCATTGCATTGTACACAATGATGGGCTTAAGATGCAGAATGAGACACATATTTTTAGACATAACCAATGTAGGAATTTGTTTTGCTTGACTCTGCATATTTGTTACAAGGGTTTAAAAAAACTATTATTATTTCAATGGGAGGAGGTGGGAGGAAAAGAAAATAAATTTTTGTTAATGAAAAAATTCAAAAATAAAACTGGGTTCCATTCTACTGCTAACTTTCTGTGACCTTAGGCAAATACTTTCCCTTCTCTAGGGCTCAGTTTCCTCATCTGTAAAATAAGAGGGTTGGATCAGAATCTCTAAGGTTACTTCTAGCTTAGCCATCCCATGATCCTATAGGAGGAGTATCTCTGGCAGAGCCTTTGGAAGGAAGAGAAAAAGCTCTACTTCTTAGTCATTAACCGATCCAAGGGAGGTAGGGGACCACCCAGATATCTGAATAGAATTGGGAGTAGAAGGCAGAGTTAAAGAAAAGTGAATTAGTTCCATGGAGGCTGGGAACTCCTCCTGCTTGCAGACTAGGAAAGCAGGAGCAGTCAGGACCAAGAACAAAACAAGAAAGGCCTTGAAAAGAGAAAGCAGATTTGGAAACAATGGGAGAAAAGGACCTGGGCTAGGTGCTTGGACTTCAGTAGGTCTCAGGTCCAAGCTAAATTCTGCGTCTATCCTGGGCAGCTATAATTCCCAATTATAGCATCATATATGCTTTTATCAAGCCTTGAGTCTGGAATGAAGCATTTTTCTTTATTTATTTCCTTTTTTTTTTTTAAACTATAAGAGGAAGGACAAGAAGTAAAGGGCTATATTTCTGGGGGGAACAGGGATTAATAGTAAACACAAAAAGCCTAACTCTGCTGTACAAGACTGGGAGACTTTGTTTTTGGCCAGGACTATGGCCAATCTGGGCTCCATCTGTGAGGATTAGATTGGGGTCTCAGGTCACACTCTCTACATGGTGGGCCAGAAGGGGGCCAGATAGGGGTTCATAGATCTCAGAATATTGTTGCTTCAGCTGGAATGAACCAGAGAAATTAGAATGTCCAGGAAATAACATTTTGGAGCTGGGTCATCTAATCCATCTCATTTTATTGATGGGGAAACTGATGCCCAGGGATGGAAATTGCCTTGCCCAAGACCACACAGCAAATTATTAGCAGAGCTGGGACTAGAACACAAGCTATTTGGCTCCCAGTCCTAGGTCCCCACCCTCTGCTTTCTGGTGACCCTGGTTATTCGATCTTCCTTTCCACTCCTACCTTCCTTTATTGGCCTTTATCACCTTAAATGATTCCAGGGTAACTGGGGCTATAAGGACAGAAGATCAAAGATAAAAGACGCCAAGAAGCCCAATTTTCAGAGAAGTGACTCATCACTTAAGAAAGAACTTTGTGCTTTCAAAGATTCACACAATGACATACAAGCCCTGCTCACCTAATATTCTTAGCAGAATTCCCGTGCTCCGTTAGGTCTATATCAGTTTTCTGATACTAATGAATTCTGGGCCTTAGTTTTCCGCTAGCAAAATGAGGCAGCTGGACTCCATAATCTGATTATACGATCCTATGATCTCATGAACCACCATAAAGATTGTAGGCCAGCTCTGCCCTTTTGTATTCCATGGTCTTTAGGGTCTTAAGGCCCCTCTCAACTCTACCACTCTCCATGTCTCTATCAAATCTTCCATTCCTGCCCAAACTTAAGCATCACCACCCCAACCTTCCCAGAAAACAAGAGAAATTTTATAAAAGGGAAAATGGAATCAGTCTCCACCGGGGTAAGACATTCACTGTGGCAGTAGCTCCATCCTGGACTCTGTAGGAGCAGATGAAAACAATGAAGACAGGACTCCTGCCCTCAGAGAGCTTTCAGTGTCACAGGGAAGTTAGAAAAAAGGGAGAGGAACTTCTACAAATCAACCCAGAAAGTCAGCGGTTGGGCTAAGAGTCTATCCCAGGCTTCATGGCTCCTGGCCTGCACCTTGGGGCATTTAGCACAATGCTGGATTTGGAGTTAGGAAGATCTGAGTTCTCCTCTTTCCCCAGATACGTAGTAGCTGTGCAATCCTGGACAAGTCGCTTAACCTCTCTCAGTTTCAGTTTCCTCATCTGTGAAATGGGAATAATTAATGATAAAAATAATAATAATAATAGCATGTGCCTCCCAGGGTTGTTGTGAGGATCAAAGGAGATAGCATATTAAAAGCGCTTTGCAAACCTATACAAGTATTAGTTATTATTTGCCCAGGCTAGAGCAGTAACTATGATTTTTTTTTTTTTGCTTAGGGCAAGTGACATAAGATGCACCTTCAGCTGAAGGAAAGTTGGACGCGATGTCCCCTCAGGACATTGTCTCGAGGCAACTGCTAAGGAGGCTTTGAGATGGGATCAGGATGGTGGGAAGCACAGCCAGGTTGGAACTCACCCTGGCTTCTTCTTTTAACTAATTATTCTACCTAACTAGATACTAAGTTCCATTGTTTCTATATCATTACAGTCCTAAAAGTTCTGTGAATGCCATTTAAATTCAACCTCATAAGGCAAAGCCCTAAGTCCTTGTCCTAGTTACAGCTCACACTCAGGTTGGTGGGATCCTTTTGGATGAGATATCCAGCCACTGGCACTTGCATTCAAAAGAATAGCAATTGGAGGGGTCTCATATTATTAGAACATAGGAGCTTGGAGAGACAAGCCTTAGAGACCATCTGGTCTAACCTCTTCATTTTGCAAATGAGGAAACTGAGGCCCAGAGAGAGAAGTGATTTGGTAAAGTTCACACAGCAGATCCGTTGCAGAGCCAGGACCAGAATGGAGGCATTCTGACTTTAAACCCTTGGCTATGTCCACCCTTCCACACTGTCTCCTGATATAGCAGCACCGTGGTCTAGGCACAGGGAAGAATTAAAATGTGAGTTGAGAGTTGCCTCCAATTAAGGCCTCTTGAGGAGCAGTCTCATGTCCCAGAGGGAGGAAGGGTGATCTTCAGGGGGTTGTGATTTCACTCCTGATCTTGAAGGACACTAGTCACAGCACTGGAGCTGGGCCAGTTCTTGGCCTCTAGCTTTGTACAGAAAGCTCTGGTTTCCCAAGGGGATCTCCCAAAATTTTAGGAGAATGAGCATGGGGCCATTAAAATGTCATCCCCAAATTTGGCTGTCCTTGCTGAAGCATTCAAGGCTGCAAACAGAGTAGGGGGCTGGGGGGGGGGGGTTGAGTAGGGGCTAAAGGGTAAAATGTCCAACAGAATCTGCTGTGAATTATACTAAAAATAAAGTGGCCCCTATGCCATGCCCTGAAGCTTTTTGTTTTCCAAATGCAGTGTAGGAAGGATGCTGCTGTGGAGCTGGGGACTGGCTGGGAACTTCTGCTAACTCACAAAGTCTTGGGTGACCCCAGGCCTGAGAGGAGCCCCGCCAAAATGGACTATTCCTGCCCCCATCTCCCTCATCTTTCTTCCAAATGCCCTGATAGCAAAGAATCTTGCAGACCCAGTGTAGGAACAATGGTGTCCACCAAAGGTGATGGGGCTTCAGGGGCCTTGGGAAGGTCTTCTGTCATGTTGTTAGGGAAAACATTTGGAAGTTAGAAGAACTAAGCTTAAACCTTGCTCTTATCCCTTTCTACCTGCGTGATCCTGGGCAAGCAAGCCCCTCCTTCTTGCCCTGTCCCTCAGTTTCATCATCTGTAATATGGGGAGGGAGGAGCTGGATAATCTCTAAGGTCCTTTAAAACTCTAATGTCATGCTGAATGAGTATTATTAAATATACTTCTTAAGACATTTCTCTCCTTTCTCTGCAGAGATAGGAGACTATCTCTGGATATGAATATCAGATTGTTATCATGTATTGGTTGGTTTTGCTGAACTATTCTTCCCCCTTGCTTCCATGAAGTTTGAGTTATAAATCTCACCTTCTGCAAAAACTCTTTCCAAGTCACCCTTAATGTGAGTGCCCACCTTCTGAGACCACTTCCCATTTTCCTGCATGTGCTTGTATGGACATAGGTTATGTTGTCTTTCCATTAGACTGGGAACACCTTGAGGGCAGGGACTGTTTTTTGCCTTTCTTTGTATCCCCAGTACTTAGAACAGTGCCTGGCATACAGTTGGTGCTTAATAAATACTTGTTGACTTGACTTACCTCTTTTTTACTCTTT
>CM053581.1:266835599-266932623 GCA_028627135.1 Pseudochirops cupreus | reverse complement strand
TCAATACAAGGAAGAATTTCCCAATTGTCCTAAAGAGGAATGAGCTGTGTGCAGAGCTAGTGAGCTTTCTATTAGATGTTTCTTTTTTCCTTTTGAGTTGGGGTCTTCCTATCTCACCTGGGCTGGAAGAGCATTCTTTTAATATCGTATGTAGGGAAGCCTCAACTCGCCCTGTTTCCAGCCTGGGCGTGTTTGTCCCTCCTCAGGTAGCTTGGTGGCCTCCTGTTCCCAAGGGCTCAACATTTTGGTCTTAGACTCAGCATGGATGTCTATAGGCCGCAGAGTCTAACAGGAGGCTACAGATTATAGGGGAAGGACATTGAGCTAGAAAGGTCCTGAAGGCCACTATAATCTGGGCCACTCTAGGGGTCAGCAAGTATAGACTATTTGGTAGCCACACCTCTCCCTGCCTCCACTGTCTGCTCAGGACAGGCCCCTGCCCCGGGGCATGGAGGGCATGGAATGGGATGGGTTTAGGCTCAGCATCCCCAGAGGCCCCACCTATGTGTCACTGAGGTGTTTGCCCCAAGATTTCCCTCTCCCTCATCTGCTAGCTTAGGAATGAATGCACCCATATTTGGAGATGGATTTGGGTGGGGGAGTGGGCCCGTAACACTGTAGAATGTCCAAGCTGGAAGGGAGGCTAGAGGTCATCTAGTCCTGTGGGGTCAAACTCGAACAGAAGCAGACCCCTGTATGCCTCATACTGACTTAGAGGACCACACCGTACTGTATTCTTATTTATTTTAACATTTCCCAATTATATTTTACTCTGGTTCTATCTACATTAGGGTATTTTGCAGCAGCTCGGGTCTTGAGTTTGACGTCTTGGGTCTTGCCTCACCTTTCACCCAGGGAAAGGATTCTCTCTATGTTGTTGTTTGGCCATTTCAGTCATGTCCAGCTCTTCATGACCCCAGCTGAGGTTTTCTTTTTAAAGATACTGGAGTGGCTTGTCATTTCCTTCTCTAGCTCATTTTTACAGATGAAGAAACTGAGGTAAACAGAGTTAAGTGACTTGCCCAGAATCACACAGCTAATAAGTGTCTGAGGCTGGATTTGAACTCAGGTCTTCCTGACTCCAGACCTGGCATTCTATCCACTGCACCACCTAGCTGCCCCTAGCCTCCCCAGTCACCCTCATTTATAGGATCTTTAGCAAGCAGGGATTCTGATCTGGCTCATCCTGCCTGTAGTGCCTGTGGGGAAAATTCCAAGGAATATAGTACAGAGATATTTCATTGCCCAGGGCAGAGAGACTGTTCCAGAGTGGATGTTTCAAAGCCAGTCTCCTGGGGCTTCCCTGCCCTATCCTTCTGAACTCATGCATGTGTCCTGTTCTGGAGATCTCTTCTCTAAAGAGGCCTAAGGGCTCACTCAGCAGGTCTCGGCTGACTTGATCAGGGCTCAGCCTCAGGGCCGTCCCTTCCCTAAGCACATCCGGCACCGAGGTGGGACAAGGCCGCCCTTTGACTGGCATTGGCAGTCTTCCAGTACCTGGAAAGTTCTGCTCCCTTAAACCTAAATTGAACCTTTTAGTTTACTTGACTGCCTTATAAGACTCTGCTCAAACTCACAATCTCCTCCCAGCTGGTGATGCCTTCCCCCTCCCCCTTTTCATCTTCCCTGGTTGTATCTTGTATGTACCTTGTTGTTTATATGTCGTCTCCCCCATTAGAACATGAGGTCCTTGAAGGCCGCGATTGGCTTTTTTTTGGTCTTTTCTTGTATCCCCATGGCTTAGCACAGTGCCTGGAGCGTAGTAAGGACTTTAAAAATATCTGTTGACTGATTGACTCTCAGGGTCCTCCCTGGCCCAAACTAGAAAAGGAGAGAATCCTGACTTCTACTTGGAAGCATTTCCTCCCCTTTTAGTAATGTTGGATGGATGCGATGATAAGAGACTATGCAAAAAGTCTTGTGAAGGACAAAGCACTAGATAATAAGGGGGGTTAGAGAGAGTCAGGAAGACAACCATAGCTGTGTCAGCTGTAAGCCCAAGAATGTTTGCAGCTTCCATACTGAGAAGCAGAGCTCTCAGGACCTGTGTGAGCTTTCACTGATTGGCTTCCAGGCAGAGAAACCAATAGTTCCATATAGAGCTGTTTTGAGTGTCCCCAGTAGCTTTCTGGGAGTGACTGATGTATCTTCCTCCACTGTGTTTGGGAGACAGCATGGTATCTGGAAGCTGAGATTAGCACCCCTGGCACGGTACCTACAACTACAAGCAGTTATCTGGTAATGGATACAAGGCTCGTACCAGCCCATTCAATTGCCTGTTTTTGCCTAGTTATTGTTCCATTAAATGAATTTGCTTTGAATTCATGGTTATCTGGTTGGATCTGAGAAAGGATTCATTGATGTTGGTTCACGAGCTATGGATCTGAATAGATGGTTACTTGAACCGTGGACCTTGGTAGGGCAGAAAAGGGAGCTATATCAAAGAGTCTTGGATACCGCATTAGAATGTTAAGCTAGATGGGCAAGCCAGAGAGCTGGTCTATCAGTGCACATATTTTGGACAGGCAAAGCAGATGGAGAACAAACTGGAACTAAATAAGATTTACTAAATAGAATTATATGTGAGTCAGAGTAGATGGCTGCTAAAATCCTTTCCAACTCTCAGATTCTGGGATTCTGGAAGGAGAGCAAGCTCAATTGCTTTTGGGAAATTGTGCAGTGCTTGTAATGACCCCAAACTTCTCCCTAAAACAAAGGACCATGTTTTTAACATCAACATTTTTCTAGGGCTGCTGCGCGGCTGCAAGTCATAGAGCGTCACAGTCTCCAAAGGATTCGAACTGTGGGTCATCCAAAGGGCAGTGTATGTGGTGGGTGACAGGAGGCACTACAAAATGTTACCAGGGCACAGTTGCACAGGAGAAGGGGCAGAAAGGACATTATCAGAGAGATTTATGACCAGAAAAAGAGGAAGGCTTGTCAAGGCATCTGGGTGGCACAATGGATAGAGTGCTGGACCTGGAGACGTGAAGATCTGAGTTCAAATCTGACCTTAGATACTACCTAGCTGTGTGATCCTGGGCAAGTCACTTAATCTCTTTCTATTTTCATTTCCTCAAGTACAAAAATGGGGATAATAATAGTGCTTACCTCCCAAGGTTGTTATGAGAATAAAAGGAGATATTTATAAACCTGAACATGCTATCTAAATGTTAACTCTAGAGAGCAAGAAACAAAAAATGATGGAAAGCCTGCATACTCTTTGGTGGCTGAACAAGAATCCTAACTTCTATTTCTCAGCATTTCCTCCCATTGTGTAGCTCAATGAAACTAGGAGCTATGCCGTTCAGGTTACCCCACACGGACAAGTCATAGTGGAGAGTTCTGACAAAAAGCGATTGATCCACTGGAGGAGGAAATGACAAACCACTCCAGTGTCTTTGCCAAGAAGACCCCCATCAACAGCATTAAAATGCTCAAAGAGATGATAGAGAAGATGAGCCCTTCAGGTTGGAAGGTATCCAGCATATAACTGGGGAAGAATGGAGATCAACTAACAGTAGCTTAACAAACATGAACTTGGACAGACTTTAGGAGACAGTAGAAGACAGAAAGGCCTTGCATGTTATGGTCCATGGGGTCGAAAAGAGTTGGACATGGCCTAATGACAACAACACTCTATAATATGTACAAAGTAGATTCAAGGCAACCTTAAAGAAGAGGGAGCCAGCAGCTTGGGGAGGACTAGACTTGTGTAAAACGTGGTGCTTAAAGTGAGTTTTGAGGGAAACCAAGGATTCTGTCGAAGAGAAGAGACAAAAGTTTCTAGGCCAGTGCAAAGTCACAGAGAGATGGAGTGTTGGATCTGTGAGAGATAGCAGATAGGCTAGTATGGCGGCATTGTAGAGGGTGTGGAGGGGAATAATATGCAAGACAAATGCAAAGGTAGGAGGAGCCAAATGGTGAAGAGCTCCAAATGTCAAACAGGGGTATTTATATTTGATCCTGGATGTAATAGGGAGCCACTGGAGTCGAGAGAGAGAGAGAGAGAGAGAGAGAGAGAGAGAGAGAGAGAGAGAGAGAGAAAGGAGAGAGCATGAGTGTATGTATATGTGTGTATGGGGGGGGTGTTGGAGCGAGCAGGGAGAGACACGGTTAAACCTGTACTTTAGGTAAATCATTTTAGCAACTGTGTGGAAAATAGACCAGATTATGTTGAGATTTGGGTACATGGCATTAAACAATAGAGAATCTATTATGAAATATCCAATAGGAGGACTGTGGGTATAGATCTGGAAATCATCTGCCTAGAGATGATAGTTGAACCTAGGAGAGACGATGAGATCACCAAGGGAGATAGTATAGGAGAAAAAAAGATGATGGCCCAGGGCAGAGCCTTGAGGGACACCCACTGGTGCAGAAAATTCAAAGGATGCTGAGAAGGAATGGTGAGGTAGGTTTAGGAGAATTAAGGGCAAATTGTGTTACAAAACCCTCAAAACTCACTTCAACTACAAAGAACCTATGAAGAAAGATGCCACCTGCCTCCAGAGAAAGAAGTGATAAATAGAAGCAGGTAGAGAATGATTACACATGTATATACATATTTATGTATAATGGTAGCCATCTCTAGGGTGGGGGTAGGGGGAGGGAAAATGGGAAAACGTTACATGATGATTTTATTATATATTTAAAAGGAATAGCAATACACAACAGATTTGCAGTTTCCTATGTGATCATCTTTTTAAAAATATTCTACTATGTTATGGAAATACTTGTTTTATTTCTAAATTACAAATTAAAATAAAATTTAAAAATACCGAGAGATGAAAAAGTATCCAGGAGGAGAGGAGGGAATCAAAAGGGTCAAAGACAGCCTCCATATCGGTAAGAAAACATCGACTGAAACATGGAGGTACAAGTTCTCACTACATACAGCAAGGGCTGAAGCTGCATTCACTCCTCTTCCCCTCCAACCAAGAAAGAGATGTCAGGGGATTCAGCTAGGATCTCCAATAGTCTTGAGGTAAAAAAATCATAAACTTGGGGCTGAAAGAGACTTTACAGTCCATCTAGTCAAATCCCCTCATTTGACATATGAGGAAAACTGAGGCCCAGAGAGGTTAATGACTTGCCCAGGTCACATAAGTGTTACATAAGCAGTAGAGTCAGGATCCGAACTCAGGTCCTATGACTCCAAGTTCAGTTCTTTTTCTACTATATCACACTTTATTATGTTATTATATAGATTTATGTGTTATAAATGTATATATATATGTGTGTATATATATATATATATACATACATATATATATATTTCTTATAGGGTAGTTCCTCTAGGAAAATTTCTAAAACATAATATCATTCCACAAATTCAATTTAATTCAAAGAAATTTATTAAATTCTTATGACATATAGGACACTTCCCCCATCTGACTTCCATGTTCCTGTCAGTGCCACCATCAGTCATATATACTCCCATGTTTGTCACTTCCAGGTTACCTCTGATTCTTCTGGCTGTCTCACCTCTCATACCCAAAATGGTCCCTCATTCCTACTGATTCTAATTCCACAGCTTTTCTCATCTGCTCCTTCGATTCTGTTCCCATTACCGTCACCCCATGTAGGTCTTCTTACTGTCCACCAGGACTATTGGAATAACATCTGAAGAGGTTCCTTCACCCCTCCCCTTAGCACACCTTCCAGTCCAGACTGCACACCACTGCTAGAATCATTGTCTGTACGCATGCATACATCTAGCCGGGTATCTCTTGCTTTAAAAAGAAATTAATCAGTGACTCCCTCTTGCCTTGTGAGTAAAATTCAAGTTTAAAAGCCAGCAGTTTGGAGCCTTAACAGTCTGGTGTCTTACTACCTGACGTTAACAGTTAATGACTCATGGTATCACCTGACTCTTTGCTATTCGCAGGAGAACAAATGATACTGTTAGAAGGAATCCGGAAAGCATAACTAAGGATTATGCAGTTGTTATCAAGGAATCCAAGACTTAAGGTACACAGCGAGCGTTTTTCATCCCTTCAGCTGATTGAAGGCAAAGGTTTTAGAAGATAAAGGCAGATTTAGAACATAAACAGCTGGTTAAGAAGATGTCAGAGCAGACTGGATTTCTGTGTTGCTGTTGTTCTGTCATTTCACTCATGTCGGACTCTTCATGACCCCTTTTGGGGTTTTCTCGGCAAAGATACTGGAATAGTTTGCCATTTCTTTCTCCAGTCCATTTTATAGATGAGGAAACTGAGGTAAACAGGGTTAAATGACTTGCTCAGGGTCACATAGGTAGTAAGGGTCTGAGACCAGATTTGAGCTCAGGAAGATGAATCTTTCTGACTCCAGGGCTGTCATTTTGTCCACCATGCCACCTCACGGCCCCTAGGATTTCTATGCCACTGAGAATTGAGAAACGATAGATTCTTGGCTTGGGATGAGATAAACCTAATATACTCAAAATATCTAGTGATCTCATCAGTGTAGGTATTTCACTCAGTCATTCTGTCAACAAGACTTCATTAAGTGCCTACTATGTTCTGGGGATCTCTAGGTGGGCAGTGGATAGAGTACCAGCCTTGAAGTCAGGAAGACTCATCTTCCTGAGTTCAAATCTGGCCTCAGACATTTACTAACTGGGTGACCCTGGGCAAGTTTCCTCATCTGTAAAATGAGCTGGAGACAGAAATGGCAAGAAAACCCCAAATGGGGTCATGAAGAGTCAGACACAGCTGGACAACTGAACCTATGTTCCAGGTACCTTGCTAAGCAGAAATGATACAAAGACAAGCAAAAGGTGGCCCTGTTTTCAGGGGTCCCAGATCACACACTGTTTACATCTGTCCATCCTGGGCAACTTTGATCCACTTCCTTTCATCAGCTCACCCCCGCGGCCCATCCCACACATTAGGCACCATGGCCAATATGCCAACAGAGCAGGTGGATTGTGGGAAACTGAGCTGGGAACAAGGGTGCCCTCTGGAGTCCATCTCCTACATTGCCTGGTGCTATTCTCTACATGGCTTCTCTTTTGTGATTCCTCACGCGGCCTACTCACATTGCTCATTTGCTTCTCCGTTGCCCTGTGGGTCAACCATAGCTTTAATCATTTGAAGACTGCGGCTCTCCTTGAGTTGTAGCCATAGAACAACACTAAAAGAATAATGTTATTCTAAATATGGCCCTTTGTTTGAGGAAGAAGCTTAGGGGTGATTAAAATAACTCTGCAATTTCCCAGAGGCAGTCTGTCCTGGTTTCTACTCATGTTTAATTCTATGTCCAACTAATCGTTCATTTACGGTGTGTCTTTCTGGGGTATAGATATATGTATGCGTGCATGATCTGTGTATATATACATAATATTATACAGGGTATCCCAAAAGTCTTAGTTCAGTTTTAAGTTTTTAATAACAGAAAATTGCATTAAGCTTTTTTAGGATATTCTATATATGTTTAACATAGAATATGTATATCTGTATACATATATTATATATGTATATAGAACATCCATGGATAAGCTCTACAGGTTATTTACTTAAGTGTTATCATAACTTTGACAATGGGTGTCTTCATCCACTTTGTTTTTTGTGTGTGGATATTTAGGCCAAATTCTTTTGATTGATTATGTGTCTCATTTAGGACTCTCTGCAATGTTCTCACAATGTTTCTGTTGAAATCTATATGTCATCCATAAAGAGAAACATCTGGAGGATCCCATAATCCGCAGGGAACTCTTCTTTGATCATGGCTTTATCCTGGATCTCCTCTATACAGAGGACAAATGTTTTTGGGTAACCTATATCTCTCTGTGTTATGCCTCACTTAATATGAATGATTAAAAGGCCAATGAATAAACTTCTCTCTGTTATTTCTTTCAAGTTGTAAGAGTTCTCTGTGGGGTGAAGATGAGACTCACTGGGAATAACAAGGTGTTGTTGACCAGAAAATAAATTGTAGGGTACTCTACCGAGAAGGGGGAGAAGAGGTGGTATCAGAGTTTTGAGGAGAGAAGAGAAGGTTTGGAAGAGGCACTTTGGGGAATGTGATAGAGTTAACTTCACAAGCACAAGATGGGAAAGGCATGGTGAGGTAGGAGTTTGTATGAAAAAGATCTGGCGAAGGGGGCATCTTAGTGGCCTGCAAGCTCAGGATGAGTTAATAGTGCAATAAAGCGAACAAAAACACTGATGAGATCTTGTGATGCCTTCAGAAATGAATACCGTTGCGACCTGAGTTCAAATCTAGCCTCAGGTACTTAACACTTACCAGCCATGTGACCTTGGGCAAGTCACTTAAGTTCAGTTGCCCTCCCTTCACCCCTCGGAAAAGCAAAAAAGGAAAAATAAGAAATGAATACTGTCGAGAATAAGGGAGGTGATAGGCCCATTTCTGTTCAGTTTTGAGGGCTTCAGTTTAAGAATGAGACTGATATGTGTGCACAGGAGGACAACCAGAACGGTGAAGTGTCTTGGGATGCTGTCACATGAGGAAGGGCTACAGTAGCAGGGAATGTTTAAACCGTGAAAGAGGACACTTGGTGGTAGTGGTGGGTGCATGGTAGGAGTCTTCAAGGATATGAAGGGCTGTCATGTGGAACTAGAGCTATCCGAAAGTGGAGCAGGCTGTTGAAGAAAGGTGGTGAGCTCCCCGTCATCGGGAGTCTTCAAGAAAAGCCCTCTTTGAGGATGCTGTAGATTTCAGTTGGACTAGGTGGCTTCTCAGGGACCCTCCAATGAATGCTGAGATGGGGTTGAAATTCTGAGATACCTCTCCTGCTTTTTACTCTTATTATTTTTTAATTAATTTTATTATATGTATATATATATAATATTTATTATGCTATATTTATTTTATTTTATTATATTTACTCTTATTACTGCCCACCATGGACCACTCAAAGTCGTTATATATATCCTCACTTTCCCACCCCTTTTCCTTTGCTCAAGCAGTTTCTTATGCCTACAATGCCTTTCTCTCTCTCCTTCCTTCTCTAACACCAGCTCTGCTTTTTTAATTTTTCTCATCTTATTCCCTCCTTTATCCATCAGAAATGATCTTTCCATCCTAAAGGCCTCTTTGGATTTCTCTGATTACATTCTACGTCACAGTCAGTGTACAATCTCGTATATCTGTGTTTGTGTTCTATGCTACCAGTTATATGGGCAGCTCTGTGAGGGTATGGACTGCTTCTCTGACGATCTTTTTTTAACTTCTCTGCTGCTATGCACAGCATCCTGTATATGTTCAGATCCTAATAACTGGTCTTTGAATAAGTGAATATCATCATTTATGTAGTAGCTATAAAGTCTTCAAGGCATTTCACATGAGCGATCTTCTCTGACCCTCATGACAATTCTGTGAAACAGGCACTGAGAGTGTTAACCTCAGTTTGCAATGAGGAGATTGGGGTGCAGAGAGGACAGGTAAACTTATCAATGGTTACATAACTGTAAGTAGCAGAGGTGAGATGCTGAGCTGTCTCTGCAATGAATATGGTAGGAAGAATCCTGGACTGGCATCAGAAGCTCTAGGGTCCTGGTCCCTGCCATGCTGCTGCCCTTCCTTGGGTCTCTCTTTATAGACAAGTGATTACAACCTTATGTTTCCCCCCATTTTGGTTTTTTTTTGAGACCCAACTCATGTGCAACTTCCTCTGTGAAGCCCTTGATTCTCCTACCTTACCCCAGCCCCAAGAATCTATCCTGCCTCAAATTCCACAGAACATTCCTTGGTTCTCTTCTTCGAGTTTATCCCTCTCTCCCTTGTATTCTTTATTTGTGTACTCAGTCTTCCCCTAATTGGATTATAGGAATCATAGGTTTGGAGCTGGAAGGGACCTCAGAGGCAATCTAAACACCCCTCCCCCTTTTTACTGGTGAAGATATTAAGGTTCAGCGAGGTTAAGGGGCCAGAAGTAGGATTGCAACCCAGGTTTCCCTGGCTCCCAAACCTGGCATTCTGTTGGCTACAGCAGGGCCTGTATCTGATCTACCTCTGTATTCCCTGAAAACAGGACTCACTACAGGGCAGGTGCCTGATAAATTATTGAATTAAATTGAACAACAAAAATCCCATTGCTATAAATCTGTAAAGTGGGGTTAATAATCCTAGAACTACTGTATCTCATAGGGTTGTTGTGAAGAAAGTGTTTTGTAAATAAACCTTGGGGACTATATTAAAGAAAAGAAACCTATAAATGATCCTATTTGATCAAGATGCAGTAGAAAGAGTCCCAAGCTGGGAGACAGGAGACCTGGTTTCTAGCTTCAACTGTGTCACTAACTCCATATGTGACCTTAGACAAGTCACTTCTCCTCTGGGCCTGAGTAGCCTCATCTGTAAAATGAGGGTTTGGACAAGACGCTTGGTAAGGTCTCTGACAGTGCTAATGTTTTATGTTAACAACAGTAATGGCAACAATAGCTCACATTTCCATAGCTTTCATCTTTACAAAGTTCTCCTCACCACCAAGGGAAATTGGTACAATGTGAATCATTAGCTAAATTAAGAATCACAGAAACTCTGAATCCCTGGATCACAGAATCTCAAAGTTGAAAGGAACCTCAGATACTGTCTAGTCTGCCCCATACCTGAGCAAGAATTCCGGGACACGTGGCCCTGGATCCCCTGCTGCAAGACCTCCAATGATTGGTTACCTTTCACTTCCCGCTCCCCCTCCCCCCCAGCAGCCTGCTCCACTTGTGCGTAGCTCTAATGCTTAGGAGGCACTTCCTTATGTTAAACCAAAATTTGTCTCTCTGGACCTTCCACCCTTTGCTCCCAGAGCTACTTTCTGGGATTTAGCAGATTAAGCTGAATCTGTCTTCTACATGACAAGCCTCAACATACTTGCTAGGAGCTGTCACGTCTTCCCCTTCCCTTTCAAATTCTAATTTTTGCAAACAGCATCTCAAGGTCCAAGGGGGGAAAGGACTTGCCCAAAGAAACAAAATTAGGCAGCAGTAGCGTAGGGACTTGGACCCAGGTCTCCTGATTCTTTTCACTGCACCAAGCTGATTCTCCTAAGGACCCTCCCATCCCTGACCTTTGGTGACAAAGGATTATTCTTTCCCCTTTGCTCTTCTTGTCTGATTTCTTATCCATTACTGACTGTAGAAGGAGGCTCCAGATTTCCAAGGGCCCCATGGCCTTGAGGGGCCACATTGTCTCCTCCTCCTCCTCCAAGAAGGCTCCCCTTCCCCTCTCTGTGCCCTTCCCCCGACTCACCTTCAGCAGCCACTGGGTGTTGTTCTCCAGGACTCGCTCTAACTGTTGCACCCTCTGGACTGACCAGTCATTGCCCTGAAGTGCTTCTGCTGGGGAGTCGCGCTGCAGAGTGTTGGCACTGCTGCCAAAGGCCTCTGGCCCTGGTGGGCACGGCTCTGGCTCCGGCAGGACAAATGTGTAGCTGCACTGACCGTGCTGGACCCGGTGGGCCCGGCGGTGGGCACTGGCCTCAGCCCTCCTCCTCTGGGTGCTCACCGTGGCCACAGTAGTTAGGACTAGGAGGAAAGTGCCGGGCTGCATGGCTTGGCTCAGGGCCTCCCAGGCTGTGGAATGTGCGTGTGGATATATGTTATGTATCTGTGTGGAGTATGTGTGTGTGTGTGTGTGTGTGTGTGTGTGTGTGTGTGTGTGTGTGTGTGTGTGTGTGTGTGTATGTATAAGTGTGAGTAGGTGTGTATTTATGGATATAGTGGTGTGTATGTGTTGGGGAGCTGGCACAGTTAAAAACCTTTCATGGGTCTCCCCTGCCCTTGGCCAGCCTGTCTCTTCTGTTCCTGGTCAGGATAGGGAGACAGACGGACAGACAGCTGAGGAACCCTGCCCGCTGAGATGTTCAGGGAGGCTGTAGTTGGGAACCACACAGCTAGGCTATTTATATTCGCTCTAAATACCGAAGCTGCTTCCTTTCCCCCCACACTCCCCCCTCCCCCCCCTTCACCTCTATTCTTCCCTCATCTTCCCCTTCCTTCCTCCCTCTCTCCCTTGCTCTTCCTCTCTCCTCAGCTCCTATAAGTCCTCTTAACTGTCTAGCAGCCTGCCCCCTCACCCCCCTTTTACCCAGCCCCGCATCCCAGTAAGGAAAAAAAAAACACATACACCAACCCAAAATCTCTCTTTTCTTCCCCCCAACTCCACTCCCAGAGCTCAGAGCTCAAATTTCAACCTCCCTCCCTCTCTCTCCCTCCCTCACAACCTCCCTCCCCCTACCCTCTCCTCTTTCCTTCCCCCCCAACCTTCCTCCCCTCTACTCACACAACCTCTCCTTCTCCTCCACCACCACTCTGGGGCTTTCTCACCCCACCACCAACTTTACCCTGCTCTTGCTTAGCATTAATCTAGCCGGCCACCTATTGGCCCAGAACTGGAATGACCCCAAGAGAAAATATTTGGGAAGGGGGGAAGGGGGGGAGGGAAGGAGGCTTTTTTTTTTTTTAACAATGCCTATGTAGGGAGAAAACAATTTGGAGAGAAGAGGCTTGAACCCCAGGTCAGATCCCCAGCTCTTCCTCCCCTCCTCTCCTCACACCATGGACACAGCCCAGGAAATCATTGTGTGATCAGGACCAGCTGGACCTGGGGAGGGTTACGGAAAGAGCCATTAAGGAGAAGACGATTCCTTGGCTGATCCACGCTAGTCATACATAACCATGTCTTTTGTGAAGAGCGTTTGTGCTCCCAGCTGTGGGGATGAGAGACTGAGATGAGGGAGCAGAAACAGAGGGGGGAAGGCAGCAGAACAGATTTGAGTCTGACTTTCTGTGTGACCTGAGAATCACTGCTCCACTCTGGACATCAGTTTCTTCATCCCCCATCAAGGGCTCAGTTTCTTTCTCTGTCAAACGACAACACATTTGATACCTGCCCTGCCTTCTTGACAGGTGTGTTGGATGAGGAACAAATACAGTTGTGTCTGCAAAAGAGTGTCTTGGAAAAAAATGTGGAATGCTGTATATTGAGGAAGTGACATTTGGTGGAGAAAGGACTGGGCTTGTCATAAGTTCTGGGTTTGGTAGTTGGCTCTTCTGTTAACTATTTGTGTGATCTTGAGCAAGTCACTTTACCTCTCTCTGAGGGTCAATTTTCTCATCTGTCAAATGAGAGAGAGGGCTGGATTAGATGATCTCCAAGGTCCTTTATAGGAAGGAAGGAAGGAAATAAGCATTTATTAAGTACCTATTTAATTTAATATGTACCAAACAATGTACTAAGTACTCCACAAATATCTCATTAATAATATTAGCAATAATGATAATAGCTAATTATTTATATAGGCAATTAGGTAGTCTAGTAGCTACAGAGCTGAAGTCAGGGAGACCTGAGTTGAAATCTGGCCTCAGACACTTATAAACTGTATGACCCTGGGAAAGTCACTTAACCTCCATTTGCCTTAATCCACTGGATAAGGAAATAGCAAACCTCTACGATATCTTTGCCAAGAAAATCCCATAGACAGTATTGACGAGTTATGATCTATGGAGTCCTGGAGAGTCCGATGTGACTGAATGTTGAGTCCAACAACAACAGCATTTATATAGCACTTATAGGAACTTATAGTTCCAGGCACTGTGCTAAGTGCTTTATAATTATCATCTTATTTGATCCCCATAAAACCCCTGGGAAATAGGTGCTATTATTAATCCCATTTTACACATGATTAAACTGAGGCAGATGGAAGTTAAGTGACTTGCCTAGGGTCACACAGCTAAGTACCTGAGGATAGATCTGAATGCAGGTCTTCCTTATTCCAGGCCCAGCACTCTATCTGCTACACCCCCTTCTAACTATCTCTCTGAAGTTCTATAGTTCTTTGATTCTGTGAAAGATGACCAACCAACCAATCAGTCCATAAATGTTTATTAATCTATTCCTACATGGCAAGCACTTCACTGGGTCTTGGGGCTACAAAGTGAGACAGTCGCTGTCCCCATAGAACTTGGGTTCTAACTGGAGGAATGCTACCTGTTCAGAGATGAGTAAATACAAGATGTATACAAAATAAACACAGTTAAGGGGAACTGGGGGGTGGAGGGAGCTAAAAACTTGGAGAATCCTTAGAGGTCCCTTGAAGGAGGTGACCCTGGCACTGATCCTTGAAATGGGGCAGAGGGGAGCCAGGAGAACCTTCTGGGCATGGGGGTAGAGGGGCAGCCAATTCAAAGGTCGGGCCAGATGGCCTCTGAGGTCTCTTCAGACCAGGCCATTTTGTCATCATTTAACTCCAGGCTGAAAGCATGAAGGTGGGAGATGGGGTGTTGTATACAAGTTGTTGCTGGTCAGCCCGTTTGGTCGGAGCTTAGAGTGAGAGAAAGTAACTTGCAATCATCCTGGAAAGATGGACAGGGGCCAGATTGTGAAGGACTTTAAGTGGCCAAGAGAAGAATGTGTATGTTATTTATCTTGAAGGGAAGGAACCACTCAAGGTTCTTGAGCACAAGAACGTCATACTCAGAACATCAACATGATGGCTTGTGGAAGATGGAAGAAAGTCTCCCTTGGAGAAGAGGTTAGAGATGTCTTCTCTGGCCCCCCTTCAAGACCGACACAAGGGCCACATCCTCGCCACACATGGAGCTCACCACAAAGGAAGGCCTTCACCTCTGCTATCCATAGTTTCTCCCTTTTGCCTGTTTCAGACAGAAACCTTTGTAAATGATCAGCATTGTTCCTTCCTCTTGCCTTTTAAAAATTCAGTTCTGAAATTAATCTCTCCTAGTCTCAGTTTCCTCATTTGCAAAATGATTTGGATTAGAGAGCCTCTGGGATCATTACATTAAGATGCGGGGGAGAGACTGGATGCTAGGGAAGGAAAGAAGAAAATGAGCAATTATTAAGCACCGACTGTGCCAGACACTGTGCTAAACCCTTTCCAACACTATCATGTTTGATCCTCACAACAACCCTGGGAGAAAGGTGGTTTTATGATCCCCATATTTTTTACTGACAAGGAAACTGAGGCAAACAGAGTAAGTGACTTGCCCTGGGCCACACAGCTAGTAAGTGTCTGAGGCAGGGCTTAAACTCATCTTCCTGACTCCAGACCCAGTTTTCTATCCATGTGCAATCTAGCTGCCTCCCTGCCTTTCAGGGAGAACAATTCTGAAGGTATTATAATAGTCTAGGTGAGAGGTGATGAGGGCTTGGACCAGGGTGATGGTAGTGTGAACCAAGGAAAGGGGACAGATAGGAGAGATATTGATGAGGTAGAATTGATGAGACTTGGCATCTGATTGGATATGGGGGTGGGAGGGATGAATGAGAATGAGCAGTGAAGGCTGACTCTTAGGTTGAGGACCTGGGTCATGGAAAAATGGTGGCGCCCTCAGCAGAAATAGGCAAATTAGGAGATGGGATGGGTTTGGTGAGAAAGATGAGCTCTAAGCAAGGCCTAGACACTGAAAAAATGAAGGACTATTACTGGGATAGGGATAGGGGCTGGACCAGTGGTTTATCAGTCTAGGAAACTCCCAAATGAGGTAACTTAACTCGACCTCTGCTTATAGGCACCTTCTCTGTAACTGAGGGTATTAGAGTGGCCTTTAGAGGAAGGCCTTGCACCTAAATCTCCTAGCTTCAAGGCCAGGTCTTTATCCACAGTAGTATTTAGAGCTGGGAGAGACCAACGAGGTCTACATCAAGAAGCAATAGCCAACTTTTCATAGGAGAACAGATTTTTAGGTCTGGAAGGAGTCTCAGAGGACATTGCTTCATTTCACAGATGAGGAAACTGAGGCCTGGACCAGCTAAGTGACCAAGGGCCCAAGATCACGCAATGTTAATAGCGGGATTTGAATCCAGGTCCTCTCACTCCAGGATTCTCTCCATTGAGCCGGACGGTCTGTAGTTTAGCCTGTCCCAGACTACTCTAATCTAGTGTGGGCATTGGAATTTTCAGTTATGTTAGTAATGACAAACTATAGGGTTTAAAATTTGACTCACGTGTTATATTTTTCAAACCAGTTTCACATGCTTTGTCTCACTTGAGTTCCGTGATAGCCTTGTGAATTCAAAGTGGGATATTAGTATTTCTAGCACCCAGATAGAAAAATCAGGGCCCCATTCAGTTCAGTCATCTGCCCAACGTCCCAGAAGGAGTTAGCAGAGCAGAAGCACGTGTGTGTGTGTGTGTGTGTGTGTGTGTGTGTGTGTGTTTGTGTGTGTGTTTTATCATACTATGTAAGGAAGGGGATCCCTACCACATTAGGTAACACCCCACCTTTCTGGCCCCATTGGCTGTGCAAAGCCAGGAAGCCGCCAACACCAGCTGACTTCAACACTGTGCTTGGTCGGGTCAGTACCTAAGGAGGGAGTAAGCTGAATAAATGTTTGCTGTGTGCCAGGCACTGTGCTCAATACTTTACAAATATTATTTTATTTGATCCTCACACCAACCCTGTGAAGTAGGTGTGATTATTTTCCCTATTTTTACAGCTGAGGAAATTGAGGCTGACAGAGGGTAAGTGACTTGCCTAGGGTCAGGTCAGTATCTAGGAGAGGGAGGGAGAGGAGGAAGAGGACAAGCATTTATTAAACACTCACAGGCACCATGCTCAGTGCTTTTCAAATATTATCTCATTTGATTCTCACAACCACCTTGTGAACTAGGAAGTGTCTGAGGCTAGATTTGAACTCGTGTTTTCCTGGCTCCAGGCACATGCTGCATCCCCTGCACCATCCAGCGGCCTCCTCAGGGAGGTGCTGAGGAGGCTCATGGGAAAGCCTGGCCTCTCTTCTGGGTGGCCGGCCGCCTCTTGCTCCCTGCCAGCTGGGCTGAAGCGGAAGTTTCTCTCTGCTTGTTTTCACGGAGAGGGAGCTGATCCTGGTGTTGGGCATTGTTTCTTTCCTCGTGTTTCCCAAACTTTGATGGTGTTTTGACCTGGGCAGGATGCTTGGGGGTTGGCTGTGGTCTTTGCTTTGCCAGCAACAAGGGAAGAGAAAAGAGAAGCCACTTGTGACTTAAGGACTACAACCCTATGGGAAAAGATTAAAAAACAA
Source organism: Pseudochirops cupreus (assembly GCA_028627135.1). NCBI lineage: Eukaryota > Metazoa > Chordata > Mammalia > Diprotodontia > Pseudocheiridae > Pseudochirops > Pseudochirops cupreus. The sequence goes on along the minus strand of CM053581.1, from coordinate 266,915,658 downwards.
ACAAAGAAACTAACCAGCTCATAGAATCAGAGCCAGAAGGGCTCTTAGAAAGAAGGCATCTAGTTCACCAGCTTCCCTGAAGAAGGATCCCTTTCCAGCCTCCTCGACAAGTGATCGCTCAGCCCCTGATTAAAGACCTTCATTGGTGGTGAACAAGGCTCTCTCCTCTGCCCCCACACCACCAAGTTCCACTTTCTACCAGCTCTTAGTGTTGACATTTTTTTTCCTTTTCTGGAGCCAAAACCCGATCCTCTGCTACTTTTGTCCATTGCTTCTAGTTTTGCAATCTGGGGAGAAGCAGAACGGGCCTAATTCCTCTTTTCCAGATTGTTGTTGATCAGTTCTTTCAGTCATGTCTGACTCTCCATGACCCAATTTTAGGAGGGATTTTCTTGGCAAAGATACTGGTGTGGTTCTCCACTTCTTTCTCTAATCTATTTCACAGATGAGGAAACTGAGGCAAACAAGGTTAAGTGACATGCCCAGCGTCACACAATTGAATTTGAACTCAGATCTGTCCTACTCCAGGCCCAGCTCCTTGTCCACTGTACCATCTAGCTGACCTTTTCCAGGTCAGACATTCAGATGTTCAAAGACTTTGAGAACATTATTTAGAGCTGGGAGAGAGCTTAGACAGGATCTAGCCCAACCCCTTCATTTTGCACAGGAGGAAACAGATCCAGAAGTGACGTGACTTACTCAAAGTTACATGGGTAGTAGTAAGCAAAAAAAAAAAATGAAAACTGGTCTTCTGACCCAAAATCCAGCGACCTTTCCACCACCCAATACTGATTCTCTTTTCTAGGCTAACCAGCTCCAATTCCTTCAAAGAATCTTTGTATGCCTTAATTTCCAGGCCCTTCGCCACTGTGACAGCTGTGCCCTAGACGCTCATAAGTTTGTCAATGCCTTTCCTGTAATGTGGTGCACAGAACACAATACTCTACACAGAATATGATGAGGGTAGAAAAGAGAGGGACTATCACATTCCTTATTCTGAATGGTCTGCTCATTATTACAGTCTAAGATGGCACTAGCTTTTGGGGATTGCCATATGCCAGGCAGCAGAATGGAGAGAGCACCAGGTTTGGAATCAAGAAGACTTAAGTTCATATTTGACCTTCGACACTTACTGGCTGACTTGTGACCCTGAGAAAGTCACTGCCTCAGTTTCCTCAAATGTAAACATAATAATATTACATATCATTGTTATTAGGATAATAATGGCACCTACCTCACAGGATTGTCGTAAAGACAAAAATGAGAAAATGTTTGTAAAGCGCCTGGCATAGGGTGGGCACTATATAAATGCCTATTCTATTCCCTTTCCCTTCCTTCCAGAAGAATTTCCAGCCGTTCTGATCTCAGAATGTAAGAGAGATTAATTTAAGAACTGACTGTTTATAAAAAACAAGAGCAGGGTACAATGCCTTTCATTTACAAAGATTTCTGTCCAAAGCAGTAAAAGGGATGAACTATGGATAGCAGAGGTGAAGACCTCCCTGTGTAGTGATGCTCCATGTGTAGCCAGGATGTGGTCTGTGTGTAGGTCTTGAAGGAAGGCAGAGTAGACATCTCTAGCTTCTTCTTCCCTCACCCTTCTCCAAGGGAGACTTTCATTCCTGCCAGGAGGAGAAAGAGGAGGTTGGGGCTGGAGGCTACCACCCTGCTGTTCTCTGAGCTAGAAATATTTCTATCTGCTTTCTTAAATATTGTTCATCTGGGGGATGTGATTGAATTAGATTGCTTCATCACTGGGAGGGGAAGCAGGTACCACCCAAGCTCTATATCCAAGGCTTGACCCCTTTCCCTCCTAATATCAGTTCCACACACATAGCAAATGAACACATATAGCAAATAGCAAAGAAACCCTTTTGTCCAAATAATGGTAAAACAGAAATCAGAGAAAGTCTACATAAAAGAGTATATACCAGACAATACAGAGGGAAGGCTCTCTCTCACTGGGAACTGGTAGCTCAGCTCAACCAAGAGAGAGGGACCTAGATCTCACTCAAGGGAGACTCCCTGAAGTCTCTAGAGTAGCAAGCTGGAAATAGGGACATGATGGAGAGTGTCCGCTCCTCTTATGCCTTCCCAGTCTTTTTTCTTCAGCAAGCTGAACTGGGATTGTTCTCTTCCTTCCAACTTTCCTCTTGAAGCTAGAAGCCAGGAGAACCTGAAATGTCTTAACTCTTGAAGAAGACCTGAAGCATGACCAGTCCCCCAGGCACTGCCCCTTAGAGTCCATAAGGGGGACTGGTGGAGGCTAGAGCTCTCACCTCTCACCAACTCTGCCCTACTTTGCACATAGGGCAGGCCCTTCTTCTCCACCAATAAGGAGGAAGTTCCAGTGGGCCTTGGGATAGGAGTCACATATGGTTATGAGCAAATTCCCCTGTGCAGAAGCTACTGGATAAATGCAATGTAGCATAGTGGATAGAAGGATAGGATTTGTGGTGGGAGGATCTGGGTTAAAATCTTGTTTCAGACCCACTATCTCTTTCTTTATCTGGGTAATGGGGATAACAATATCTTGATTCTTAAGTCACAGAGTTGTTGGGAGTACCAAAGTAGTGAAGGGTATATACACATATATATGTATATGTGTGTATCTATGTATAATCTATATATCTATATATAAAACTTTAAGGCACTCAATCAGTCAATGGCAATTTAATAACCATGGCAAGACTGGGTCCTGGTGGGGGGAGGGGTCCAAGGGGCCTCTTTCGACTTTGGACCTGTTTATGCCAGTGAGCCTGACTACCTACAAGAAGGGTCAGGCTTGGTTTTCTCCCATTCTTTGGTTCTCTCCACACCCATCCTGGAGTCCTCCGAAAAATTTGCCCAAACTTAGATTCAGCTCATGTCTAAGATCAGCAAGCATTTACTAAGTGTTTACCATGTGCCAAGCACTGCGCTAAGGTTTTCCCAAACATATTCTTTGAATAGTTTGAGGGGAGTAGAAGGATACTCAGTGTACAAGGCAGATCATTAGTAGGACAGCTATTTATTTCCGCTACACAAAAAGAATGTTAAACACACCAAGACTCACAAGCGTGCATTGAAAGAAAAACATAAAATAATTAAAAAATTTTTTTGCCAATTACACGTTAAAAACAAATTCTAACATTTAAAAATGTTTTTTGAGTTACAGATTCTCTCCTCCATCCCTCCTCTTCTCTCCCTCATTGAGAAGGCAAGCAATTTGATCTAGGTTATACATGTGCAGTCATGCAAAACATAATTCCATGTTATTCATATTGTGAAAGAAAACACAGCCAAAAAAACCCCAAGAAAAATAAAGAAAGTAGAGTAAAAGTATGCTTTGATTTGCATTCAGACTCCATCAGTTCTTTCTTCAGAGATGGATGGCATTTTTCATCATAAGTCCTACAGAATTGTCTTAGGTCATTGCATTGCTGAGGAATAGCCAAGTCATTCACAGCTGATTATCATACAGGATTGCTGCCGCTATATACAGGGTTCTCCTGGTTCTGTTCATTTCACTTTGCATCAAATCATGTAAGTCTTTCTAGGTTGGAAAAACAAAATAAGCATCAGCAATAACCTAGTTACTGCTATACATTTCTGGGCAGGTGATACTTGAAACATCAAGGCATGATGCTGTTTGGAGGAGTCCTGCATGGTAATTTTACATTTCACACACACACACACACACACACACACACACCCCACTCCATACCTTCTAAACAATTCCTTCCAAGACTACATCTTCTGAGAAACCCGGTCATGGATTGAACTCCTACCCCTCCTCTCTTCCCCCATCCCCATTGATGATCATCTTCTCTCATCCAGAAACTCCTCCCCCCACCGGTCAGCTCTCACTGAGGGAGCCCAAATCTCTGGACATCTTAAACTCATGAGATTGCCTCCAAGGCTGGAAGCATCCATTATCTTCTCACTCTGTACTATTTCACTTGTTGATCTCTTCAGTTCATATAGATTTAATTATCACCTTTATGTTAATGATTCTCAGCTATACAGATTTACTTATCTAGCCCTAACCTCTCTCCTAACCGCCAGATTCTCATCTCCAACTTGTCTGTTGGCCATCTCAAACTAGAAGTCTCATAGATATCTTAAAATATCTCAATATCAGAATTCAACATCTTTCCCTCAAAAGCTTTCCCTCTTTCTAACTTCCTTGTTACTGTAGATGGTACCACCATGCTCCCAGTCACCTGAGTTCAAAATCTGTGTATCATCCTCTAATCCTCACTCTCACCCTCCCAAACTGTGGCCAAGACACCTGGCAAGTTACCTTTGTTGCAACTCTCAAACACACCCCTTCCCTTTCTCTCCTCTGACACTGTCACAGCCTGGGTACAAACTCTTTTCACCTCATGCCAGGACTATTGCAATAGCTGCTGGTTGGATCCCTGCCACAAGTCTCTCTCCACTTTAATCTATCCTCCTCTCAGCTGTCAAAGCAATCTTCCTAAAGTACAAGTCTTTGTACACAAACTCTTGTGGCTTCCTATCGCCTCCAGGATCAAATATAAAATTCTCTGTTTAGGGTCTAGAGACCTTCATAACTTGATGTCCTCTTACCTTGTCTGTCTTCTTGTACCTTACTGCCCCACATGTACTTTTTGATCCACTGATAACGGCCCCCTTGCAGTTTCTCAAACAAGGCATTTCATCTCCCAACTCCAGGCATTTTCTTGGGCCATCCCCCATGTCTGGAATGCTCTCTCTCTCTCCCCAGGTCCACCTCCTGGTCTTTCTGGCTTCCTTCAAGTCCCAGCTAAAATTCTACCTTTTACAGGAAGCCTCTTCTAATCTCCTTTTAATTCTAGTGCCTTCTGTTGTTATTTCAGATTTATCCTTGTATATATCTTGTCTGAACAGTTTCCTTCGTGTCATCTCCCCTATTAGATGGTGAGCTCCTTGGGGCAGGGATCTATTTTGCCTTTCTTTGTATCCCTAGTTCTGACACATAACAGATATATAGTGTTGATTGTTTGATTGATTCAGTTTCTCCAGTGGCTTATCAAGTCCTTGGTCGTTGGATTAGGGCCTGACATTTAGAGTACCAATAGTTTAATGTTTACAAACGATCAGAAAGCTGTGATCCTTAGGACTCTCCCATATTCACCACAGACCCATGCACAGAACTGAGGGCTTCTCTGTGTTTACCCTTGCTTCATAGGCGGCCATGTCCAAAGCATTCATCACCAAGTGGCCAGCCTGCTGGTGATGAGCCCCTCTGTATTTAATTACTTTGGTTTTCAGAAGGAAGTGGCTTTATTTATTGTTGGGATCCTTCTGAGACTGAGCTTATGTTCTGCTGACAACCTTCAAAAACCCAGGGCCATCTCCACACCATAAAGAAGCCCTAGGGTATGACTTTTGTGGAGGATTTCAATGCGAACACTGAAAAAGAATCTTCCCTTTTTAAATTAGACAACTCCAATTCAGAGAAACATGGGATGTGGATTGTATGGATGTAAAATGAAGTAAAAAATGCAGGAAAAAGAATGTATGCAGCTACAGTAATATAAATGAAAAGAACACTACTAAAACAGAGCCAAATGTCAGATGACTGTAAGGACCAATCTTTGCCCTGGAAAGGAGAGAAAACGGACCTCCCTTCTTTTGGCTGAGAGGTCGTGGGTTCTAGGTGAAGAATGGGGCATATACTGTCAGACTGAATCACTGTGTTGGTTGGTTTTGCCTATTTTCCTTGCTACAAGGAAAGGCTTATTGGCTGAGTAAGAAATTACTATGGTGGAGAAACAAAAGGCATTGATAAAGCTTTTATATAAAAAAATTAACTAAATGAAATGAATGAATGAGACTGTTTACCAGAAGATGATCCTTTGAGCACAGAGGCAGGGACCTCTTTGAGTTTTACAATACTCCTGTGAGAAAGATATAAGGAAAAGGTTGGCCCATTCCAAAGATTTAAAAATACCTGAGGCCCAGAAAGCAAAAGTTGTTTACTAGAGAGAGGAACTTATTTACTGAAGATAGCAGAGGGTGGCCCACTGTCCTACAAGAAAAGGAGTTGGGAGCGGGGAAGGTATCCTCTCCTCAGAAGAAACCCAAGGCTCACTCTTGGGACTCTGGAGGTATTGGGTGATTGTCCTCATTTTGACCTGAAGGAATTGGGTTAAATCAGCAATTCTCTTCTCCCCACCACCCTAATCCAATTTTCCTTTCCTATCCCCTTTTCAACTCCTTAAATAAACACCGAGTGATAATTAAGGGATGAAAAGCAAGGCAGCTTGAAGCAGACCCACATTCCTCTCCTCGGAGTCCTGTTTACATTTCTGCTAAGAAAATTACCCGGGGCACCTCTGGCATTATCTGATTGGCAAGCAGGAGAGGCTCTGGCAATCACTCTTCAGAGCCATTAGTAACCTTGGAGAGAGACCAGCACCATCAGTGGCCCTCTTGAGGGCACGGGAGAGCTGAGAAGGGGTGCTCCCCAGAGCCCCACTAGCAACAATCTTGATGTCACAGGCAGAGAGTAATTTATAGCTTCAAAACCTTTTCCCTTAGCCTCTCCAGTTCCCATTCTTCCAGGTTGGCCCTGGATGGGTCACTTAAAATGAAGGGGTCAAGTAGCTTAGTCAGAGCCAAGGAGACAACCTTAAAACTTGTTTAAATGGACCAAAGATCTGAACTCTGGGTTTTGCATACAGGAAGCTTGAAACCAATCAATCAATCAATCAGAAAACATTTATTAAGTGTTTTCTATGTTCCAAGTATGTGCTGAAAACCCATCATTAGACATAGGAGTTAGGACAGCTGGGCCCTAGATTTTATTTAGCTGTTATCATCTGCTATATTCCATAGCCTCCCAATGTGAAATTGTGCCCAGGGTTGCTGTAATTAAATGTATTGTGTGAATCTGAGGTGAAGAGGAGTGGAAAGCCCAGGACTTGGGAGTTGGAAGACCTAGAAATGACATCTTGACTGTCACCAACACACTGTGTATCCTTAGATTAGAAGCAACATGGAGCAGGAGAAAAAGTGCTGACCATAGAGTGGAACAGGCCTAGGTTCAAATCTCGGCTCTGCTACCTGGTGCTCCTGTGGCCTTCAGCAAGAAACAATCTTTTGGGATGCCACTTTCCTCATCTGTAAAATGGGTGATTACACTAGATGAAGTCCAGACTCCCTTACAGATTAAAGTCTAGAGGGCTAGGTCACCTCACCTTTCTGTGCCAAGCGCTGTGCTAGACTCTGAGGAGACAATGATGAAGAATGAAACAATTCCCACTTTGAGGGCAATTGCATTCTAGTGCAGTGGTGTCAAACTCAAATACAAATGGGCCTAGAAACTGTACATAAGAATCCTTTCAGGCCTCATATTGACTTAGAAAACCACATATTAACATTATATTTTATTGCATTTTTATTTTGTTAAATATTTCCCAATTATATTTTAATTTGCTTCAGGCGACATTTAGGAGTGTTGTGGGAGGCATGGGGCTTAGAGTTATGTGTTTGACACCTCTGTAAAGGAAATTAAAGCAGAGCTTGTGAGCTCTAAAGTATAATATAATGTAAAATATATTTTTTATGTCATCAGTTTTGCAAAATTAGTAAAAGTTTGTCTTTGGGCTTTCTCACCTCTGGCTCTTTCAATTCTTTCATTAGGGCTGATTCTTGCTACCCTTACCCCTCCTGGACCTACCAACTAACAGATGTTACTAAGGCAAGGGTTCTTAACCTAGGGTCCATTAACTTGGTTTTTCATCATTTTGATAACTATATTTCCATGTAATTAATTTCATTTGTAATTCTATGTATTTTATTTTATGCATTTAAAACATGATTCTGAGAAGGGATCCATAGGCTTCACCGAAGATGTCCAGGACATATAAAAAGAGGTTGGAAACTTTGTGCCAAGAGGACAATGTAATTTTTTCCTTTCCTTATACATGAGGAATTTACATTCTCAAGGAGGATCCTGGGGAGTGTAAGAGATGATCAAAGGAAAGGAAATGTTCATTGTGAAAGCTACCTAAGGCACCGTGGGGTTTCTCTAAAGGGAGAGAAACTTTTGGGAAGTCTTTTAGTCTCCCATAATACATAGGAAGTTAATCAACTACTGTGCTTAATGGGAAGACTAAACCTCTGTCTTTGGGAAGGCTCCCTACTCAGTTGCATTCAAGGAAAATGAGGCATCCCTTCTTCTAGTCCCAATTTTTTTCCTTAGTCTTAAGACTGGAGATGTTAGAGTCCAAGTTCAATGGGATGTTTGCAATTCACTGTTTGGGGGTGCCATATGTCATGGAAAATGTTACAGAGACACTACTTGACTGAGGTAGAAGGGGCTGGCGACCTGCTCTACCCCAATCCGTATCTGGACAAGTGGTCCTATACAAAAGCTAGGGGAAACCTATATTCTCCTTAGTTCAGGGTTCATTAACTTGTTTTTTTTAAAAAGTATTTTGATAACTGTATTTCAGCATACTTGGCTTCCTTTGTAATTCTTTGTATTTTATTTTATGCATGTAATATTATTCTTAGAAAGGGTCCCTGACACACAGAAAGGCCAAGAACCACTGCAATAATGAATTGGGTCGCCCATTCTCGCATGAATCGGCTCATCACCCTAACCTTGGCTTCCCCAGGAAAAGTTGCTAATTATAGTAATAGTTCTGTCTCAAAGTTTAAAGGATTCCCCAGGAAAAAGAGAAGGGTGAAAAAAAGAGAGATCCAGTGCACAGTATGAATCTGGCATGGTAACAGATAGTTTATCCTTACTTAGAAATAGGTTCTGACCTAGAAAAGTCACTCTGTGAATTAACAGAATGATTTAAACAGGACTCAGTAACTTAGCTTATATTTATGATATAGTTGACTGGGAAGCTGATAATTAGGCCTCATCAGAACATTGATCGATCTTTGCTGTAAGGCTGCTAATTAGGTAGTTTACATTTCACCTCTGCACTGAGTATTGTCTGATCAAACAACCAGGCTTGATCTTCTTCACCAGGGCCTCCTAGATACTTGCTTTGGTTCCAGTCTGCTCCTGTTTTGACTGTAAATGCTATCATTCAGGTAGATGAAACTGAAAATGTTTGCAGACCACCCCCCCAGAAAAAAACCTTCAAAGCTCACAAGGTTATCTACAAAAGAGAAAAAATGCAAAAGTAGATAAGCAGCCAGGTGCTAACTGGTTAGGTCTTCCTGGCACTAGCCATCCTGTGGGTTGAATTGCCATGATATTAGGGTATAGAAAGGACCTTATCTCTTCTCCACCCCTCCTTGTGTCATATCTTTTTTTTTTCCAGTGGGGGCAGGAAACAGGCTGTAGCCAAGAAGTTCAACTGGATATTGTCTCTTCTTTTAAAAATGTTCCCCAAACTGTCAGCGTTTATGGCTTAGCTGTCAATCAAGGGACACTCGTTAATGAGCCACACATGGTCAGAAGCTAGACCCCCAGGTTTCCACATGGTCTCTCTGGAGCAAGGAATGGGCGCTGAGTATACCTGGGAAGCAAGGAAACATACAGTTGTACAGGTATAAGAAGATGGCTTTAGTCAGTCAGGTGTCAGTCTGCAAAGTGAAGATCCCATTGGTAGACACATGCCCCAAGAAGATCAAAGACAAAAAGGGAGCTCCAAGACACAGCAAAATATTTATAGCACACTCTTATGTTAGCTAAGAACTGGAAACAACGTGGGTGCACAATGTGACACATCAGTATATTAGAATATTTCTGCAGGGTAAGAAAAAAATGGGCATGAAGAATTCAGAAAAACATGGGAAGACATATATGAACTGATGCAAAACAAAGTAAACATAACTAGAAATACAATATACACAATGACAACAATATTATAAACAAATAATATAAATAATATAATGGCCAAATTAAGCCCTGAAGAAGAGATGAGAGCATGCAACTCCCTCCTTTCTTTGCAAGAGGGAGGGGATTGTAGTTGTGTAATATCACATATACCACCGAGCTCAGTTGACTTGCTGACTAATTTTGCTGACCTGTTTTCCCCGTCTCTTTTTTTATTCTTTATTACCAGAGATGACTCTCTGAAGAGGGGAGAGGGAAATAAAGGTGATTTAGAACAGAAGAGATCAACAGAAGCAGTAAGAAACTTTAGTATATCATCAAAGACACATATAACCCATTGCATAATGAGCACGAGGGTTGACAAATTGACTGTCCCAAGTGATGTGCTGAAATCCACAGTGTAGCGGAAGGTCTCCAGCCTGTTGAGTGGCTCTTTTATTGGAAGACTCATAGAATCATAGATTTAAAAAGGAACTCATAGACTACCCTCTCATTTTATGGATGATGAAACTGGAGCAATAATCTCACAGGATGTGTAAGTGTGAATGGGTTATAATCTGCACTGATGGGGGTGGGGTGGGGATATATCCACATGAAGGGAGAAAACTTGGTACAGTGGGAAAAGTACTAGCTTTGAAGTTAGACAAAGTGGGCAAATCATAACCCACCTGGGACCCCATTTTTTTCAGCTTTAAATTATATGACCTTCCAACTCCAGTTGATCCTATGAATGAGTACTTTAGGATTACACATATTAGGCTCTGGGGAAAAAAACAAAGGCTTTGACAAGAAGGAAACAAGCACTTATTAAGTGCCTACTATATATCAGGCACTCTGCTAAAAGCTTTTACAAATTTTTTCAAGTTTTTCAACAACAATTGTTGTGCAACTATTATCTCCATTTTATAGTCAAAGAAACTAAGGTCTGTAGAGGTTAAGTGACTTTCTCAGGGTCATACAACTCGTAAATGGCTAAGACCAGATTTGAACTCAGGTCTTTCTGATTTCAGATCATAACTCTAACCACTGTATCATCTAGTTGCTTTGGTGTTTGACTATGAATACTGCTGTCAGTTAGCAAGCATTTATTAAATTCAGGAATACAAAGAAAGGCTAAGCCAATCCCTGCCCTCAAGGAGCTTACATTCTATCTTGGGGAGAACAATATTCAAACAACTGTGCACATACAAGGAATATTACAGAGTAGAGGGAAGGTAATCTCAGAAGGAAGGCACTAGCATTAAGAACAGTGAAAGGCTCCATGATTCCTATGCTCCTGGTGAATGATAGGGGAGGAGAGAAGTAATGATTTTCCTGGACCCTTTAATTATTAAAAGTATTAAAGTTTAATACTTTGTGTCACCATTTCATGGAAGTTGCACAATTGTACAATTACATCCATATGAAGTAGGGAACAATTTCAGATTATTTCCTCCTTATGAGAATCAATATGGCATAAGGAAAAATGCCCTGGCTTAGAATGAGAAGACCTTTGTTTGAACTCTCACTTTTTTTGTTGTTCAGTCAATTTTCAGTTGTGTCTGACCTCATTTGGGATTTTTTTTTTGGCAAAGATACTGGAGTGGTTTGCCATTTCTTTCTCCAGCTCATTTTATACTTGAGAAAATTGAGGCAAACAGGGTGAAGTGACTTGTTCAGGGTCACACAGCTAGTAAGAATCTGATTTCAGATTTGAATTCAGGCCTTCCTGACTCCAGGCCCAGCAGCACTACCCTACCTAGCTGTCTAGCTGGCTCTATCACTTGATAATTATGAATCATTTCTGCTAACACCTCTGACTTGGGGGTGGGAGGGAATCATTCGGCATCTAGCCTTATTCTTATCTGACCCTGAATCTTTTCCATAACTTCCTGAAGTGTCTATTTGATGACTTTTAGTGATGGGGAGCTCATCACCTCATGAAGAAAGCTATTCCATTTATCAGAACCTGATCTGTAAGATAAGAATACTGTCAATCACATTTCCAACCTCATTCAACACACATCTATTAAGTGCCTACCGTGTGCAGACCATTGTGCTAGCATAAATAAGATATACTTCATGCCTGTAGGAGCACATAGTCTATTAGGGCTGTTGTAAGGAAAAGTACTTTGTAAAGTGTTATATAAATGTGGTCTATCATTATTCAACTAATGTAGAAACAGGGACCTGAAGAGATCTTGAAGGCATCTGGCAGCACCCTTCCTTCTGCAGGGTGAGGGAGCTGGCTGGCAGATCTCCCTGGCTCAGCCTCATTTCTGGGTTTGAACTTGGCAGTAGCTGCTGGGAGTTGATTAATGAGCCTGGTTGGGTCAAAGGGCGGTTCTATTTTGGAAAGTGAGGCCCTGAGGAGGGCAGGCAGACCCCATGACGACAGTAAACTGACAAATCCAAAACAAAGAACCAGGCTCTGGGACGTCCCTGGTGGACAGGGAGATGGATCATCTCTGCTCTTGGGGGACAAGACAAATGGCCGAGTGCTGGGATCTTTGTGGTGGGTTCATCTGGGAAGGGGAGAGAGCTGAGGGTGGGGAGTGAGCAGAGCAATATAATCCATTTCTGAAATAACCTGGCTCCCCACCAGCCTCTGAATTTGCTCTCTATCTCATAACACCAGAGCTGTAATGGTTGAGAAAGAAAGGTAGGAAATGCGGGGGGGGGGGGAGAGAACTGATGACAAATTGAGATTTTGGTCCTCAGTTATGTCGTAAGTTTCTTTATTTAGGTTCCATGAGAGGAAGGATGGTATAATATTAAGAGGACTGAATTTGGAGTCAGGAAAGACTGGGCATTTTCATCCTGACTCAGAGTTCTTACCACCTCTGTGGCTCTGGGCAAATCACTTAATTACCCTGAATTTCAATTTTCTCATCTGTAAAATGAGTATAACATTTGCCTTGTATATCTCATAGTTCTGTTGTGAGAAAATCACTTTGTAAACTTTAACATGCTGCAAAATGCTGTCAGATTCAGTTGGTGTATTGGCTGATTTTTCTGACTTGTCCTTCCTTCCTTCCTTCCTTCCTTCCTTCCTTCCTTCCTTCCTTCCTTCCTCCCTCCCTCCCTCCCTTCCGTCCTTCCTTCCTTTCTTTCTTTTTTTCTTCTCTAGGTCAGAGGCATCAAACATGGTGGGCAGTATGTGGCCCACAATACTCCTGAGTGTGGCCCAAAATAGACTGGAATATACCTGGGAAGTATTTAACAAAATTAATAAAAATACAATAAATCATAAGTCATATCACATTTTCAATATGCAGCCTGCAGGGATCCTTACATATGAATTACTGGCTCCCTTCTAGTTGGAGTCTGACACTATTGCTCTTGAGTGTTGCAATTCAAGAAGGAACCTGAAATGTCTCGGCAGCTGCACCCCTCTCATTAGTACCAGAGAGATATTCACACTGATCATGGCAGAACTCAATTGGTAGCTTGTTTCTTCCTTGCAAGGCAATGTAGCACAGTCAAAAGAATACTGGATCTGGACTTAGATGATACAGGTTCAAATCTTGCCTCTCCTGCTTACTATGTTTGTGGTCTTGGATGAGTCATTCATTGCCTCTTGGATCTCTATTTCTTCATCTCTAAAGTGAAGTAGTTGGACCAGATGGCCTCTGAGGTCCCTTCTAGCTCTGAATCTATGGTCCTAAGTCATGGCCCAACCTCAGTTCTCCCAGGGGAGAAATGATGCCCAGTTCTTTAGTTCTAAAAAAGAAAGAAAGGAGAGAGAGAGAGATGGAGAGAGATGGAGAAAGAGAGGTAGAGGAGGGAGGGAGGGAGAGATAGACAGAGACAGAGAGAGACAGAGACAGAGACAGAGACAGAGACAGAGACAGAGAGAGAGAGAGAGAGAATCTGCCCCTGAGGAGATCAAGAGCCTTCCAGTATAGTTCAAGATGCCAAGATAGGACCCTGGTGCCCTGATTCCTAGCCCCTGCCCCTCATCCCTTCATCTCCTTCCCAGAAGCCTTGCCACTCCCAGATTCAGACAATTGATCTGCCTCCTTGATTGTCTCCCAAATGAGAAGGAGTTTGTTCACCTCCTTCATTGTTTGTGCTTACACATCCAGGGTCCTTAATGAAGGACCAAATGTCAGAAACTATGGAATTCCCAGGAAGCTGCCTCTCTATTCTTATTGAGTAAGGCTAGCCTTGTCTTGATGGGGTAGTGGTTTCTCTTAACTTTTCTTTCTGCAGCCATTCTCATAAGGTCATAGATTTTGAACCAGAAGAGACTAGATAAAGTCATTTAGTGCAACTCCCTCTTTTTATTTGAGGAGTCTGAGGCTCAGAGTTAGTTGCCTTGCCCAAAATCATAGAAGCAGTAAGTGGAGGAGCCAGAATTTGAACCCAGATTCATTGAATGAATTAGGCATAATTTCTGCCACACCAGGCTCCAGTCCACCCTGAATGTATTGCCAAAAATCATCTTCTAAATGGACTCATCTTTTCATGTGACTCTTCCATCATAAAACCTTCTATGGATTGTTATTACTCACCAAACTGAGTATAAACTCACAAGTCTGACTTCCAAGAACCTCCACAATCTGATTTCAATCTCCTTTTCCTGTCTGATCTTATATACTCCCCATTACACATACTCTACAGTCCAGCCAAACTGAATTTCTCACCATCCTCCTTTCCTGCTCTCCTCAAAGAGTCTTTGCTCAGGTCATTCTCCAGTGCTGGAATGTCTTTCTCTACCACCCTGTTTCAATCTGTGTAAATACTTCCCTTCTTTTAAGGTCTAGCACAACTGCTAACTATTTTATGAAATCTTTAGCCTGATCCCTTTCCCCTGTGGTGAAGGAAAGAGATCCATTTTTTTCATCAATCAATTAAATCAATAAGAATCTATTAAACAATCCATTGAGGAACATTTATTAAGCACCTACTATGTGCCAGGCAGTGTGGTGAGCACTGAGGTCACAGTACCTACTATGTGCTAAGTGATGAAGATACAAGGATAAATATAAAACAGTATGTGCCTTTGAGAACTTTACAATATAGCCAGAGTAGGCAACGGATACATATATAAGCATATGCAAAAAAAGGATACAAGATAATTTTGAAGGGAAGTCACTAGCAGCTTTGCAGATCAGGAAAGGCTTCAGGTAGAATGAAATCCTTGAGCTGAGGCTTGGAGGAAACTCAGGATCCTAAAAGGTGAAGGTGAAGAGGGAGTGCGTTGCAGCACAACAGGCAGCCAGTACAAAGACATGTAAGGAGATGTAAGAAGGCCAGACTGGGTGAACCATAGAGTGCATGGAGGGGAGTAATATGGAATGAGACTGTAAAAAGAGGTTGAGGTTGGATGGTGAGGGGCTTTAAATCTCACACCACTTTGTATCTTCGACTTATCACAATCTGCCCAATATTATAGTTGTGTGTGTCTGTCTTTTACATTACACAGAATCTCAGAGTTGGAAGGCACTCAGAGACCAACTAGGCTCATGTGTACCTTGATAAGATTCTGTGCCACAAATATCTGACAAAGGCTTTGCTTGAAGGTCCTGGGTAAGTGAACCCTCATTTTACTCTCTGGTTCTAAGAGATCTAAACAGTTTTCTTTTATGATATGATGAAATATGGTGTCTTGGCTTTTTTTTTGTCCATGGTTTTCAGGTAGTCCAATGATTCTTAATCTTACTGGTCAGTTAGGTGGCACAGTGAGTGCTGGGCTTGGAGGCAGGAGGACTCATTTTCTTGAATTCAAATATGGTTTCAGACACTTCTTAGCTGTGCAACCTTGGGCAATTCACTTAACCCTGTTTGCCTCAATTTTCTCATATGTAAAATGAGCTGGAGAAGGAAACGGCAGACCACTTGAGTATTTTTGCTGAGAAAACCCCAAGAGTCAGATAATAACTGAAAAATGACTAAACAGCAACAATGATTCTTAAATGATCTCTCTTTCATTTGTTTTCCAGGTGAATTGTCTTTGCCATGAGATACCTTACATTTTATTCTATTTTTTTCTTTTGACTTTGTTTTAATATTTTTTATTGTCTCATGACAATATCTTCTATTGGACCCATTCTAATTTTCAGGGAGTTTGTTGCCTGGGCAGAGTTTTGTACCTCTTATTTCAAGCTGTTAATGACTTTTCTAATTCTTTGTTTCATAGCTCTCATTCCCCCTCCCACATTCCCCCCCCTGCCCCAGCTCTCTCATTTTATTAATAAAACCTTTTTTAAACTATTACTGTAGCTCTTCTAGAAATTCTAGAAGAATTCTAGAATTCTAGTGTTTTTCTTTGGTGCTTTGCTGGTAGATGTTTTGCAATCATTCTCTTTTTCTGGATTTGTTATCTTGAGCATCCCTGTCACCATAATAATTTTTTATGATAGTATTATTTTTTGTTGTTCTTGTTCATTCTTCTAGCCCACTTCCCGACATCAAACTTCATACTAGGGCTGGGCTCTGACAGCATCTGGAGGGAATGTCTGGGCTGACCTTTAGTCTTCTAGATTCCTGCTGCTGCTTTTTCGGGGGTGTTAAATGTTGTGTTATTCCAGAATCTCATTCTTTCATCCTACTTCCCAACTTCATACTTTATGTTAGGAAAGATTGACTGTACTTCTTCCTGTTATTCCATCATCTTGGCTTCACACAATGTTCTGTTAACTGCCAGATCTAATGGAATTTTCTCAATCCTCATCCTACTTGATCTCTCCAAAGCCTTTGACGCTGTTGATTTTCTCCTTGATGCTCTCTTCCCTTTAGGTTTTTGTGGTACTACCCTCTCTCAGTTCTCCTCCTATCTGTCTGACTGCTTCTTCTCAGTCTACTTGGCTAGATCTTAATCCATGTCACCCCTGCTAATAGGATAAACCTAATAGGATTCCATCTAGGGACCTCTTCTCTTTCTACATTATTTCACTTGATGATCTCCTCAATTTCCATGAATCTCATTATCTCTATGCTAATGATTCCCAGATCTACTTATCCAATGTTAAACTGTCTCCCAACCTCCAGAGACAAATCTCCAACTGCATATTGGAGATCTTTATGTCCCATAGATATGTTAAATTCAACATGTCCCACAATAACTCATTACCTTTCTCCCTAAACTCTCCCCTCTTCCCATCTTCCCCATTACTATCAGGTCACCACCATCTTCTTGGTCAGGCTTACTACATAGGTGTCATCCTCAAATTCTTTCTCTCTCTCTCTCTCTCTCTCTCTCTTTCCTTCTCTCACCCCACCATATCCAATCAGTTGTCAAGCCCTGCCTAGTTTACCTTTGTAATATTTCTTATGTATACCCCCTTCTCTCCTCTGACTTTGTTACTATCCTGGTCCAAGTCCCTCATTACTTCATGCCTGAACTATAGCAATAGCCTGCTGGCTGATCTCTCTGCCAGGTCTGATCATGTCACCCCCATATCCATCTCCATTGACTCCCTGTCACCTCTAGGAACAAACAGAAAATCCTCTGTCATTTAAAGCCCTTCAGAACCTCTCTAGTCTTTTTATACCTTACTAACCCCCACATACTCTGAGATTCAATGACACTGGCCTCCTTTCAGTTCCTTGTTCAAGACAATCCATCTCCTGACTCCCGGCATGCTCACTGATTGTTCTGCATGCCTAGAATTCTCTACCTTCTAAGAATTCTTTCCTGATACCTCTTAATGCCAGTCCTTTCCCTCCCTTCATTCCCTCCAATTTATTATGTATATATCTTGTCTACACAGAATTTGTTTTCATGTTTCATACCCCATTAAACTGTAAACTCTTTGAGATCAGGAATTGTCTTTCTCCCTTCTTTGTGTCCCCATGCTTAGCACAATGCCTGGCACAAAGTGGGTACTAAATAACCATTTGCTGACTGACTTACTAATGCACTTTTGGTGAAACTACTCTGGTCATTCAAGAGAGTAATTGGGAACTATGGCCCCAAAGTTATTAGGCTATGACCTTTGACCAACACCAAGTCCATACCCCCCAAATGAGGAAAAGGATGCATATTTATGGCAACTCTTTCTGTGGTGGCAAAGTACTGGAAGCTGAGGGGGTACCTACCAGCTGGGGAAAGGTTGAACAAGTTATGGCACATAAATGTGATGGAATACCATTATGTATAAGAAATGATGAAGGGGATGATTTCAGAGAAACCTGAAAGACTCATGTGGGCTGATACAGAGTGAAAAGAGCTGAACCAGAAGAACTTACACAACACTCTTATAAAGACAAACAGCTTTGAAAGACTTAGGAACTCTGATGATGCAAGGACCAGCCACAATTCCAGAGGTCTCAAGATGAAACAAGCTGCTCACCTCCTGAGAGAAGACTGACTCCAAATGCAGATTTAGACAAAAAAGTTTTTTTTAACAGGATCAATGTGGGAATTTTATTTTGCTCTAGTATATGTATCTGTAACAGGGGTTTTGTTTTTCTTTCTCAGTATGGAGGAGGTGGGAGGGAGGGAAAGAGGATTTTCATTATTCAAAAAAAAGTAATGAATTGCTTAAAGATTACTGTGGTGTCATGACTCAGACATAGTGCTGCTTTCTGACTGATAAGGCTGCATGGGACGTCTTCTCTCATTGATACTCTGGACTTTGTGGATACAGACAAACCTTTCAAAACCTTGAAATAAGGTTTGGTAAAGGTTAGATTCTGTACAGGCTGCTGGAATTAGAATAATGAAAAAAAGCAAAAGTATGGCTTTTTAGTTCCATACATATGAAAGGGATTCTGACAGGTAATTGCTTAATTCTCCTTCTTTTAATGCAAATAGTTCAGATGGATCTGTTTAAGAACCTTGGGAGCTACTCTAATCTGAAGACAGATCCTTCAGGCCTATCCCCTTAGTTTCTGAGGGAGATTCCTGGTACCTGGTAATCCTCTGGTTTTGACAAAAAGGAGGAGTCCAGATTTCAGGTAACACCCCAATATCTGGGAGCAATTCTAGCTAAAGCTAGCCTCTGGTGTCAAACCCATTCTATTTGGGGCTGACAATAAAATCTCAATTATCTGAAGGTAGTCACAGCACAGTTCAGTTCTGTGTTAGAAAGTCCTGGAGCTTTCCTGTTGATAGACAAGACTGGTTAGATTTAGCTAGTCTTGTCTGAAAAGCTAAGGATTTGTTCATTTGTTTGTTTGTTTTCCTGTTAGACAAGACTATTTAATGATAAAAATAGCTAATATTTATGTAAACCTTTAAGATTTGTAAATATTATCTCATTTGATCATTATTACGACTCTGAAAGGTAGGTGTTATTATTATTCCCATTTTTCAGATGAGGAAACTGAGGTTGAAAGAGGTTAGAGTGATTTGCCCAGAGTCACACAGCTAGTTTCTGAGACAGAATTTGAACTTGTCTTTTTTCTGTCTGCAAGTCCAATGTTCTATCCACTGGGCCACCCAGCTACCATTTAGGTGTTTACATCTGACAATTTCTTCTGAGGACTTCGGAACCTTTTTCCTGATCCTTCCTGGTAGCTGGCTATGATTATCTAGATGTCTATTAACTTCGCATGTCTATTGCTGGCTCACTTTGTTTAGGCTGCTGCTATTTATAAGAAGGTGAAATGGAAGGATAGTTCATAGAATCCTGAAGATTATATCTCTCATACAATGAGACCTGCACATATATGGACTGTAGAGAAATTTGGAGAGAGTGTGTGGCTTGCTGTTAGCAGTGTCTGCTGGACTTCCTCCAGTCATTTTCCCCTGTGACTCATCCCCTTTACATTAGGAGTAGAGAGGAGGCCGCGTGGCTTTGCTCACATTTCTCTGCCATTCTTTCATCCTTTAGACATATAAGAAGTGGTGATCTTGTCTGTGACTGGTTCATGACTGACCATGTCAGGCCTTACAATGAAGTCAGCAGTCTTTTAAACATTTTTTCTGTGAACTATCCTTCGTGATAGAGGCACAATCCAGTTTTGTCTTCTGTACGAACTAAATACTAGAGTGAAAATGGTGTTTCTTTATCTTGCTTACTCTTAGAACAGAAAGCATTTTGAAAATGATTTGAACTAGAAACTGGTCATAGCAGATGAATGACTTTCAAATTAATTACATCCTCTGGGTAGCTATGAGAGGGAATTTTGTTTTATTAGCTATAGGAACAGATGATACCTTGGAGACACTTTACCTCTTGGAGAATGAAAAAAAAAATATTTTAAATAGAAAAGTTGTATCTCTGAGGCAAAGAATGAAAAAAAGGTTGATCTCAAACAATTAGCGTTGAAAGCCTGCCAGAGTGAAATTGGAATGGATCCCAGAAAAAATAATTGAACTACCAGGTATTGTCCTGTCTTCATTATTAATGATTAAATGCCTACAAAAACTTTTTCTTTTCTAGTTTAGGCATATGTGATTAACCCTTAAGTGAAAATGAATTAAAAATTAGAGTCTATTTAAAAAGAAAATGGGAATTGTCTCAATCTGAGCCGTGATCTTCTTTTTCCCTGTTTTTGACCAATCAGGGGACAGGGGAAAGATGATGTTAATTATAAGGAGACCAAATGGAGTTTATACTCAATTTCATAATGAAATAAATGCCTCTGGTTTATTCCAGAATGCCAAACTGAAAACTAATAAATGTGAATGTTTGTCCCCAATCTTATTTCTTTATTCTCTCTTCCACCGAGATTGCAGGATGCAAATGCTGAACTGCGTTCATTTAATTCTAGAAGCAGTTTAAGTAAATCCTCCCCCCTATTTGTTATTGCTACTGAAAGGGCAATTTTTTTGAAAACAGTCCTTCATTTTTAGTGGGAAAACTTTTTATTGCTCACATTATTCCAAATAAATGATTTAGATGAATTCAATTGTTTGGCAAATTGAAGGAATTTTATACAGATCAATTTGTACTTACTTCAATACCTAAAAAGAACTAGACAAAGAAAAGCATATTTTTGGAAAAGAATGAATTAGTCCTATATACAGAAAGTACATTAAATTGTAGAGAGATAGAAACAATGGGAAAAAAGAAAACTAGAACTAACAATGCAACGTCACTTGGAATAATAACAGTGCTGATGATAGCTAGCTTCTGTGTAGCACTTTAAGGTTTCTAAAGTGCTTTATGAATATCATCTCATTTTATTCTCACAACAGTTCTGGGAAGGAGGTACTATTATTATCATCCCCATTTTATGGATGAGGAAACTGAGGCAAACAAAGGTTAAGTGACTTGCCCAGGATGACAAAGCTAGTAAATGATTTGAATTGAAGTCTTCCTGACTCTAGTCCAGTGCTCTATTCTCTGTACCACTGGTAGCTACAAATTTGAAGATTAGGAAATTAACAGTAGAAAAAAAAAGGATAAAATATATAGGCATAAAAAGAGAAATTCAGTGACTTACAGCAGAGTTAGTTTAACTTGCTGGACATTTGGAAGCTATTGGAGATTCAGAAAAATTAATGGAAAAAAATGATTCACAGAAAAGTTTCTACCAGTTTGAACCTATTTAGGGTGACATACCATCTCTAAAAAGATAATTGCTCTTTAGGAAGTTGGGGAGATTTCTAGTGATTTTTAAGTTTAATTTCACAGATACTGGTATCCTTGTGTGGATTTGGAAAAGGGAAGCTGGAATAATGGAGCAACTTTAGAGCTGACCAATATAAGTCAAATTTACATTGACTTTGCTACATTCGTTGAGTACCATTATTTCAATGGCAAAGTTGATGCAAAATGTAGATAATTGATGAATAACTTCGAAGCCAGGAAATGGTCTGTGCTGGGGTTTTGAGTGTAACCATCATGAAACGCCCTAACTGGGAGAGACATGCATGGCATTTTTTCCTTATCAATAATTTAAAAATATAGTCAACTGGATTTATGTTGCCAGATAAATGACAATGACTTCTGTCTTATGTTTTACAATTGAATTGTTCACAAGATTATTTGGGGTTAATGCTATGTTTATGAGGTTTAAGCATTATAACTGGGGAAAGTATTGTAAAACTGTGCTGTTAATACTTGGGAGTGATACCTGCTGTGTTATGCACATGTAACATTGAAGGGCAGGATCCTCTTCAATCTCAGTACTCATACATTTGTATGGTTCTTCCTCTGGTCTAACAAGAGTTAATTTGGTTTTGTTAAAATGGCACAAGATATCTTGAAAAATCTGGAAGTACAATTATGTTTGCAATGGGCATTAACTATGATCTCAAACTAATGTCTTCAATCTTCGATTCTCCAAAATCAGGAAGAACAGATATGACTTTATAGTTCATGAATTAGCTAAAATACAGTTCAATTCATTGAAATATTTTCATAAACTTTCAGCTTAAAGTAAATTGGCATCATAAATTTTAAGCCTAAGAATAAATTGAAATCAGAAATGAAAGTACATTTGCAAGTTCTCTGAAGATGGTAATTAGAAAATTGGTTTAGACTTTAAATCTTAAGATTATGACAAAAAAGATTATATGAATTTTAGAAAGTTTATGTATTTGGAAACGGCTTTGTCTATACAGATTACTTAATGATATCTGCATCCTACCCCTGCATTCCCACCTCATGGGAAGAGAACACTTTTACAAGCAACTGATCAAGGAATTTTTTGATACATGCTTCAACTTCCCATCCCTTTCAGCCATTATCCTGGGCCTCTCTGCCTTCTTCAGAACGACCCCCCAACCCTTACTGGTTAGCTTTCCTTTTTATTTGCTGTCTTCCCATCAGAAAAACATTCCTTGAGGGTAAGGGTTGTCTCTTGAAAATTAAAAACAAAATTGCATCCCCATCACTTACCACACTGCATGGTACGTAAGCACTTAATAAATGCTTTTTCATGGATTAATTGTATGATTAGGCATCACCCCCCAAGAAAATAAAGGGAAAAAGTGTTTTGTCAGAATGGGGAAACTGGAATGTTATTGAAAGCTTAAATAAGTTGTCTACCTTGCATTTAATAATAAACTTGAAGATTTATCTCTAGGAAATCTGAAACATAGTGTTTATTCTGTGTTATGCTACAGTCAGTTAAAAATTTATTAAGCCAGAAACTGTGCTAATAAGCGCTGGGAAATACAAAGAAAGGTCAAAGACAGTCTCTGCTTTTGAGGGACCCTCAACCTACCGGGGGAGTCAACATGTGAATAACAACGTACAAACGAACTATGCACAGGATAGATCGGAAATAATCAGCATAGAAAACTTATTAGGGTTTAGAGCAGTGGTTCTCAACCTGTGGGTCGCGACCCCTTTGGGGTCAAATGACTCTTTCATAGGAGTCACCTAAGACCATCGGAAAACACATATTTCTGATGGTCTTAGGAACCCAGACACTACTCCTCTGTCCTTCTCCAGGAGGGTCCGTCCACATGCAGATATGCCCACATACAAGTATCAAAGGGTCGCGGCATTAGGAAGTTTGAGAACCACTGGTTTAGAGAGATTGGGCAAGGCTTCCTGTAGAAAGTGAGATTGTAGCTGGGTCTTGAAGGAAGCCGGGGAAGCCGGGAGGTGGAGCAAGAGCATCCCAGGGCTAAGGGATGGCCAGTGAAAGTGCCCAGAGTTGAGAGATGGAGTGTCTTAGCTGCTGCTGTAAGGGACACTCATAGGAAGTAGACCTCTGATGTCACTGAATTACCAGATAAAGGAAACTCGCTCTACCAGTGCATTTTGGTACCTTCTGTGCAGCTGATAGGCTTAGAGAGTTAGTCCAGAGCACCGAGAGATTAATGACTTGCCCAGGGTCACACAGCCAAGAGGCGTCAGAGATGGCTTTTGAATTTACTTCTTGGCCCTCTATCCATCCTGCCTCTTTCTTAGCTATAAACAAAATTCCAGTACCTGTTGATACTGATATTAGCAACTGCACCTTGCTTTACTGATAAGCCTGAGAACTTCACGTAGTCATCCCTTGGGACTACAGATATGATTCACTTGTTGGCTTTCTTTGATCCGGGTAAAAGTATCTAAGTTGATGAATCAGCAATTCAATAGTCAAGAGCAAAATATTGGGAAATAATAAGTGATAGATACTGGTGGATATTGTTATGACTTTTTTTTTGCCTTTCAACTTTTTAATCATCTATTTTACCTTTTGTCTTCTCAACCCCATTGTAAGACCATAAATTGGGCAGTCATCTATCTTTGTTTGGTTAGAGAACCTACGTGGGTGTCCATGGTCCCATCCTGCTTTTGTGTACACAAGTAATAAAAATACCTTAACTGAGCAATAGACATGCTGACTTAATTCCTCAATAAACAGTTTTTTCCAGGCTACCATATCACATTGTTGACTCCTACTGAGTTTGCTGTTCTTTAAAACCCTCAGACATTTCTCACACAAACTGCCATGTCTCTGATGTCTTTTCTTTGTAGTGTTCTGCTTTTTAAATAGAAGGATATAACTTTTATATTTGTCCCTATTAAATTCCATCTTATTAGATTCAGCCCAACTTTCTAGTCTGGCAAGACCTTTTTGAATTTTAATTCCGTTATCTGATGTATTAAGGATCCAGCCTAACTGTGAGTAATTTGCAGATCTCATAACCATGTCACTTATGTGTCCGAATCTTGATAAAAATGTTTTCTAATACAGGGTCACACATGGATCTCTGAGTACTTTACCAATGATTCCTTCCAGGTTATTTTGCTTGTCTAGTGATTCAGCCCATTCTCTAATTTGCTTAACAGGCGGAACTATAATATAGTCTAACCCACACTGATCCATCTTATCTTCAAGAATAAAATGAGAGAAGTTATCAAATACTTTGCTGCAATCTCGTAAGCTAAATCTACACCATAACCCTGAATTTGTTGTTGTTGTTTAGTCAATTAGTTGTATCTGATTCTTCCTGACCCCATTTGGGGCTTTTTTGGCAAAGATACCAGAGTGGTTTGCTTATTTTATAGATGAAGAACCAAGGCAAACAAGGTTAAGTGGCTTATCTAAGTGTCTGAGGTTGGATTTGAACTCTGGTCCTCCTGACTCCAGGGCCTGAATTCTGTCCACTGTGCCATTTAGCTACTCTATAACCCTATAGCTGGTTTAGTTCACTGCTTCTTAAACTATGGGGGCAACAGTAAAAGGTTTCTGAAAGTACGACTGAAAATTAATTAAAAATCAAATGTGTAATGAATTCAAGGTGTTTCTGACAGACTTGCTCATGTTGCATCTGCAACTTCATTGTAGCCTTGGTTCTGAACACAAAGCATGCGCACTTTGCACCGTGTATGCTCTCAGCCATACAACTCCAGTGAATGCTGCCGAAACAAGAAAAGGGGTGGAGAATAAAAAATGTTTAAGAAGCTATCAAAGGAGCAACTAGGTGGTGCAGTGGATAGGGTACTGAGCTTGGAACTAGAAAGACTCACATTCTTGAGTTCAAATCTGGCCTCAGATACTTACTAGCTGTTAGACCCTGGGCAAGTCACTTTACCCTGTTTGCCTCAGTTTCCTCATCTATTAAAAGAGCTGAAAAAGGAAATGGCAAACATCTCCAGCATCTTTACCATGAAAATCCCAAACATGGATTATTTTATATCTCTTCCACAACCACCATCTGTGCCATGCAGGCCCTGGTCCCATGAAAATGTCCTTCTTACTGTTCCCTGAGCATGGAGAGTCATCCCCTGCCTCTGGGCCTTTGTAGACATGGTGCCCAAGTTCCAGAATGCCCTCCAGTCTCAGTTCTGCCTCAGAATTCTTCATTTCCTTCAAGTGTCAGAGGGTCAGGTGGTACCTCTTAGACAAGGTGTTTCCTCCCCCTCCAGTTGTTAAATGCTCTCTCCTCCCCATAATACTTTGTATATACATCTCTTCAGGCCTGTCATAAAATCCTTGTGGACAAGGGCTATTTGATTTTTCTATTTCAATTTCTAGCACCTAGTACAGTATAATGTTTGACATTTGGAAGGCATTTAACAAATCTTTGGTCAATGAATAAAAAAATGCAGTGAGAAGTCAATTTCCTTCCCCTATCAGTTCTGTCTGTGGCTTAGAATCCAAGACTTTGTAGAGCATTGCTTTTGGGTACCTCTCAGTTGCAACTCAGATAGCATAGGGGGTGGGAGTGGAATAGGAAGTGGGGCATGCGTGGTGAGGGTGACGGTAAGGGGTGTAATATGAAGTAATCACGGAAAGGCAGGCTGGAGCCAGGTAGTCGTTATTTTTCAGTCCTGTCCAACTCTTCATGATGCCATTTGGGATTTTCTTGGCAAAGAGACTGGAGTGGTTTGCCATTTCCTTCTCCAGTTCATTTTTCAGATGAGGAAACTGAAACAAGCAGGGTGAAGTGACTTGTCCAGGGTCACCTAGCTAATAAGTATCTGAGGCCAGATTTGAACTCAGGAAGATGAGTCTTTCTGGTTCCAAGCCTAGTACTCTATCCACTGTACTACCTAGCTGCCCAGAGCCAGATTATAAAGGTTTTAAGTACCAAAAAAAAAAAAATTGGTTTTTAATCCAAAAGAATTACAAGTCACTGAAGCTTCTTGAGTAGGTAGGTGATATGGTCAGACCTGTGTTTTAGGAATGATTGCAGCTTTTGTGGGGAATGGACTGGAGAAGGGAGAGATGAGAAACAAGTGAGCCAATTAGGAAGTAATTAATAGTAATATGCTGCTCCAATTTAACTTATAGAGCAACTGGGGTGTGCTGGTAGGTAAATGTTTAATAATCAGCACTCTGGGGGAAAAAGTACACAGGGCACACTTTTCATTATAATCTTCATTACTAACATTTTCTTGTTACTTTCTGTATCAGCAAGCACCCCAGCATACCCAGGGCAGCTGCTAGCACAGGTTCTTAGATCTGCTTTTCCAAAGGAAAGCAACTCAAAATGGGTTAACCATCTCACTTTAATCAATCAAACAAATATCGTTTACCTAGTTCAGGGGAAAAAGTCGGCACCCTGAACTTCAGAGAATACAAACAGAATAAAAACAGAAGTTACAAGCAGACAAAGAAACAGATCAGCAGACGGGCTTCCAATCATCTGACCATTACATCCATACCTAGTCAGTTACCAGAGAGGGAAACACCAACATCTGGGTTTTCAAAGCCAGGGGACTCAACGGCTTCCCAGAGTCTCTTCTGGCCAAATCACACAACTCTTCTCAAAGTGAGCCCCAAAGCAAAAACTCACATCAGGGTATATATAGCCTTCTCCTGGCTCACAGAATGTCACAGCCCTCTTGACCCACAGCCCAATCACAAAGTAATAAGGGGGGGGGCATTCTGGAAGAACAAGACTCTTGCCACAGGCTCCATGTGACCACATTCAGCCTATTAGGGGGCAGAGTATACTTTCAAATCAGGGAAGGTTCTCAGAATCACTTTAAGCCACTTAAGCAAAGGGCCTAGGGGTAGGGAAGATCTTCAGATTCCCATAACACTTTCTTAAGTCTAGACAATCAACAAAACAATAAATCAAGCTCTGATTTGTAGTATTTGATTTCCGAGGTATAAGCTCACTTTGAAACTTTACCTATTGGGCTCTCCAGTGCAGGTTTGAGCTGGCTCCATCACACCCCTGAGGCCTCAAGCCCTATGGCAGGCTGTGTGTGTGTGTGTGTGTGTGTGTGTGTGTGTGTGTGTGTATGTGTGGGTGTGGGTGTGTATTTTTGGTCGGAGGTAAGCCTTTCAGTATTTCTCAAGTTGAGGGATGACTACAGCTACCCTACTTTGCTTGTACTCAATTTCTCACCTTTCCTTACCAACATTAAACCAAGAGTCAGGAGATTCAGGTTTGAATTCTGCCTCTGACTCTCATTAACTAAGCAATTCACCTTACCTGTCTAGGCCTCAGTTTCCTGAGGTATAAAATAAGTGTAGTAATCCTTGTGTTATTGGCTTCACAGGTTTGCTGTTTAAAAAAAAAAAAGAGGGCAAGAAGCTTTGCAAGCCATGCGCCACCACTTTGGAAATTTAAGTTGCTATTATTGTTTCACAAGAGGAGGCTGGACAAGGCTATTCCTTCTCCCCAGGCACCTGATTTTATATTTGGAGTTTGTTATCAGCCAAGTGGACCAGCTGCTTATGAGGTCCCTCCCGGTTCTAAGATTCTTTGACTTGCCCATCTATTGAGATATAGTTAAATACATTGTGGCACATAAACCTAATGGACCATTATTGTACCATAAGAAACAACAAAGACAAAGAATTCAGAAAAGTATAAGGAGACTTATATGAACTGATGCAGAGTGAGGTATTCAGAACCTGAAAGCAACTTAAATAGTGACTACAACAATGTAAATGGAAAGAGGGAAAGACAAACCTGAAGCCGAACGCTATTTAAGTATAATGATCCCGTGTAGTCCCAGAGAAAGGATCAGAAAACGTATCTCTCCCTCTTCATTGCAGAAGTGGGGGATAATGGGTACAGAATGTTAAATATGCTGCGAGACTCTACCTATGTGTCGGCTGGTTTTACTGAACTGCACGACTCTCTTTTGTTGTAGGGGATGGCTCTCTAGGTAAGGGGAAGAAGAGGCATCTAAATAGAAATGAAGGTGGTATAAAAACAAAAGATATCAATAATTTTTTAAAAAGAATTCTATGACAAACTTCCCCTACTCCACAATTTGGCTGTGCCTTAGTTTCTGTCAAGATGGTGGTGGTTGGTATGAGGATGGAGGAGAGACAGATGAGGAGGAAGTGAGAAGGGGAGGATGATGCCCCCCTGCCCTCAGCTTCTTTTCCCACCTGTTAAATTTGCTGATGCCAGAGCAGAGCAGGCTTGAGATGCTTCAGACCAATATGGTCAATCACTTCTTAGTTATCAGAACAGGCAAGTTGGGGTGTTGCCCATAAGCCCTGAGGATTCTTAGAACTCCAGGACCAGATGGCAAATCCCTCAACCATTACCAGAGCCGATAGACATGAAAAGGAAACCTTATTGTTGTAGAAAGAGAATCTGTGATTCTTATAAGGACTAAATGAACTCCTAACGCAGGCCAGGTTATGTCAGCACTATTCAATCAGGCAGGGGCCTCGACTATAATGGACTATTAGGCAGAGACCCCATTTTCTTTCTAAGAGATTACACACACTCCTCCCCCAGCTTCCCCAACCTGATCTACCACCCCCAGAGCATGGAGAGAAAAAGCCAAGAATGTTTGGAACAGGGCCTGCTGTGGCTATGGGGAGGCAAGGCTGGTCACAAATCAGAACCAGGTGGTACTGAATGGGTCATGGGAAAAGGAGAAACTTGCCGGCAGGGTGCTGCTGATTTGGACACACAGTGGGTTAGGGATAAGAGGGTGGGGGGAGGAATAGATTGCTTGGGTGGACCCAATGATGTATGGGAAGGTCTGGATGGTGCAAAGCAAAAGAATGATGGCCAGATTCATGAAGTGTTTCATAATTTCTTGATCCTTCCAAGTCTTTCCCTGCCCCCCCCATCCATACTAACCTCAGATGTTTTGGAATACCCATACTAATTGTATTTCACGTTTCATCTCT
Source organism: Pseudochirops cupreus (assembly GCA_028627135.1). Taxonomy (NCBI): domain Eukaryota; kingdom Metazoa; phylum Chordata; class Mammalia; order Diprotodontia; family Pseudocheiridae; genus Pseudochirops; species Pseudochirops cupreus. The sequence continues at coordinate 266,886,476 of CM053581.1, read as the reverse complement.
TCCTCTTAGAATTTCTGGTTTCCTTCGGGTCGTAGCCTAAACATTACCTTTGATGTCACGATTTCTTAACCTGAGTCCAAAAACCCACAAGAGATCTGCTGACAAATTTTGCAAGTTATTGCAAACTAGATCACAAATGAGTTGTTTGCTTTTTTTTAATCTTTTGACAACTGTTTTTCAACACAATTGTTTTCCTTTGTAATGCTATGGATTTTCTGCATTTACAAACATTCATCTGAGAAAGGGTCTGCAGGCTTCGACAGAGGGCCAGATGGGTCCAGGACATGAGAAAAGGGCGCATTCTTGTTCCACATGACAGCTTTCTCATCCCCGCAGCTGGGGATGCACCTCTGTCTGTGTCTGCCTCCCCCCCCCCCCCCAGGTTGGAAGCTTCTTAAAAGCAGGGACTATCACACTTTTGTCTGTGACTCCTCAGTGATGAGCACAGTGCCTGGCACTTAATAGGAGCTTACTAAATGCTTAATAACTAAATAATATCTTGCCTTATGCTGCTAGTGATCTTTTCATTTGTGTATTTTTCCCCTGGCAACTGAGAAAGACCTGAGTTCAAATTCAACCTCAGACACTTACCGTGTGACCCCGAGCAAGTCACTTAACCCTGTTTGCCTCAGTTTCCTCATCTATAAAATGAGCTGGAGAAGGAAATGGCAAACTACTCTAGTATCTTTGTAAGAAAAAAAAACACCCCAAACAAGCCCAAATGGGGTCACAAAGAGTCAAACAGGACTGAAAACAACTGAACAATGACAACAGTTTCTTCCCTGACTGGACTTCCTTGAGGGACTGGGAGAGTGACTTGTGATGGGAGATAGCTTACAGTGGTGGATAGAGTGCTGTACATAGAGCGAGGAGACCTGAGTTCAAATCTTGACTTGGGCTCTTATTAACTGAAGTGACTTGGGGGAAGTTGCTTTAATGTCTATGAGACTCACTTTCAGAATGATTTTTGCTACCTTCCCACCTTGGGGAAAACTCTGCCCTGAGGCCCACTCTCTTGATGAGGGACTCTCTAGGCCAGACCACCATTTCTTTAGGATCCCCTCTCATTTCACTCCTAGCTCAGCTCTCTCTTAGGACTTCTCCCTTTTCTCAATAGCAGCTTTAATCCTGCTCAGGTACCCTCCCATCTTAATCCCCCCCCCCTTTTTTTTAACGTGTTGTCTTTCCCCATTTGAATGTAAGTTCCTTTGGGGGGGGTTATGATCACTTGTAATTGTATCCCCAGGGCTTAGCACATAGTAAATTCTTAATAAATCTTTCTCTTTCTGTCTCTCTCCCTGTCTCTGTCTGTCTGTCTCGTGTCTGTCTGTCTCTTCTTCCTCCCCATCCTCTTCCTCCCCATCCTCCTCCTCCCCTCCACTCCATCTCTCCTCTCATCTCCCTGCCTTCTTCCTCTCTCTTTCTGTCTCTCGTCTATCTGTCTACATAGATCTATTTATCTATCTACATCTATTTATCTCTCGATCTGTATTTCTGTCTCTATCTCTCTCTCCCCATCTATCTAGCCATCCAATAGTTGTGCTACTTACCTCAACAGACTCGTGGAAAGAGTACCTTGTAACCCTTAGCATGTCACGTAAATTGGAATTGCTCTCACTATATTTCCCTCCGTCTCCCATAGCACAGTGCATGTAAGTGTTGGCTGTGTGCTGGCTCGTGGGTCTCTATAGCCGCATGGCACCTCCAGAAATCTATAGACAGGCTCACTTAGTGTGGCGCCAACAACACTTACTGCATTAGTGATGAGAGCGAACAATTACCTCATTCTGGCAATGAAAGCTCCCCAATCCCAGATTCCGTTCTGGCTCATCTCTGATCCCAGCCCTAGCTCTCTGGTTAAATTGTACTCCTAGGCTCCCCGAGTTAGTAGACTCAGTTCCCCCAGGCGTTCCTGGAACAGCCTCTGATAAGAACCCAGCTGTGTCCTCCACCCTGTCTCAGCACTCCCAGCTGACGTCAGGATTATGGGAGCTCATCCCTGGCCAGCTCATAACAGGTTGACTGGGACCAACTGAGTGCCAATGCTGTGTGGGTACATAATAGATGCAAAATTCTGCAAAAGGGAAGATGAAGCCTTGCCACATTTTTCCCTAGAAGGCAATGGAAAAAAAAAAGCAGAAGGAAAAACCGATAGAAGCAAACATGGAGCTTTCTCTTTGGAGGTCTGGCGAGTCTTTGGAACCAAAGGAAAAGGAATTCCTCGACAAGTTCTCTTTTAGGTGCTTACTGTGTGCTGCGTGCTGTGGTCAGTCAATATAAAGAACAAAAGGATCCTTCTCTCAAGGATAACAGTGCTTATCTCCCAGTTGTCTGCAGGAAGATAGTCATAGAACACAGAATGTAAGAATGAGGGTCTGACATAGAAGGTCTGAGCTGGAAGATCATTTGACTCATCAATTTAGAGATGAAAGTGATCTTTAGAGATCATCTAGGCTAACTTATTCATTTTACAGGTGAAGAAACTGAGGCCCAAAGCTATTAAATGATTTGCTTAAGTCACACTGCTGGTAAGAGGATAAGATTTAAAGTGAGAATGGACCTTATAGAACATTATAATCCAATCCCTTCAATTTGCAGATGAGAAAAATGAGATCTTGAGATGGGGAATAATTTGTCTGAGGTCCCCACACGTAAGAGGTAGCAAAGGCAAGACTTGCAACCAGGACCTCAGATGTCAAATCCCATACTCTTTCTACCCTGACCCTCCAGAGCTTGGACTTGAGACTGGTTTAGTACTTTATATGATACCATGAGTAGATAATTTTAAACTCTAGGATAGGACCCTTAAACATTCAGCCTACTTTGATATCTATCTATTGTCATAGATCTCTTTATCTGTCTTGATCTGTCTATCCATTGTCTATCTATCTATCTATGGATCTATCTACCTACCTACCTGTTGTGGATAAAGCTCAAATCACATGGCAAATAAATGGGGCAATGCCATGACTCAGAGATTTAGAACTGGAAAGGACCCTAAAAGTCATTGAGTCCTGTGCTCTCATTTCACAGATGAGGAATCTAAGGTCCAACCAGACTCGGCCAGTGTCACACAGTCAGTAAGTATCTAAAGTCCTCTGACTCCAATATTGGTGTTCCTGCCTTCCCCCCTCCATCCCCATTGCTTTCTCCTAGTATGGGCTCGACCAATACAAATTTATTTTAATAGATGCCTAAACAAAACACAATCAGAAAGAATAATATGCAGCTATTACAAAAATTCAGACAATGCATTCCACAAGACAAAGAGAAATGATGTTTGGGTTATCCACTACCAGCTCCCTTTCAATTAGTACAGATAACTGGGAGCTGGCATACCTTGCTTGCATACTACCTTCTTCCAATGAGTTTCAAGTCATGTAGGAATATTATAAATATAGCCACAGGTCATTAGATTTGGAAGAAACCTTGACATTATCTAGTCCAACTCCCTCTTTCTACAGATGAGGGTACAGGGGCCGAGCAAGGGGAACTATCTTGCCTGAGGTCTCACAGCAAATCAATTTAGATCAATGGCTAAATTCCAGGCCTAGTGAATCCTAGTCCTTTAAGACTTTTATTACAAAAAGATTTCTGGGGCAACATCCAAATAGGCCATTGTTTAAACACTGAGAGAAATAATGACATTATTTACTATAATCCACTCTGTCCCTCTGCCCAGACTTTTTTCCCCCCATATCACATTTCAGTCTCTTGGTAACAGAAAAGTATAAGTGTGAACAGAAATCTCCTCCAAGCTTTCTGCCTTTTCTTGGAACATTTCTCTTCCTCCTTGCCCCTCCTGGGGGTTATCTCTGTTTCCCAAAATGGGGCTGGTGCCTAAATCGGTACAGATTCCTCATTTATTGTGGGGCTCAAATGGATTCTAAAGATCATTTAGGAACCTCCCTCATATTGCAAATGGGGAAAAAGGCTCTGAGAAGGGAAGTCACTCATCCAGGATAACGTAGCAGGTCTGATGCCCTTCTGGAACTGGAACTTCTGCTATTTTAGGCATCAAATCAGTCTGTTCACAACTATCAACTGAATACTTTCTACGCGCAAAGTCTTACGATCTGAATTATTGGGTTTATGGGATGAAGGCATCGGCAGCCTTTGCCCCGCTCCTAAATTTATAGTCTAATTAGGGAGAACAGGCACTTCAGAAGGAATGAGAAGAACAGTTAAGAAGTAAATGAGGGGTGTTGCCCAAAGGGTAGAGAACCCTGGGGCCAGGGGGCAGGCAGGTGGTCTGGTTTTTGGGAAGTTGGGCAACAGATCCTAATACAGACTATGTTAATCGTTTTGGGGAAGGGTGGGTCACCTGTGTGATGGTCAGAGAGGTTTCCTGAAGCAGAATGTCTGAATCCCTTTGTTTATGTTGAATCTTTTCAATCCTGTCCCATAGCCAAGATGGGGTGGGGATTGGGCAAGGGTATCAGTAACCTAAGATTCCGTTCAAAGTAAGTTTAATACTGGAAATGTCTATCTAGGATACTACTTTCTATATGACATTGAGGAAGTGACAACTTCTTCTTATCATAAAATGGGGTTGGTCATTGCAATACCAGACATCTAGGTGGTGCAGTGGAGAGTATGCAGGGCTTGGAGCCAGCAGGACTCACCTTTTGGAGTTCAAATCTGGCCTCAGACACTTATTAGCTGTGTGACCCTGGGCAAGTCACTTAACCTTGTTTGCCTCAGTTCCTCATCTGTAAAATGGACTGGAGAAGGAAATGGCAAACCACTCTGGTATCTTTGCCAAGAAAACTCCAAATGGGGTCATGAAGAGGGGTCATGACGAAAATCTGGAACAACAACAGACATAGAGATGATAGTTAAACCCATGAGAGCTGATGAGGCTATCAGAAAGAGGAAGCATATAGAAAGAAGAGACAAAGGGGGGTGGCTAGGTGGCGCAGTGAATAAAGCACCGGTCCTGGAGTCAGGAGGACCTCAGTTCAAATCTGGCCTGAGACACTTAACACTTACCAGCCATGTGACCTTGGGTAAGTCACTTAACCCCAATTGCCCTGCATTCCCCCTTCCAAAAAGCAAAACAAACAAACAAACAAAAAACCCTTTAAAAAACAGCAAAAAAAAAAAAAGAGAAGAGACAAGGGTCCAGAACAGATTGCAATGTGTGCAGCGTGCTATCTAATTTCTCCACTTTCGTGGGCTCCCATTTGTATCTCCCATTCACTTCCCCTGTTCGTTTTCTGTTAATATCCCCCCTGTTCAAGTTTGGAGCCTCCTTCTTTAGGAGCAAATCCTGCCTCCTTCACAGTCCCACATAGGAAAGATGGAATGTAAAATGCCCTTCCTTTAATAAAATTCACAATACAATCTCTAAACCCTCTCCACAGTAATCATTCCCACCCTTCTTAGGTGGGAGGCAGGGTTGCTAGTCCCCATGTTCCATCACATTATTCAAAATTCATCTGGAGGAAATATCAAATATCACTAGAAAGGATGCTCAGGTATCTCTAACCCTCCCATTTTTCGTGTTGGGACATTGAGGCCCGGAGAGAGTGAGTTACTTACCTAAGGTCACAGAATGAGAGTTGGTGCAGCAGAACCCAGGTTTCCTGACTCCCAGTTCAAAACCCTCCCCATTGCAGCTCATTGTAGGTTTCTTGAGTGACCCTTCTGCCAAGGACCTGGTAACACAAGCTTAATACACAGGTGGGTTTTGCACCACCTATTCCTGCCAATTAGAATGTTCTCAGTGCAGCCCAAGTTAGTACCTAAACACCTAACTCTTCACAAAGACTTTCCTTCCATGACTAAAGGCTAGGCTGAGAATGAGAACAACCCTGGGAACAGGGATGTCAGGGGTTGGCATTGTACTAACAGGTACCATTCCTGTCCACGAATGCTCCAGGGGATCTGTGATCCTAGCAGTTTTGGGAGTTCCTTCTGATGATGCAGATAGTGAACCATCTATGCCTGCCCAACCTGTATGACTCCCATCCTTCTAACTGAGGCCCCCCTCAACTTCTCCCAACATTCTGAGGGTACCAGTGGAGCCCTTTGGCTGTCAGCCAGTCACCTCTCACACTAGTCCATCTTCTCTGACCAGGTCCTTGATGACACCCATTACTCCTGTTCTGAAGAGCTCCTTGTGGGTTATAATCTACAGTCCAATCATCTATATCCTGCAGGTTTCCACCACCTTTTGTAGGATGCTCATCTTTAGTTCTGTGGAAGTAGTGATGTTGCATATCTCATTGTCATATAGTAATACAGTCATAAAATATTTGTATTGAAAAAAAGAGCAGCTAGGTGGTATGGTGGATAGATTGCCAGACCTGGAGTCAAGAAAACTCATCTTCCTGAGTTCAAATCTGGCCTCAGACACTCACTAGCTTTGTGACCCTGGGCAAGTTACTTTACCCCGTTTGCCTCAGTTTCCTCATCTGTCAAAGGAACTGGAGAGGGGAATGGCAAATCAACTCCAATATCATTGCCAAGAAAACCCCAAATGGGGTCACGAAGCATTGAACACCACTGAATAAGATGCAGCAATATAGCAGAAAGATTGGATTTAGAGCCCAGAGAACTGGAGTTCAAATTCCAGCGCTGCTACATATTTAACCTTGGGAAAGTCAGTTATTTTCTGCGTAGGAGTTTTCCATCTTCAAAATGGAAGTTTGGACTAAATTCTGTCTTAATGTCTCTTTCAGATCTAAATCCTCTGAGCTTTTTCTTCCAAAGGAGATTAAACTACAAGTGGGCACCAAGATCCCGTCTAATCTATCTGCTTCCTCTCAGGCTCATGACCTCATAGGCCCCCAGTAAATGTTCACTGAACTAACACAGAGACACAGAAAGAAAAACGTCAATCAGTATAAGCAGCAAGGGCTGCAGGACTTCAGAAGATGGGGCGGACACTGTGGACTGAAGGAATGGCCGGTGGGCCTAGAGAAGGGCCCGAGAAGACGTGTCCCATTCAGATACAGAGAAGTGAATTTGGGAGAGAATTCTGGGTGCAAAAATGAGGAAGTTGGGTTTGGGAGACATTGTGGAAACCAGGCTGGCCAAGAAAAGGCATCATATAGAGGAGGTGCAATGGGGACAGCCTGTGGCCAGGCTTAAACGCTAAGATCAGTCTTGAGGTACATGGGAGCCACTGAAGGTTTTTGAGTAGGGGAATGACCTAGGGAAAATAGTGTTTGGCACAGGGGGTAGAAAAGAGGTCAAATGTCTTATTGATGCACTTAGGTTATAAGCTCCTAGAGGTGATGGACCTCTGCGTATAGGCCACAGGGCTGAGCACACAACAGCGCCACATATAGACATGACCAATCATTGCCTTTGTTGTTGAATTATTTTTCAGTTGTGTCCAGCTCTTAGTGACCCTGTTTGGCATTTTCTTGGAAAAGATTTGGGGGTGGTTTGCCATTTCTTTCAGTTTCCTACAAATGAAAAAAACTGAGGCAAACAGGTTTAAGTGACTTGCCCAGGGTCACACAGCTACTAAAGTGTCTAAGGCCAGATTTGAACTCAGGAAGATGAGTCTTCCTGCCTCCAGGCCTGTGACTCTATCCACTGTGCCACCTAGCTGCCTTAATCATCCCCTCGCTGTTGCTATGTGTTGAGGAAGGAGCTCTGCACTCAGGGAGTCAAGAGACCTGGTCTCTCGCCTTAACTGCATAATCTTGGACAGATAACTTCTGTCCTCTCTGCCTCAGTAGAATAAAGGGGTAGGCCTAGACAATATATAAACTGACGATTTCCAGCTCTGACATTCTGCACCCTAGAATCACTTTCCAAGAATGACTTCCTATATTCTATGACTCTGAGATCATCCTTCATGCAGCTTCCTGGTGAATCAGCCCTAAGGTCAGTTTCCCAGACTGTCTTATAGCCTTGTAGTCTAACCTGTGGGTTATCCCAGGCTATCAAGCACCCGGCTTTCACATGGCTGGAACAAAGTGTATGTTTCTGATGGAGCCCCTATCAAGCCTTTCCCATCTGCCCTGGCTCTTCTCCCAATTCCTGTCTGAGAGAGATTGGTTGGGACCTCGTGCAGTGTACTCTATGTGCAATGTATCATCGTGTAGCTATCAGTGTTTGGGCCCTATCTCCTTACTGGACTATAAGCTCCTTGAGGGCAGGGATTGTGACTTTGTACAAACTTTTTACCTCTCTCATCATCCAGGACAGAGCTTTGCATGCTCAACATGATTAAGAAATAACAGTTGAACTGAAATTAACTTAAATTCAATTAAACATTTATTAGTCACTTACCATGTATAAGGTCCTATATTATGTGTTATGGATACAAAAATGAAAAAGAACACAGTGCTTGTCCTCAAGATGCTTACCATCTGCTAGACATGTATGCCTGTAAGTGGAAGTAGAGTGAAGTCAAGAAAACCTGAGTTCAAATCCTACTTCAGACATTTAGTAGCCGTATAAATTTTGGCAAATGAGTTGACCTCTCTCAACCTTAGTTTCCTCATCTCTAAAATGGGGTGGCTAGGTGGTGCAGTGAATAGAGCACTGGCCCTGGAGTCAGGAGGACCTAAGTTCAAATCCGGGCTTAACACAAAAAACTAGTGTGACCTTGGGCAAGTCCCTTAACCCCAATTGCCCTACCTTCCCCCTCCAAAAAAGGAAAACAAAAAACAAATAAAATAAACATGAGGATAAGCACACTAGCCTCACCAGCTGTTTTGAAGATCAAATGAGATTTTATATATATACATATATTTATATATATATATAAACCACTTTACAAACCTTGAGGCATTTTATTATGTAAATGTTAACTGTTATTATAATAAAATGAGGGGAATGTGACAGAGATAAAGGAAAGATAGAAAAAAATGTTCTAGGAAGGAGTGACTTGAAGGGTATGGGGTTGTGTGGGAGAGATAAGGAAAGAACTCACATAATGGTGCCCAGAAGCAAGCTAGGCCTTGAGGAAAAGAAAGATTTTAATACTAAGGTAGGAATGTCACAGTTGGAAAGGGACCTAAGAGCCCATTGAGTTCAACCTGGGCCTCCACTAGCATCCTCTCCACGATACTTCCAATGAGTGAGCACCCAACTTTCCTCTAAAGAGGTGTAGCAAGGGGACTTGGTCCTCTTTGGTTCTCTCTGATTTTTAGGATACATCATTTTTCTTTTTGGAGGGGGGAAAGCAGGGCAATTGGGGTTATGTGACTTGCCCACGGTCACACGGCTAGTAAGTGTTAAGTATCTGAGGCTGGATTTGAACTCAAGTCCTACTGACTCTAGGGCTGGTTCTCTATTCACTGCGCCACCTAGCTGCCCCCTGTTTTTGGGACATTTTGCTATCAGACCCAAATTTGTCTCTCTGCAACTTCTATCTGATGCTAATAGTTATTCTCTCTGGGGCCAAGCAAAACAGATCTAACCTTTCTTCCCCATGACAGCTCTTTAAATATGGCAGCACAGTGTATCAGACAGTGTTAGATGTGAAGTCAGGAGTATCAGAGTTCAAATCCCCCCTGTGACCTAGCAATGGACCACACACGAGTCACCTAACACTTCTGACGTCAGCTGGAAAAGGAGGACAGTAAGCAGCTCCTATCTTACAGCTTTCTGTGAGATCAGATGAGATAATGAATGTAAATCATTTTGAAAACTTTAAAATGTGAGATAAATGTCAGTTATTATTTCAAGACAGTTATCACATCCCCAATATATTCATATTTCTTCATTCTAACCATCCTATTTGTTCAACCAGTCCTCATGTGGTAAGACCTTTCCCATCCTTAACCCTCCTCTCACAGAATATCAAGGTCCTTAAAATGGGGAGGCAGGGACTTAGAAGTCACCGTAATATTTAGATATGATCTGACCAGGCCAGAGTAAGGTGGGGCTTGGCCCCTCTTCATTCTGAATATTCTTCTTCTCTTAATGTAGTCCAAGATCACATTTGCGTTTTTCACTGTTGTAACCCCCTCTTAGCTGACACTGAACACGGTCCTCTAAGACTCCCAGATACTTTTCAATTGAACTTCACCCTAGCTATGCTACCTCCTCCTTGTACTTATGAACTAATTTTTTTAATCTAACTGTGCAATGTTGCATTTATCCCAGTTATATTTCAGGTTATTAGATTCACCTGAACACTGTTGCTTGTCAAGATCTTTTTCAGATCCTTCCTATCATCTAATATTTTTTGTTATTCTTCTTGCTTTGCATCATATGTAAATCTAATCAACACATCATCTGTGCCTTTGTCCAAGCCCCTCCTAAAAATGTTATGCAGCCGAGAATTAAAACATCCCTAGGGCACTGGGGTTATACAGCACCATAGACCTTTTCACAAGTAGACATTGAATATTTTTCAAGTTGACACTGATGACAACTCGTTCTGTGTGGGCCTTATCTACCTCCTCAATCCACCTAACTGTGCTATCATCTAGTTTTTATCTACCCATGTTGTCCAGGAGGACAGCAGACTTGTCAAATGAAATTTAGGTGTTGTATGTATTTAGCATTCCCCTGATTTCCCACTCTAGGAACTATCTCAAGAAAAGAAGTTGCATAAATCTGGAAAAATCTGTTGTCTTTTAAATTTCATTTTATTTTTTTGCTTTTTGGAGGGGGAAAGTAGGGCAATTGAGATTAAGTGACTTGCCCAAGGTCACATAGCTAGTTTTGTGTTAAGTGTCTAAGGCCGAATTTGAGCTCAGGTCCTCCTGACTCCAGGGCTGGTGCTCTATTCACTGCACCACCTAGTTGCTCCTGTTATTTTTAAATGCATTTTACCTAGGCAGCTGGTCTTTATATCACAGCTATTTCTGGAAAAGAGAAAGAAAATCTCCCTCAGATTGGTACTCCTTGGTTTTGGAGTTGGTATTGGAGACAATTGGTATTGCCTTGGTACCCAAGAGCCCTCATGGGGAGGTGACTTGTTTCTTTTCCATAGTGCATTGAGGACTCCCTTAGACCAGGCTCCCAGGAACAAGAGGAACACACAGTGCTGTGGTGGGAGGGAAGGGGGGGCACCAGGGGGCACCTAGGCCTCTCCACCACAGAGGCAATCCTGTCTAAAGAACGTCTTCCCCAAGCCTCTGTATGGAATCTTCCCAACCTCCCATCCTCTTAGTGCCAGGCTCCCAAACTACCTCAGTCTTCTCCCTCAAACCGAATGAACTTCATACTCCTGTTCTCTCAATGCTAGAGTCCTCCTCCAAGCCCCAAAGGCATGTCCCTCCAGGCCCAAAATCAAGTCCCTTCAATGTTAGTTTACTTATATTATCTCCAAATCCAGTCCCTTTAACTGCTTTTCTCAGCTTCTTGTCAGAAGGCAACCAACTCTAATGTATTCATTCACACTGAGCCATTTTAGCTTGTAACATAAACTTATAGAGCATCAGCACTGGAACGAACTTGTGAGGTCATTTGTTCCTCCACTCTGATTTTATATAGGGGGAAAGTGAGGTCCACAGGCTCATGGACACAGAGCCAGTCAGTGGCAAAGCCAGACATGAAGGCTAGAGCTAATAATTTGGCGTCTATGATTTTTTTTTCACCATCAACATTTATTAACAGACTGCTGTATTCAAGGCCCTATCTTTCACAGGGTGGTAAGAGTTCAGAGGTTTGGGGATATAAGTAAAAGTAGTTGGCCTCATAGAGCTTACAATTTGGCAGATGATAGACTGAGAGGTAGAAGACATTTGAGGTCATCTAGCCCAATTGTCTCATTTTTAGAGAAGGAATCAGGCCTACAGAGGAAAGACAACTTGTCCCAGGTCACTGGGGTAGTGAGGAGCACAGCCAGGTCATGTGATTCCAAATCCAGTGGTCTTTCCTCCCTGCCACTTGGAAGATAAGACAAGACCATGGAGAGCTATAATAGAAGGTAGAATGCACTAAGGGCTGTAGCAGAGATAGCTAGAAACAGGAGGCCATGGATGGAAGACAAGACTGAGTTCTTGTGATATGAATATGGAAATTTCAAGTGGTAGCCCAGAGACTTGGGACTGGTAGAGTGGGTCTTCTTTCTCTACTGCCTTTAGACCACCAGTGAGGTCTACTTCAGACTGATTTCCAGATCACGGCAGGCCAAAATACAAGGGAGGCAGCATGTATTCCTTCTGCAGATCCCTATGTGGAGTGAGACCTATACTAGAAAACAAACTTGGATTCCAGTCCAGATTCTGTCACTAACTTGCTGTGTGATCTCAGACAAATCATTTCCTCCAATATAAAATGAAGGAATTTGACCAGAGGACCTGCAAGGGCTCCTCTCAGCTTGGATATTATATGTTTCATTGTTCCTTCCAGCTCAGACATTCTCTATTCCATGGTCTAAGCTCTCTTCCAGCTTTGACATTCCATGTTCAAAGGTCTCTTTCAGCGCTGGGAATGAAAATCTGTGGAACGGGCCTACCACCCTAGAGAGGGCTCTGTAGACTCTACCTCTGACCTCAGCAAAATCTGTTGTTGAGAAAAGGCCCCAAGTGAGACTAATGCATCCCTATCCACGCGGCTGTGGCGTGGCCTTCTGCATGGAGGAGAGAAGCATAAACACTGGCCTTGCAAATGTCTTACGATCTCTCCCTGTCCCAATGAGAGTCATGTAAGGTTAAAAAACAGCTCTAAACTCATCTGAAAACCATCACCCCTCCCAAAGCATTGGAAAGAGTCCTTGAAACCAAACTTGGGAACACATTATTACCCTAATGGAAACAGCCCGGTGGGACCCCGGCCCAGGCCACGGGCTTGCTCGTGCAAGTCTCGTCTCCGGGAGAATTCCCCTTGGATAGGTCTGGGCCGGAGTCATCCCAGTCCACATGGGTAGTGAACGAGACCATCTGTGCATCTGCTCCCCATCAAGAAAAAGGCCATGGATAGGGGAAGACACAGCTTGGCCTGTAGGAAATTCAATAGCTCAAGCTGAAGGCCAGTCTTACACAGAATGATGTGGTTGCATCTCTCCCACATCCCCAGATTTCACCTCCTCCCACTCCCACCCCCACCCTGTGGTCTTCCATTGCCTACTCTAAAAACAAATCGTAGAATCATAGCATGATTGGGGAGAAAATACAAAGATCGTCTAGACTGATCCCCACATTTTATTGAATAAGAAACCGAGGCCTAGGGAGGGGAAATGACTTGACCAAGGTTGGTGCCTACTCCAGTGTCAGGTATACAGTAAGCACTTAATAAATGCTTCTTGCTTTATTGATTGATCATGCCATGAGTCAGTGGCAAGGCCAGGAGTAGAACTGCATCTCTGAAAATGTCTTCATCCAGCAAGTCTGGTGTGGCATAAAGAACACTGGATTTGGCATCAGGAGACCTCCTACCACATTTCACTTTACCACTTAGACCCTCGGTTTCCTCATCTGTAGAATTCAGGTAGCAAGAGTAATTCTACCAGCCTCCAAGATTGTTGAGAGGAAAGTGCTTCATAAACCTTAAAGTTATAGAGAAATGTATGTTATTTACCCTCCCTTACTATCTCTTATTATTGTTGCCCAGGCCTCAATTTCCCCATCTGTAAAATGCTTTGACATTCCATGAGTCTATAGTTCCTTTTTTCCCTTCCAATTACATTTTTATTTCAACTAACAAGCATTTATTTTCTTTTCCTCCCACTGGGAGAAAAAAAAGAGAGAGAAACAAAACTCTTGTGACAAGTATGCAAAGTCAAGCAAAACAAATTCCCACATTGGCCATGTCCAAAAAATGTGTGTCTCATTCTGCATATCTGCATCACCTCTCTGTCAGGAGGTGGCCTGCATACTTGGTCCTGGGTCCTCTGGAATCTAGGATTCCTTTCTCAGTCTGTCTCTCCCCCACTCCACACCCTTCCCCCTTACCATACCCGACTGCCAGGGTTCTAATTAACTTCAATGTAGTTTTTAAAAGGCCCTTTGTGTAGCACTGAGGATACAAAGATGAAACAAACATACCTAAAAGAACTAGTCCCAGTGCTCAAGCCACTTACAATCTAATACATACATAGATATACGTCATATATAATTATAATTCATTATAATTTTGTTATATAGTTATTTGTATACTTAGCAATCAGTAAACATTTATTAAATACCTACTATTCTCCAGGCACTGTGCTGAGTGCTGGGGATACAAAAAGAAGTAAAAGACAGTCCCTGCCCTCAAGGAGCTTACAATCTAATGGGGAGACAACATGCAAACAAATAAACACAAAGAAATCTGTATCCAGGAGGAATAGGAAGTAATTAACAGAGGGGAAGCACTGGAATTAAGAAGGATTGGGAAAGGCTTCCTGTAGAAGGTAGGATTTTAGTTGGAATTTAAAGGAAGCCAGTGAGGTCAGTAGTCAGAGATGAAGAGGGAAAGCGTTCCAGGCTTGGGGGTCAGCCAGAGAGAATGTCCTGAGTTGAGATACAGAGTGTCTTGGTCTTGGAATATCCAGGAGGCAAATGCTACTGGATGGAAGAGTCAGCGCAGGTGAGTAATGTGTGAAATGAGATTGGAAAGGTAGAAGGGGGCTAGGTTATGCAGGGCTTTGAATATCAAACAGGACATTTTTATAGCTCTTGGGGGCGATAGGGAGCCATTGGAGTTTTTAGAGTGGGGAGGTGGTGGTACATAATTATAATGAACTATAATAACACATTTAAGTTTAAGTGCATAGGAGGGATCAAGCCATGCTATCATTGCTACAACACCCCCATAAGTAAGCCCTAAAGCAAAACCTCACGTCAGAGGTATATATAGCTCTCTCCAGGTCAGAGAACATCACAACCCTCGGTGACTCACTTGACTACAAAGCAACAAAAGTTATGCCTTCCTGAAAAACAAGCCTCCCACCACAGGCTCCAGGTTAGCACATGCCGCCTATTGGGGGCAGAGTTTATTTTCAAATCAGGAAAGGTCCTCAAGTTCAACGTAGATTTATTAAGGGGCAGGGAAGATCTTCAAATTTCTATTACCATTACAATGACTTCTGAGGTTCCTTCTAGGTCTAGAACTCTGATCCTAGCATCTGGTGAATTATTCCAAGCTCCAGGTGTTAATGGTGACCTATTAACTTGCCTGAGGGTACTTTTATTCTTGGAGATGAATTGCCTGAACTCAAAGACACGAAGCTCTACCGCAGAATTTCAAACTTGGTAGGGGAGATATTTGGGACTAATCCCTCAAATCACAGCTCAAGCAGTTCTTCCTCTATATAGAGCTGACCTTGTTAATTATGGGCTATGCACACAGCAGACATTGAGTCCAAATAGCTAAGGGCCTGACTGCCTTTGTCTTTCCCCGTGGACTATAATTTTGTCCAGTCAGCAATGCAGGTCCATCCAGCTTTTTCCTGACTCTCCAGTAGTCAGAGGACTATTCTAGCCTCTGTCTGACAGCTGTTCCAGTGCTCTGCGGGCAAAACCCTTCCCCAGCCCTTACTTGCACCAAACCATCTCCTAGGTTTAGGGGGCTCTGCATAGCTTACTTCCTGGCTCCTGATAGTCCTGGCCTGGGGTGGGAAGAACAAAACCCATGGTTTTTATGTTTGCTCTACATATGGAATGGAAACTAGGCATTCATTCTGTGATGGCAAGAATACTAGTCTGGGAAACAGAACCCCTGGGTTCTAGATATGACTCTGCAATGTACTCTTTGTCACACTACTATGAATCTTAATTCCCTTCTTTGAAAAGTGACAGCATTCAGACTTATGTTAACTACCTCCTAGGAAGCTTGGAGAGAGAACATTTTAAGTCTAAATGCTACAGATAATTCGTTTAAACTGTACTTTAGGGGCAGCTAGGTGGTGCAGTGAATAGAGCACAGGCCCTGGAGTCAGGAGGACCTGAGTTCAAATGCGACCTCAGACACTTAACACTTACTAGCCATGGACAAGTCACTTAACCCCAATTGCCCTGCCTTCCCCCCTGCTCAAAAACAAACAAACAAACAAATAAATAAACTATACTTTAGTTTCTTTCTGTGGTGAGTTAAGGGAGGTGGTGGGTTGAAGAATGAGGGAGGCAAAGGAAAAGGTAGAGAGCAATCTAGGAATCAGAGTAGTGAGAAAGAGAACCTAGAGAAGCTGTCCCTCTCAATGTGACTGATCTCGACCTCCAAAAGTTATGTACACAGATTAAAATTGTATAAAATATGCTATAGTATGCATGAAAAGTATAAAAAAGCACTGTGAAATTAGATGAGGAAGCTGTAACTGGCTGGGCAGTTCAGGGGAGACTTCCAGGAGGAGGTGGAATTGGAGCAAAGCCTTGGATATTGGGTAGGATGCTTGAGAGTAGAGAAAAGGGCATGGGCAGAACAGTGTGAGTAAAAACATGGAAGGAGGAAAGTGGGAGCCACACTGAGGGGATGGAAAGTGGCAGGTATGGGCTGAAGAGTAGCATATATGGTAGGAGAAAAGACTGCGAAGGTTAGCTATGCTAGGCTCGTGTTTTTGGCCGTGTGGGCCCTGGAGACCCATTCAAAGGTTTTGAGCAAAGGAGGGATGTGATTGGAGTGATGATCAGAAGGCATTGGCAGCATATGCAGGACAAACTGAAGGGGCAGAAGAAACACAGACACTGGTTAGAATACTATTAGAATGAGATTGACTTTCCTAATAACGATTTGCTTAGGCAGATATTAAAATGAGTTTGCGTACTCTGATGACGACTGTGAGGGTGACTGGTCAAAAGGGCCCTGAAGCGTCTGTCTCTGGATGATGTGGCAGGAGACCCGAGTTTCAGTCCCTTCTCCATTAATTGCTTGCTGTATGACCTTGGGTAAATCACTTTCTCTCTCTGAGGCTCAGTTTTCTCATCTTTAAAGCGGGAAGAATACCATATTACCCATCCTGCCTCTATGGCACTGTTGTGAAGACCAAATGAGATCATTTAATTTACTTAATTTCTAACCAAAATGTGCTATAGGAATACATATTATTGTTGTTATTATTATTTTTGCTTTTTGGAGCGAGAAAAGCAGGGCAATTGGGGTTAAGTGACTTGCCCAAGGTCACACAGCTAGTTCTTTTTGTGTTAAGTGTCTGAAGTTGGATTTGAACTCAGGTCCTCCTGACTCCAGGACTGATGCTCTATTCACTCCACCACCTAGCCGCCCCTTATTGTTATTATTTATTAGGGTGATGAAGACTGTGCATGAGCTACAGGCTCATTTGTTATATGGGGAAAATACCACCTGTCGGGGGCTGGCCCAGATAATTTTAGTAGGCTTTCTTCCAGTTCCAAAATTCTACAATTTGCTATAGAATGTTGTTGCTCTTTGCCCTTCATGTTCAAAGAGGACCAAGGATATAAATGGCGGTGTCTTGACTTGTGCAGAAATTGGATTTAAGTGAGGCAGAGTGGCATAAAGTCATCAGCTTCGTTCTCTCCTCCAGAGTCACTGATGTCCAGTGGCAGGACAAAAGTTGAGATGCCTGGCGAGGGCCCAGGATACAATGGGTACCCTTGATGTCTTCGATGTCTGACCAAGATCAAAGCACTCCACAGCACCTGCTTCAGCACCTTTGTGGCTATGGAACAAACTGTTCTTTTCTTAGATCCCCCCATTGCTCTGTAGATAATCCAACCATGAATAATAAGAGTTGCCTCTGCTTTACATCATAAACTTTGTTACATGATTGTGACCTTAGAGACCAGGTATTTTCCCTGGGAAAATCCATTTCCTCCACTACCTAATTTCTTGTGGTTTCTCTAATGCCAAGCAAAATACCGCTTGGCACCTTTCTTTCCCTATAGATTTCTAAGCACCTGTTAGCTTCCCATACTCCAAAGATGGAAGAAAATGCCACTATCCTAGGAACATAGAAGACAAACTTGAAGGAACTTTAGAATATAGGAGACAGGATGTCAGGAAAGGAAGGAACCTTAAAACATGGAATGTCAAAGGTGAAAAGGAATTTGCAACATAGAAAGTTTGAGCCAGAAGGGATCTTAGAACCACAGAATGTTAGATCTCTAAGACCATAGAATGTTACGATGGAGAGTGCCATAGAGACTGTTGAGTGACTAAACTTTAATCTAATTGTCTCATTTTACTGAGGGGGATACTGAGGCCTGGGGAGGGAAGTGACTTGCTCAGGTTTCCTGGTGCACTCCAGGACTGTTTACCCTTTCAATGTTGTGCCCCTGTGCATTAGAATAGAGGGCAGGGAGGAGGAGGAGGAGCCATCTGTCTTGACAGTCCCTGGCCTGGAAGCTGAGAGACATGCTGGGGGACTCTTCCTGGGCCCCCACATCCATGATGGTGTGGAGGGTGTGGACTCAAGAAGCAGACCACAAACCCAGAAAGCAGCCCCAATTGGAAGCATATGGAGCAAGCTATCCCTTGGCTGGGCATGCTGTGTTCTTTCATTCACTTTGACCTTGGCGGGTGGGCTGCTTCATGACCGACCCAATGTGGTCAGCTATCAGTGCCTTGGTGGCCAGACAGGGGCCTAGTACTGGAATTCCCCCCTGCTTCCTCCTTCTCTACTGGGCCCCCCCAGGTTTTGGCCTGACTTCAAACTCTGCAAGAGCCCTGCTCCACAGGCCTTCTGTGGTCAGCTGAGGTCCAGGGGTGGGGAGGGACAGTAGGGGAGCTGTGTATGGATTGCAACATACTTAGTTCTGGTCCAGGCTTAGGGCCAACCACATCTGTGAGGCCATGAGGAGAAGAGGGAAACAGGGCTTCGGAGAAGGGCTGAGCAGGTATGGTAGATACCCCCTTTCATAGAATGAGGCCCCTGGGCTTCTGGGTATACCCAGACACAACTAAACCAACTGGGCAATTCTTCTTGAGGAAAGGGCTTGGGAATCTTCCCCCCAAACTCTCCCTCCCTCCTTTTCCTTCTCCCCAGGACTAGAAATGGGCAATGGAAAAAGCATTGGCCTGAGAATAAAAAGACCTGGTTGAAGTTCCAGCTCTGACACTTATTAACTATGTAACTTGGACAAATCATTCTTACTCAGCCTCAATTTCCTCAACTGCAAACTGATGGAGTTGGAGTAAAGTCCAAGATCTCTTTCAGTTTTAATATTCTGTGTTCATAGATCTAGTGCTGGAAGGGTCCTCAGAGATCATTTAGTCTGCCTCTCTCCTCCACCCCCTTCGTTTTACAGATGAGAAAACCGAGACTCAATGAGGTTAAATGACTTACATAAGGCTGTAAGAAATATCTGAGGTAGGATTTGAACCCAGGATCCCTGATTCCTGAGTCAATGTTCTTTCCACTGTACCGTGCTGCTTTCCCCTATGCCATATTGTTTCTCCCCTCCCTCTCCCTTCCACAATCCTTTCAGCTAACACCTTCAATGTTCTCAGGACTCTTGGCCAGAATTCAATTCAGTTCAACAGGCACTTATTATTTTAGCTCTACCATTGCATAGGCTAAGGTCCACTTCAGCTCTGAAATTCCATGTTCTAAGTTCTCAAATTCCTTCTAAGTTCCTCTGTCTAAAATCTCTGTCGGGGATGGGTTCACACGTCCTTTTCTAGGAACTCTTGGTCTTCCTTGATGCTCCAACTCCTCTCCTCTAGGAAGCCTTTCCTGACCAACTTCAGCCCTCAAAGATAAATCTAGTCTAATTCACTTGTTGCCTAATCGACCAATGTTCTCTGACATCCCATGTTCTAAGGGCCTTCCCAATGCTAACATTCTATGTCATATGTTCTAAGGCCATTTTCAGTTGTAACATTCTATATAACATTCTCTGCTCTCTGTTCTAAGTCCCCTTCCAACTCCAACATTCTCCCAGATCTGGTGTTAGAGAATAATAAGATGCTAGTTTGACTATTTAGACAAATAGAGTTAGAACAGAGAGAGATCCTTGAGGGTCTGAGGCTGGTCAGGAAAGACTTCCAAGAGGAGAGGAGGGAAGACATTAAGGGTAGCCAAAAGCTCTCAGAGAAGGCTCGCTGACAGCCCTGACAGGGCTCCTGTCTGTGATACTGAAATCTCTCTAGGTTGGCATTTTCCAGCTTCTTAAGTGCCCAAGGGAATCTCCTGTCTTTTCCTTTGGGGGGTCAATAGTCCTGGCTTCAAGCTTCAGCTCTGCCACCAACTTGCTGTGTGACCAGGATTGGAAACATGAGCTCTCCTGTTCAGCATAGGTTAGGAGGAAAGAATCAGTGCATCCAAACTGGCTCCTTTCCCACCTCCAGGCCCATTTTTTCTCATCCTACTTCTCTTCCTCTCCCAATGCCGTCACCCTTCATGCCTCTGTCAGATACCTTCCTTATGCTTAGCTCCGCCCCTTTGTTATTTTTGTTGTTCAGTTGTGTCTGACGCTTCATGACCCCATTTGGGGTTTTCTTGGCAAGGATATTGGAGTGGTTTGCCATTTCCTTCTCCAGCTCATTTTACAGATTAGGAAACTAAGGCAAACAAGGTGAAGTGACTTGCCCAAGGTCACACAGCTAGTAAGTTTCTAAGGCCAGGTTTGGATTCACGTCTTCCTTATTCTAGGCCCAGTGCTATATCCACTGTATTACCAGGCTTCCTCTTTCAGTATGTTGCCTATTATCTACTGAGGAAAATTCAAATTCTCCCTGATAATCAAATCCCTTAACAATCTGGCACCATCCTATTGTCTGAAACTTATCTTATCTTAGACCATTTCCCCCCATGTCCTCTACCTTCCTTCTGATCCTTTGGATGCTTTGTCTTTTTGCCATCTTTGTACTATTGTCTATACTGTTTCCTGTTTCTGGAATGTCTTTGCTCACAGCTCTGTTCCTACTTGTCTTATCCTTGCTCACACAGGCCAATGGCTCTGCCTTCCTGACTGTGCTAACACTCTGCCTGTCCTGTGCCCTGAGTTCCCACAATCGGCTTGAAATAATAAACTTTACTGAGAGGTGGTGTGTGTGTGCGTGTGTGTGCGTGTGTGTGTACTTTTTTTTTCAGGGCAATAGCCTAGAACCAGGAGTCAGGAGACTTGGATTTTAGTCCTGTCTTTGCCACTAACTGGTAGGATGAGTTAGGCAAGTCATCTTGCCTCTTTGGGCCTCAATTTCCTTCTCTCTAAAACTGGATCATAGTCTCTGCCCTTTTTTAATTGTGTAAGTATCATGAACTCATTGAGTCATAGAATCTGAAAGCAGGATTATTAGAAATAATCATTTGAACCCTTCCCCATTTTATAGATGGGAAAATTGAGGTCCAGAGAGATGGGTAAGAGATGAGGACACTTTAAGATATGAGAGAAGTACTTGTGATTTTGTCAGGGTAGGTTATTGTCTCCACTAACAGATCCATCTAAGAGATAGTTTTTGAAAGGTACTCAAGCTTAAAAATTCATCACCCTGAAGCCAACCTTGTGATGATCTTCTCTAACTTGCCAGGGGTGGGGAACCTACAACCTCAAGGCTACATATGACTCTTTAGGTCCTCAAGCTCAGCTCTTTGACTGAATCCTTGTTCTGTGAAGTTTGGATTTAGTCAAAGGGCTACACTTGAGGACCTAGAGGGCCACATGTGGCCTTGTGGCTGCAGGTTGCCCACCCCTGGACCAGCCTCATGCCAGAACCAGAGGTACACAAATCATCATCGGGTGTGTCCTCAAAACCTTTGCAACTCCACAGTTCCTGCTCAAGCTTGGTCTCCATTGATGTTTAGGATTGGAATTATAAACATAAGTACTATTTTATTCCTAGAGGGTCATGATTTTCCTTAAAAAAAAAAATCTCTCTTATCTAGGAATGGTGCAGTAGGAGGAGCCTAGGACCTGAGTGTTTGTCCTGGTTCTCCCTCTGGCTTTTGTTAGAACTTTGGGAAAAGTCAGGTTTCAACTCTTACTCCCTGAGAAAATTTACTATGTTTAAAGCTGACATTATCTTTTCCCCAAAACCTTTCCCTCTTCCTAACTTCCCTGTGACTATTGAGGGGACTACCATCATCCCAATTACCCCGGCTGGAAACCTGGGTTTCATCCCTGACTCTTTACTGTCTTTCACCTTCTATATCCTGTCTGTTGCCAAGTCCTATCTATTCTACCTTCTCACTATCTTTCCTATTTATAATTTTCTCTTTTTTGATACTGCCATGACCCTAGTACAGGCCTCACACCTGCACCATGGCTAAAGCCAGTTTGCCTGTTGGTCTCCCTGCCCCAGGTCTCTCCCCATTCCAGTCAATCCTCTGACTCTGCTGTCAAATTGATCTTCCTTAGGCATGTTTTGAGCTTGTTACCCCTCCCCCTCTATTCAATAAATTCCAGCTCCTTATTACTTCCACAATCAAATATAAAATCCCGTTTGGCTTTTAAAGTCTACTGTAGTCTGGCCCAGTCTAACTTTTCCAGTCTTCTTATGCCTTACTTCCCTCTGCATGGTCTGTGATCCCATGTCACTGGTCTCCTTGATGTTCCTCACACATTTTCCATTTCCAGAATCTGATTATTTTCTTTGTCTCTGGACACACACCTGGAACGATCTTCCTCCTCATCTCTGCTTCCCTGGCTTCCTTCAGGCCCCAGCTAAAATCCTATCTCCTGCAAGAAACCTTTCTCAATCCCCCTTCCTTCTAGTCCAGTGGTTCTCAACCTTCCTAATGCCACGACCCTTTAATGCTCATATGTGGGCGTATCTGCATGTGGGCAGACTCGCCTGGAGACGGATAGAGGAGGTTCCTAAGACCATTGGAAATATGTGTTTTCTGATGGTCTTAGGCGACCCCTGTGACTCCTGTGAAAGGGTCGTTTGACCCCCAAAAGGGTTGCGACCCACAGATTGAGAACTGCTGTTCTAGTGCCTATCTTCTGAAATTACCTCCAGTTTATCCTGGATATAGCTTGTTGGAATATAGTTGTTTGCATATTTTCTCCTCCATTAGATTGTGAGCTCCTTGAGGGCAGGGGCTGTTTTTTTTTCTTTCTGTTTTTGCCTTTCCTATCCCCAGCATTTAGCACAATGCCTCGCACACAGTGAGTACTTAATAAATGCCTCCTGACCTGACTTGATTTAGGCCCTCTGTTTCCCCTTCTGTGAAATCAGGGGGTTGGATTAGACCTTTTAGATCTATTCAGGCTCCAAAATTGTAAATTCTTAGCTTTAACAACCTAGATTTTATGTTTTCAGGATCTGTGTGTCTCTAACAGCCCACATCCTATATTCTAGGACCCTTTCTAGCACTAATATTCATAACATCACAGATACAAAGCCTAAGGAGGGGGTCCTCAGATGCCATTTATTTCAACCCTTTCATTTCACGTGAGGAAACTGAGGCCCAGGGAGTTGTTAAGTAACTTTTCCAAAGTCATATGGGTAGTAAGCATGAGAAGCAGGATTTGAACTCAGGCCTTCTTACTCCAGAAACAGTATTCTTTTTACCAGACTACCCTACCTCCTCTGGACTCTGTGCTCTGAGTTTCTTTCTAGCTCTAACATTCTGATTTCCAGCTCCAGTACTCTAAGATTCTAGGTTAGTCATTCCTCAGTTCTTGTTTCCCTGTTTCTTCCCTCTCTCCCCCCATTCCACAGGTCCCTAGCTCCCCAAGACATTGGATATATGAGCTACTCTGGAAAGAAACAGTCTGCAGCACAAGGAAGACAAACAGCTGGGGAATTCCTTTCCCAGCACTCTTTGGGGAGAGGAGCTGGAGCCTGCCTGCATAACCTTGTCCACTGCTTGGCAGGATCTGAGCTCAGGACCTGAGCACATGGATTCCCAGCTGTCTTTTGGATGCAAACAGAGTTTCCAATGGAGAAAACATCTCGCTGTGGGGGGACGATCAGGCTTGTTCTTACCTCGTCCCTGACACAACCCCAACTTGAAGGCAGGGGAGCTGGGCCTTCTCCTACTCCCCCCATGGTTTCCTGAGTTCCAGATCCAGGCTCTTTCCCAGAAGACACCATAGTCTCCAATTCAACCTCCTTGGACTCACCCCCCTGTGAATCGCTTATTATGCTCTGGTAGATAGACCACATGACTGGGAATTAGCTCATTACCCACCTCCTACAAGACACCTGTCCTCATTCTTATATTCCCAGGGATTCATGCTCCCTAATGGCTCCAGGTTCACAGGAACCAGGTTATATTCTAGGGAGTGACCCCAGAGGCCTGTTTCTCTCTTTAGATCATGGTCCTCACCCAATGTTCTCCAGAAAAATCTTCATAGTAAAGGTCAGGTAGGCATTGTGTTAGTTAGACATCTATCTATTGGCTTAATGATCCTGGAGTTGGGAAGACCCAAGTTCAAATCTGACCTTAGACACTGTGCTGTGTGATTCTGGGCAAGTCACTTAACCTCTGGGCAAGTCATCTTAACCCACTGCAGAAGGAAATGACAAACTACTGTGGTATCTTTGCCAGTAAAACACCACATGGAGTTACAAAGAGTCAGACCCAACTGAACAACAGGCATTTTCCCTGGGTTTCTCCCATAGTCGGATAAAAGGGTACCTAACCCACCCCCTCCCACTGACATTCAGTGGTGACAAAATGGGGATCAGGTATGGACTTACCTTTATTTCACCTACCTCTGTAAATCCACAAGATGCACAGGATTCACAGGAGCCCACAAACAAATACAGAAGCATAAAGCACTCGAATAGCCCATCAGACTCTCTCCTGGAAGGTGAAGAAACTTTGTGGCTCCAAGCACTTCTCCCCATCCACCTGGGCCCTGTACTGTGGCAGGAACTCATGGCAACAGCAGGAGGAGTTGGCCCTTTCCTGATCTGGTCCCTTCTGGCAGAGCCTCAGCTGGAGTGTGGCCCTTTTCCTTTTCTGAGGAGTGCACCATTGATGAAATTCAGAAGTTCTCCTTCATTCAGGCTTTCTTCACCCTGCATGGAAAGTACATTCTTCATAAACCCTAGCTAGGATTTATGCTTAAAAAAGCAGCCAGGCAGAAGAAGGAAGACAGGCATCTGAGCAGGTCCAAGGATCTTGGGACTCTTGGACAAACATGTGGTATGTGCTCCTAAAACCTATGTTTTTCTGCTCCCACCTTCCTCTGCTCTGGTTAAAGCAGGGCTTCTTAAACTATTTCCACTTGTGATCCCTTTCAGAGTTTTGGCAGCCTCCCTTGGCATCCTGTGGCCTGAGGGTGTGCGCAGTACAAAGTGCCCTGCCTTGTGTTCTAAACCAAGTCTGCAGTGAAGTGCTGCCAGAAACACCTGGACTCATGGACTCTTTACGAGTTTGGTCGTTACCCATTTAGAAACCTTTTACTATTGCCAAAATTTTCAAGATTCTATATGGGCTAATGACCTACAATTTAAGAAGTGCTGTTCTAGAGTACTCTGTACTCTGCTCCAGAGGTCCAAAGCAAAGGGCCAAGTGTTATACAGCTCAGTTTTATAAGCTATTGGGGGAAAAGTGACTCCTTTGTCAAG
This sequence comes from Pseudochirops cupreus, assembly GCA_028627135.1. Classification (NCBI taxonomy): domain Eukaryota; kingdom Metazoa; phylum Chordata; class Mammalia; order Diprotodontia; family Pseudocheiridae; genus Pseudochirops; species Pseudochirops cupreus. The sequence continues at coordinate 266,861,189 of CM053581.1, read as the reverse complement.
GGTCCATCCCCCTGATTCTAAAATCTCAGCCATCTTGGAGCAAGTCCCAGGCATTGGGGAACATTCAGAGGGATTCCTTGTCTTCCAGGGAGATGCTAGGGACCTTGTCCACCTGTGTGGGAAGTGCCCTTCAACTAAAGGTCCACACCCTGTAATGCCAACAGACTGATTGGCAGAACTCATCAAACACATATGGAAGGATCACTCCCTTATGTATCTTTACTTTGCTGTGCACGTCTTGGGCCTTACATTCTTCCCACCCCACCCACTCCACCACCAGTAGAATGTAAGGTCCTTGAGGGCAGGGACTGTTTTAGCTTCTGTCCTTGCATCTCCAGTACCTGGCACATAGTAGACACTCAGTACATAAATAATGAATGGAACTGAATTGAATTTCCACTGACTTTCTGTGTAACTTTGGGCAAGTCCCTGAGGCTCAGTCTCCACACCTAAAAAATGGGTAAGATAATGGATAAGTTTCTATTGGTTCTTTATCAGCCCTGGGCCAGTCAACTTGCAGTGGAATACTCATATGTGGGTGTACCTGAATGTGGGCGGACCCGCCTGGAGACAGAGGAGCAGTGTCTCGTTTCCTAAGACCATTGGAAATGTGTTTTCTGATGGTCTTAGGTGACCCCATTTGACCCCCAAAGGGGTTGCGACCCACAGGTTGAGAACCACTGAGTCCTAGAGAGATACAGAGGAGAACCACTAGTTGCCAGGAAATGAGACTTACACAAAATAATCTATGCCAAGCACCCAGTATGTGGTAGTGCTGAATTCCCCAGTACAATGGAACTAGTCCAAGCCTGGGAGTCAAGAGACTGCAGATGGACTCCTACTTCAGTCATTAACTTGCTGTGCCATCTTGGACAAGCCTCTTGCCCCCTCTGGGTCTTAGTTTCAGGATCAAAAACTCATAGAAATTCAAAGTTGAAAGGCGTCTCTGTGGCTTTCTAGCCCAACCCAAACTTGAAAAAGAATTCCAACTATAGCCTACCAGACAAGTGGTTGGTTGTCTAATCTTTATCAGAAAACCTTCAGCAAAGGGGGAAACTCACTTCCTCTAGAGCAGTGGTTCTCAGCCTGTGGGTTGTGACCCCTTTGGGGGTTAAACAACTCTTTCACAGGAGTTGCCTAAGACCATTGGAAAACACATATTTCTGATGGTGTTAGGTACCGAGACACCGTTCCTTTATCCATCTCCAGGCAGGTCTGCCCACATGCAGATACGCCCACATACAAGTATTAAAGGGGCATTAGGAAGGTTGAGAACCACTTCTCTAGAGTCTAGAGAGAGCCCATCCTGCTCTGGGATAGCATTACAACATCCATTGCCCCCATAGCTCTTACTTCTGCCCTCACCCAGAAAAAGTCAAATCTCTTCCACAAAACAACTTTTCAGGTACCTGGAGGTAGCCATTATGTCCTTCTCTCACCCTCAACCCATCTCCCCATGAGCCTTTTCTTCTCCAAGGCAAACATCACCAGTTCCCCCCAATAATAACACTCCATGGACTTGAGACTGTTCACCTTTCTTGTAGATGTTTCCTAACTTATCAACATCTGTCCTAAAAAGTGGTACCAAGACTATAACACAATATTCCAGACATCTTTGCTCCCAGAAGATGTGCCTCTATGAACATAACTCTGTCACTTTTTGGGGCTGCCAGACCACACTGTTGACCCATACTGAGCTTGCAGTCCACTAAAACCCCCAGATCTTTTTCAGATGAACTGCTAAACATGTCTCTCTTCTCTTGTATTTATGAAGATTTATTGAACTCAAGTGTCAGGTGATACCTTTCCCTTTTAAATTTCATCATTGCACATAGATTCAATTTAGCTTTCTAGAATGTCAAGATCCTGCCTCTATCATGCAGTATATCAGTGATCCCTCTTAGCTATCCGTCAAATGGAACCATAGGAACCTAGTATTTTGGCCTAAAAAGGGACCCAAAATCATTTAGTCTAGTTACAGAAGAGTAAACTGAGACCAAAGAAGTTGAATAATTTGCTCAAGGTGACAAACCAGGGCATGTATACAGTCATGTGGTGGTAAATATCTAACAACGAACTCTCTAGAATAAAAGTACCCACGACACACTGAAATTTAATATGCATTATTCATATTTTCTCTATCACTTTCTTAAGTCTAGACAATCAACAAAATGATAAATCAAGCCTAGATTTGAAGCTCTTGCCAGTTTCAGAGGCATAAATGTTTACATTGAACATTCAGCAGTTAGGTCTTAAGATGCAGCAGAACTGGGCTCTAGCCTGACCCCATTATAGGCCTTTTGAATTCCAAATGGAGTATGCCTTCCATTGGACCCTTCTTTCTCCTCGTTCAGAGGATTTCTATGAAGTTCAAATGAGAAAAATTATGTTGCTGTATGGATGAAGTGATGAAGTCCTCTCCAGGCTCCTCTTCCAAATGAAAACCCCACTGTTTGGGAAAGCATACTTTTGTCCCTTGCTGGGCATTCAAAGACTTCCTCAAGCTACCAGAACATTTTGTTGTGGTCTCATGGAAAGACCACTGGATTTGGGGTCAGAGCACCCTGAGTTAAAGCCCTGGTCCTGTTATTTGTTGTTGCTTGTCCTTTATTTTTGAAGAGGACCGCTGACATCAGAGGGTGATGTCTTGACTTGAGGATAAATTGGATTTAAATGAGGCAGAGTTGTACAAAGTTATCAGCCCCACTCTTCCTTCCAGAGTCATTGAAGTCCCGTGGCAGCACAAAAATCAAGATGACCAGTGATGGCCTGGGATGCAGTGGATGATTTTGGCATCTTCAAGGTCTGGCCAACCTCTAAGCACTCCACAGCACCTGCTTCAGCCACCCTCATGGCCATTGGAACAAATTGTTTTCATCCGCCCATTCCACCAGGGGAAGTCTTCACTTGCTTGGGGTAGACATCCCCCTAAGTCACCAATGGGTTTGAAGCCTGCTGCTTATCCTCAACCTGGTTTAGCCTGTCTGCTAGAGACCGTTTCACCAGAATGTGGCCATTGCACACGTTGCAGCTTTGAGATGCCACAGGTGAGAGCTGAGTGCCAGGTGGACACTATAGGTAGCCCTGAGAGGGGCTCAGCAGCCTTCACACCACAGGTGCTAGTCCTCTCTAGGCACCTCAATACCTCCACTATTTGCTGTCTTCATAACTATGGGTAAGTCACTTTCCCATTCTGGATTTCAGTCTCCTCATCCCTCAAATGAGGAGGAAGCAGCACGATATAACAATGGCTCCAGAGTCTAAGGTTTTGGGTTCCAATGTTGACTCTGAGACTTACTACCTGGTGAACTTGTTGAGTTCCTTATCTTTTCTGTGCCTGAGTTCCTCATTCACAAAATAGGGGCCTTGGACTAAATGGCTTCTGAGCTCTACTCTTATCTCTACTCTGTTATCCTAGGGAATCTCTAAGGGCCTGGACAGAATTAAATCTGGGTCAGTACAATCTAGTTTAATCTCCTGTTGAGTAATGTAGTAGAAAGAGATCTGGGCTCTGAAGATATACGCTTATATCTTGGTCCTGCCATTTGCCAACTGTGTGACCTTGGGCAAGTCACATAAAACCCACAGATGTCACCTATAAAATACAGGGTTAAAAAAGATGATTTCAAGGCCCCTTCAGCTTTACCTCCTATGATTCTATGCTCCCTTTCAAGGTTTTATATGAATTAGAAGCTTCTGCTTCTGCTTTTGTTTCTGACTCCTAATCTTCAGTCTTACATTCTTCCCCATTCTACCTCTTGACATTCTATCCATCTTCAAGAAAGGAAACTGGCATTTATTAAATACCTACTAGTTGCCAGGTGTTGTACAAGTATTATTTCATTTGATCTTCACCTCTTTTGGTAACTACAACTGAGGAAGACAGAGGTTATGTGATTTATCCAAGGTCACACAGTGATTGAGGCTGGATTTGAATTCAGTTCTTCCTGACTCCAGGTCCTGAGTTCTATCCACTGCCCCACCAAGCTATGTCAATTGTAATGCCACCTTCTGCAGGAAGCCTTCTCTAATCCTAGCAACCCTACTCCCAGACCTAGTTAGAAATTATCATCCCTTCCTTAGACCTTGATTAGTATTATGTTTGTAATTTTTTTTTGAGGGAGAAAGGCAGGGCAATTGTGGTTGTGACTTGCCCAAGGTCACACAGCTAGTGTGTCAAGTGTCTGAGGCTGAATTTGGACTTAGGTCTTCCTGACTCCAGGGCCAGTGCTCTATTCACTGCATCACCTAGCTGTCCCATGTTTGTACTTAAAAAAAATTTTTTTTATTGTTTTAGTTGTTGTTTTTATATCACCAACATAAACGTTGACTCAAAAGGTCAGCTGGATAGAACTCTCTCCTCATTGGTGGAAGCTGATTCCTCAATTACTCTCACTTGAGTGGGAGCTAAGCTGGTGAGAGCCAAAGAGAAAAGGGATCCAGGCTCTTGGGGCTTCCAGAGAGAAGATGCATTATTCCAACATCTCTTCAGGTCCATGAAGGGAAAAAGACTCTGGGAGGAAACCAACATGTAGAGGAGTTGGTATTTCAATCCTGTCCCTTTTCTCAAATTGTTACACTAGAGACTTGGGGGAATTTCCCTTTGGGTAAGATCTGAGACTCTCTCTCCACACTCCCCTCCCCACTAGTTATCGCATTCCCAATGAGAGAGCTTATTTAGTCTAAGTATTGTCTGATATTGATACACACACATTTGTGTGTGTGTATAATATATATATATGTATATATGAGTATACACACACACACACACACACATACTTTCTCTGATTTCTGTTTGCAAAAGCAAAACAGCAGGTCCTCACCCTCACCCCCCTACGTCTATGTTTCCCATTGTATCTCTCCCTACCTCTCCCAGAGACCCATTTTGACCTATTTTGTTTGTTCGTAATTGCCTCCGTCCCTTGCTTAGTAATAATTCATCCCCTCGCCATAATTGAGAAAGGTCCTTAGTAACTTTCTAATACACTAGCCATGACCTTTTTGTATTCTAATTTTCTGGGCCAGTGTCTTCTTCTCCTACTAGGCTAGACTCCATGAAGGCAAGAACTAGGTCTTATCTGTCTCTGGATCTGAAATCCTAGGCAATGGTACTGAGTAAAAGAAAATGGTCTTGGAGTGATGAATTCTTCTCCTTGGGCCTAATCCCAGAAAGGCCTTAGCGAAAGGAAAGGGGAGGGTCAGGAATTCCCTGAGCACCCAAATTCCCATTCTGTGCATAGCTAGGATGGATATGGTTCCCTCCACCCTATTGCGCCTCTAGGTCAAACCTGGGGTCAGGAAGGTCTTTTTCTTTTTTTTGGAGGGGAAAAGGCAAGGCAAGTGACTTGCCCAAGGTAAGGGTGTCAAATGTCTGAGGCTGGATTTGAACTCAAGTCCTCCTGACTCCAGGACCAGCACTCTATTCAGGCCTTTTTCAAATAGTTACCACTGTCCAAAAAGATACTTCATTGTCCCTCTTCAGGCCCTGATGGTCACTAGATTTGAGAGAAAATCAGAGGGAACTCTCAGGAGAGAATGTCAAGAGGCAACTTGCTGTTGACAGATTTTGGGAAGATAAGTCATCAAATCACAGGGTTTAGAGCTAGAAGAGACCCTAAATACTTTCAAGGTCAATTCTCATTTTACAGATGAGGAAACTAAGACCCAGAGAAGTTGAAGGACGGGTCAAGGTCACACAAGGTCAGTTAGGATGCTAACCAAAGTGTTCTGACTCCAAATCTGTTTCTCTTTCCACTACAACATTGTATTTCACAATTTGTACATGCGTGTGTATGTTTCGGAGTGGGGGGAGATTGCTTGTTCAGAAAAGGATGTGTGTGTGGTGTATTGTGTGGGAGCTTGGAGAGAGGAAGGCTTTCAGCTGTGGGTCACCTTATGACCCATAATACCATGGGATTCCGGTCCCATGGGTTTGTCCCAGTTAGGGCCTGACCTGGCCAGGCAGCTAAGACAAGAGGAAGAAGCCCAATATCCTCTTTCCTTCCCTCTCTCTCATTCTCTTTTCCCAACCAGGTGGGCTAGGAAGGGCATTCTAAGACTCAGCTGCTGCTTCCTGTTTTTGTAGAATCTCTGTCTCAAAATAACTCTTTATCCTTCCCTATTCCTGCCCTTCCCACAGTCTCAATAGGTTGGGGTACTGTGGCCACCTCCCTCTGATGGGGTCTGAAGAAAGACTTTAGATTACAAGGACCAATCAGCTACAGATGCCTGTTTGGATCAGGGAAGGAGGCCTGGCTAAGGGCATAGTGACCGGTAGTGTCAGGTCTCTGCTTCTGCTCTCCCTCTGAGACAAGATTCATAGAGAAGAGTCTTTTCTAAGGCTGTCTAGCATACAATCCGTTACTCCTAGGGGAGGCTCCTCTGTGATGAGCAGCATTTATGGCCAGAGCCTTAGAGGTCTTAGAATGTCAGAGGTGGAAAGGATCTTATGGCAGAGCAGAGTATCAGAATTTAGAACACTGAATGTAAGAACTGGAAGGAATAGCTATCTAAGTATATGTGTGCTATGTAAGTGTACTTATGCATGTATATATCTCTGTGTGTATGTATGTTTGTATGTGCACATATCTATGCACATGCATGTGCATGTGTACATGTTTACACAGTCATGTGTGTATGTGTATGAACGTGTTCTGTGTGTATCTATATATATGTGCTTAATTGTACCTTCTTGAGGGGAAAAGGAGAAAAAAGAACAAAGTAAAAAGTACCCAACAGAGAACAAAAGAACACTTAGAAGAAGGAAGCAAAGAAAAGATGGACAGCTCTCAACACAATGTGGAGCATTTTTAATACCGACTTTCTTGAAATGGACATTTATTGCCATATATTTTGCATCCTCTCTTAAGTTCTGCTGTATACGTGGTAATGCTTTTTTCTCTTTCTTTTCTTATTGTATATTTAAGTTTATAATAAATTCATTTTTAAAAAAGAGCTGCAAGGAATGTTAATAAGAGAGAGCCAGAAGGACCTGTAGAACACAGGCTGTTAGGATGTCTCCTCCACCCCGACCGCATTGCTTCTCAGACCATCCCAGGGATATGTCCCTCACAGCCAGCCAGACCTCAGGGAAGAGGAGGTCTTGTCATATTCAGGGCAGGAGGATAGTGTGAATTCTCCTAGGCTATGGGTGGGTGGGTGGGCAGTGTCCTGGACCCCAATCAGCAGAACTGACTGGAAGCCTCCTGGAGGAAATTTTAATGGAGCCCCACTGCCCCCTGGTGGTCCTCATGCCTGGAACGTTGCTTGGGCTCTTGTATGACTAAATGTCTTGCTTGCCCAGACTTTTGCCATTTGCTACCCCTATTTGCAACAGCAGCCTTGAATGGACAGGGTCCTGTGGAGTAGTGCAAACATTCTCCTTTGTAGGAACATCATTCCAGAGTCAGTGCTTTAAGAATGGGGTCAGTCCTGGCACCTTGATGAGATTCCCCTCCTATCTTAGATATATTGATTCTCAAGGGGGCCCTTCTACAAATACCCTGCCATTCTGCTAGATCTGCCCTGAGTGTCCAGCCTAGGAGTGGAGCTAGAGACCACAGAGGTCCAAGATAAAAACTGGCAGGAAGGGGCAAGAGGGTGAGAGGGGAAGGGGGAAGGGCAGAGGGTGAGGACAGAGAGGGGAAGGAAGCAGGAAGGAAAGTAGGATCCTGCAGGAAGCAGAGGAAAGCAGCAGTTGGTGGTAGGTCCCAGTTGCTAGGAGAGTGAGAGAATTACCAATCACATTGTAAATTCTGTACAGTGAGTGCCAGGATTGTAGCCCAGGAACCTATTGGCCACTAGCTCATTAGTACACTACTTCAGTGACCAGTGATCTGTTCATGTTGCGACCACTTTGCGATCTAGTGAATGGTGTTTGAAGGTTGCAGACTCCCCCAAAGCTCATCACCCTGTATCTAACCTGGTCATGGGCTTCTCCATGATAGGCCACCCAGGACCACCGACACCGTCTATCAGTGGACCTATATTCTAATCTTACTAGCTTGGTAGAACCAGTCAGAATTTGTCTTGGATTTACTGATGCAGAGTTTGAGAGCTCAGAGTCACTGCCATCACCCTATGACGGCAGTTGGACTTTGGGGGAGGTGCCGTGTGTTTCTTTGATGGAGAAAGTGTTCAGTAAAAATAATGGAAATCTTTTGTGGGGAAAAGAAAGGGTGTGTGGGGGGTGGATGTATTAGTACTCAGATACTCTCCTGAGTTGGGAAGGAAGTGTTAAATTTGTATTGAGTCTTGAAGAGACGAGTGTGGACCGGGGAGGGTACGGGAGTGGGAAGGAAGGAGAGATTCCTGTGCTAAGTGATAGACTGTATGCCTCTGCTTAGCTGAATGCTGACCTCTCCTGGCCATTTGTGGGAAGAGCAAAGATGGGCTGAAGAAAGCACCTGTGTGGCTCTGGGCTGGGACTCTGCAGGGCTAAGGTTGGGATGGGCATTCTGTGAAGGAAGAAGTCTGGGCATTGTCTATCCTACTGAGCTCCTTTGGGCCTTTGTACTTTGGTGCTAATTCTAGAGAGGCCTTGGGGAAAGGAGAGGTGAGGCTCAGGAATTCCCGAAGCCCCCAGCTTCCCATTCTGTGCATAGCTAGGATGGATATGGCTCCCTCCACCCCATTGGGTCTCCAGATCAATCCTGGGGTCAGGAAGGACTTTTTCAAACAGTCAGCACTGTCCAGAAGGATACTTCATTGTCCCTCTTCAGGGCTCCAAGGATCACCAGTCTTGGGAGAAAGTGTGTGTGGGGGGGCAACTCACAGGGGAGAATGTCAGGAGGCTACCTGCTCTACTCTAATATGGTCCTGGAATCCCATCCTCTTTGGGTGACCATGTACAAGTCAGTTTCTGTCTCTGCAATTTGGGGTGTGTGTGGGAGGGAATACCTTTCATTTCAGGCAACATTTATATCCAAGTTTCCTTAAGGTGCTTAGAATCTTAGAACATAAGAGGTGGAAAGGAACCCAGGGGAGCATTATTGTCTCTCTCTGCCCAACTTTGGCAGAGGTCCTGCCCTCATCTTTTCAACTCTTTTCCCTGATGACATCAGATCTTCTGAGCTCCAAGAAATCTGTCCTTGTTTCACCAAATCTCTGTTTGCTTTAAGGGCACCAAGTGTGGCTGAGCTTATGGGACTCCAGATGTCCAGGGACCCAGTCAGTTATAGAGTATAACATTCATTGATGTCCAGAAAGTTTTTGTTTCTTTATTTTTTTATTCTTTATAACAAGAAGCTCTGAAAGGCTACAGTCTTGAAGAAAAGGAGAAAACCAAGAGCCTGATGTCAATGATAAAGATACTTTCTAGTCCCCTCATCCCATTGTATGAGAACCAAGGCCTAGGGTGTTGAGAGCAGGGAGGTTCCCCACTGTAACCTCAGTCAATGTATTTCCCCCTTCTGGACCTTTTTTCTTATATGTGAAAGGAGGCAGATGGATTAGATAGTTTCTATGGACACTTCTAGCCCTAATGAGCCAAGAACTCAATGAACCTCCATCACTCCTATGGAGTTGGTCCCCTAACCTTCCAGAAGTGTTTCTGAGGTTTTTGAGGCTGAGAGTGTCATGGCCCCTAAAGGAATGGTGGGAGAGACATGCATGGACTTGGGGGACTGCTTCTGGTCTAACTAGGAGTCAGGTACTGGGCTGATCGGCAGCTTCTAAGGGCTGAGTAAGCCTTCAGCACATTGGTGCAGAAGGTGGAATTTCTTTGGTAGTTGGGTGGTATGGCCTGAACTCTCTCCCCTTCCAAAGATGCCCTTGTTGAGTTCTCCACACATCTCCCCCCCCATACTTATATTCTATGTCCTATCTTTGTTTTCTTCTGACTGTGAGCTAATCCCTCCTAAAGTGCTAACTGATAACTAAGGTGTTAATGGCTAATAAAGAAGCTTTAGTGGAAGGAGCATTGGAATGGTCATCAGGAGCCATGGGCTTTTGATCCCAGATCTGCCACTAACTTGCTGCATGATCTCACTCAAGCCACTTCCCTTCCTTGGGATAGAGTTTTCTCTCCTAGAAAATGAAGGGGTTGGACTGGGTATTCACTAAGCCCCTTCTATCTCTGACATTCTATGTTCTATGTTCTAAGATCCCTTTCTAACATTCTACGTTCTGAGTTTCCCTCTAATTTCTGTTCTATTTCTCTTTCTCCCAAAGGTATTTACTTCTTAATACAAAGGCCTGAAGAAGTAGGAGAGCCTTCTAGGAATGGAGTCATAATGATGGAATCAGTTGAACTGATTTATTTCATCAAGGGACCCTAGGTTGGCACCCCCACAAGAGTACTGGATTTAGAATCAGAATCTAGGTTCAGACCCTAATTCTGGTACTTGCTATCTGTGTGACCATGGGCGAGTCATTTAACTGAAACTGAATTCTAGTTTTCACATCTATAAAATGGGGATAATAACAGTACCTTGCCTCACAGGATTGTTATGAGGCTCAAATGAGATAATGTATGTAAAGCGCTTTGTAAACCTTAAAGCGCTATATAAATGTCAGCTATTATAATAATAATATTTATTATTATTGTCATTTCCCTTTTCTGGGACACAGTTTCCTACAGGATAAGATGAAGGGTTGTGCATCTCTAAGGTTCCTTCTCATGCTAAATCTAAGATCAGTGAAAATCTCCCTACACAATTGGCCACCCTCTCTGTTTTCTTGAGCTCTAGGGCCCATGTAGGTTCCTTATTTGGAAGAGCCCAAGACTATGTTATCACCCCCAGTCCATCCCTATTTTAATCCCAGGATGCTTCTGCACCTGGTACAGTTGCCTGACAGGGTTATGGAGAATGTATATATATTTATGTTAGGAGGGGATGGGTGGTAGTCTAGAATTCATAATTAGGACTGGAGTTGATGGCCTGGTCCTACAGGGAAGAGAGGCTCTCTGACCTGATCTCTCTTCTCCCAATAGCCACCAGGGTTCTGTTCATAATAAACAAGTTAGACACCTGGAAACAGCTAGAGGGATGAAGGGACAGGAAGGAGGTGTCTTGGAGCAGGAAAGGAGCAGGAGGGAAGAATCCAAGCTTCTGTAGGAACTGCAAGAGTATTTGACCTGCCTTGGGACAGAGGCTTAAGATAGGTTCTCATGACCTTATACTCCCTACAGGGAGCTGAGTGGAGGGCATACCAGCCTCTCCACTTTGATAATGAAAGCTCATCCTACATCTTAACCTGCTCTGTTCTTTCTCTTCTTTACCAGAAAGAAGTTGTGGCTGCTTCTTCAGCATCAAAATGTGTTAAGTTTCCAGCTATGTGAGGTCAAGTCACCCTCTCTGGGTCTCAGTTTCTTCCTCTGTAAATTGAATGGATTGGACTGAATGATCTCCAAGGGTCCTTCCAGTTCTGACATTCTATCAGGTGAGAGGGAGGTGCCCTGTGACCCCAGATCAAAGTCCCTTTGGATCCCCCAGATGTATGACTGCTGAAGGTCTGTACCTGGTGAGGGTCTGTTCCCACTGGGAGCAGTTGAACTCATGGGGTTTGTACAAAGGGGGAGAGAGAGGCTTATGGCTAAGCAAAGTAGGGCTTGAAGTCTCCTGGTGACATATCTTCTGCTCCTTTGTCCTGGACAGCTTAAATAAGTCTATCGTCTCGGTCCTCTGGAGATGATGTCTGTTCCTTAGCTACAGCCCCCAAGGTTGCAGCCAGCATGAGGAGCAGAGTGGGCTTCTTCCTGTGGCTGTCTGGGACATCAGGAAGGATGCTGGTGGCCTTCCCAATGTACTTGCATCTATCTAGGATGCTGTCAAAGATCAACCCTGAAGTTTGTAAACTTATTTGTTTCTTTTGAGAGAAAGAAGGGAGGAACTGGAGAAAGGAGAGAGAAAGAGAATAAAGAAGGCAGGAAATAAGGGAATGGAAGGAAGAAAAAAGAAGAGAAGGAAGGGAATATGAAGGAGGCAGGCAGAAAGAATAGAAGGAAGAGGAGGGATGACAGAGAGAAGAAATGAAGTAGAGTAGAAATTGAATAAATGAGGAAGAAAGGCAGGAGAAGAAAAAGGAAGGAGCAAAAGAAAGAAAAAAAAAGGGAAGATAGGAAGGAAGGGGAAGGAGGAAAAGGAGAAAAGGGGAATGAAGAGTGTTCCATTTTCCCTGGATGGAAAGGGCCAGGTGAGTGGGGAGCCACTGATGGGTGGCTGAGTCACTGCTGCCCCTTTCTTTTCCCTGGCCCAGATGGCCCTGTGCCAGGTGGGGGTGGCGTTCAGTGGGAATGCTCCATCTTTCTCTCTTTCCGATGCCTCCTTTCCTTCTTCCCCCGCCTTCGGGTCAGATTTTTCTCTGCAAGAGGAACACAGAAAACCATTTCACCCTTTGAAAGGCATGCATGGAGATAATAGCTCCTCTAATGCTTTATGATTTACAAACTGTATCACATCCCTTCTTGGTGTGATGGAAAGAGTGACTTGGGGTCAGGAGACCTGGGTTTAGACCTTAGCTCTGTTACTCTTTCCCTGTGTAACCATGGGCAGTCCATGGATCTCTCTGTGCCCCAGTAAAATGGGGGTGACTATCTCAGAGAGCTCTAGAAGAGGGTAGAAGGAGATACATTGAAAGTTGCTTCAGAAAGTACCTAAGAGCCTGGAAGCCAGAGGAAAAAGAGAATTAGACTGTAGGAATTATCTAGTTCAATCTCCTCATATCATAGATGAAGAAATTGAGATTTTTTTCCATAGATGATTTAGGGGGCATAGATGGGAGGTCATTTTCCCCTTGCACAAGACACCTGTCAAAGATAGGACCCTGGGCTAAATGGGCCATGGGGCTAGCCTGGGGCATTTATGATGATCTTGGATAAATCCTTTTCCCTTTCCAGGTTTACCTTTCTTCCTCTGTAAAATGAGAACATTGGAGTGGACGGTCTCTAGGGCCTCTTCTGGGTCCAACCCTCTATGGTCTTTGTCTTAAGGTCCCTTCTAGACCTCACATTCAGTATCAGGTTCCTTCCAATCCTCACATTCCGTGTTCTAAAGTCCTTCCACATTTAACATTCCATGGTCTAAGGTCCCTTCTACATCTAACATTCTATGTTCTAAGGCCTGTTTAAGACTCTAATGTTCTTAAGTTTTTACTGGATAAAGTGAGATATATCTCATTTCTACTTAAAACTCACCTCTGTCCCTCCCCAAAACACAGAGCTACTTTCCAAAATGACTTTACTTCTGGTCAGATTCAGGGGTGGGGGTGGGGTGGGAAAATATTCCCCTTTGGGATCTGACTTCACTTATGGACCTAATGCCTTTGTCTCTGTATTCCCTGACTCTGGATTTCTGAGGCCTGTAAATAATTCTACTTTGCTCTGTCTCCCACTCTGCCAGTCTAGACAGACGCCTCCAGTGCTCCTGCTCCCGCCCTGGCTACTGTTCTTGGCACAGAGAGGAGGGCTGTCTCCCCACCCTTAGCTTTTATGATCTGAGACGTGGAAACTTCCTCTAAAAATCCAGGAATCCTACTTTAAGGGAAAGGCGCCTTGGAGGACACGAGTGCCAGCAGACACAGCCAAGGACGGAAAGATCCCCGGGGAACATGGCTCAGTCCAGGGATTGAATCAGCTGCTATCAGTTCAACCACATGCTAGTGTCTCCAGGGGTCTGATGCCACCCATAAACACTTCCTTCCCATAAAAGAGACACACAGGGAAGAGTACAGTACAGTGGACGCCCCACTCAGAGGGGAGCCGAGAGGCTCTGCTAGAATTTGCTGTGTGGCCGTGGGCTGTGTGTTGCCTTACCTCTCATTTTCCCATTAGGCAGCTAGGTGGCACAGTGGGTAGTGTCATGAAGACCTAAATTCAAACCCAGCCTTCCTATACTCTACTCTACTGTGTGACTCTGGCCTTAACCTCTGTTTGCCTCAGTTTCTTTGACTGTAAAGTGGGGATAATCATAGCACCCACCTCACAGAGTTGTATGGATTAAACAAAGTCATCTTTGTAAAGTGCTTAGCACAATGCCTGGCATACAGCAGGTGTTGTATAAATGCTCATTCATTTTCTTCTTCCTCCATTAAAATGAGGAAGTTGAACCGTGGTAATGATGGTCTACAGCATTTATATATTAAAACATTTAAATATATATATGTATATATATACACACATATATATAATAATAATAATAATATATAGCATTTATATGGTGCTTTAAGGTGGGCCAAGCACTTTACGTGTATTATCTCATTTATTTCTCATGCCAACTCTAGGAAGTAGGTTATTATTAACTTAATTTTACAGAAGAGGAAAATGAGGCTGGGAGTGAATAAGGGACTTGCCTAGGGTCACACAGCTAATGAGGGTCAGACTCAGGGCTTCTAACTTCAGGCCCAGGGCTCTTTCCACTGTGCCTCTCAGCTACTTACCCAGTGGAAACAGCACTTTCAGAGGACCTGGGTTTGACTGCTAGGCTAACAAATTAACTCTGTGACTTTGGAGAGGGCAATGAACTTCTCAGCCTGTTTTCTTACCTAGAAAATGATGAGGACGGGATAGCTAGGTGGCACAGTGAACAGAGCATCGGCCCTGTAGTCAGGAGGACCTGAGTTCAAATCTAGCCTCAGACACTTAACACTTACTAGCTGTGTGACCTTGGGCAAGTCACTTAACCCCAATTGCCCTCCAAAAAGAAAAAAAAAAGATAAAAAAAGAAAATGATGAGGTGGGACTAGATTGTCTCTAATGCCCCTTTCATCTCTCCTCCCTATGATGAGTGATCTGGATTCAGAGCCCTCTCCTTCCTACTCTGACATCTTATTTTTAAGGCCCCTTCCTCTGTGATTTGAACTGAGGCTTTCAGCCAAGGAAAAAGAAGTAGCTCACGTGTGGCCTTGGATAAGACATTTGACCCTCCTTCCCCTGTAAAGTAAGACAATCAGACTAACACCCTCCACAATCTCCTTCTGTCTTTAAATCCTGATGGTGGTTCCCATTTCTGCGTGACAAATGACTATCCTCACACCGGCCCTGTGAGGTAACACAAGCGTTATTAATCAGAAAGGAAACCGAGGCACAGAGAAAGGAGAGTTGCTCAGGGTCACGGTGCAAGTTCACTTCGGAGTCAGGATTAGAGGTCTCATCTCGACTGCAGTTCCAGGGTCCTTTCTGTTTCCACCCCTCCTTTACCTTAGGCAGGGGATTTCCCCAGAGGAAGCATGTCTTGCCTCATCCGAGCCTGAGTATCTCCAGGCCGTGCCACCTGAGACCCAGCCTCCGCTTCTGTCCATTGCTCTGACTCTGTGCTCTGACGGGGGTGGTTCACCCTGCCTTACCCTGTCCCAGGCCCTCCATGCCACTTACCTATCATCCCTAAACCATGCTGCTGGATGCAGGATTCATGCTCCTCCTCTTCCTCCCCCCCCTCCATTTTCCAACTCTCCCTCTGAAAACAGCAATTAATTCAACACCATTGTTTCCCAGAAAGCACATGTCAATCCACTTCTCTACGACTCCAATCACCATTCGTGGCAATTAACCTTTCCAAACCTTTCCTCGCTAGATGTGCTATCTTTCCCGATCAGAATGCAAGCACCTTGGAGGTCAGAACTGTCTCTCTTCCTTGTATTTGTCATTTCTGATACTTAGCACTTAGCCCGGCACATACATACTAAGTTTTTAATAAATGCTCATTCATTCATTCATCCCTTCAAAGCTGCTCTCTAAGCCTTTCCCACATGAGCCTAGTTAATATATGCCCAGTTAGGTGTTGGTGTCAGAGAAGGACTTTAGATCTTAACGATCCTGTCACTGGTTAGTCATCATCATCATCAAAGAATTCACACTGGACCCTTAGTAGTCCTTAGTAATCTTAGCTGGGAGGGTCCTTGGACAGAAGATACTATCTGAAGCTGGGATCGTGCTGGAATCTTTTCCAGTTCAATAGGACCTATCATAGCTTCAGTTCCACTGAGTTTTGCAAAGCCTTTGAGAACCCAAGGCCATCTTCAAACCACAGGGAAGTATCAGAGAAGGATAAGAACTATAATTCCTTTTGTATGGTCCCTTATGGTTTATGAAGTGCTTGAGAGACAATGTCTCATTTGATTTCTATAGGGGACAATGACTTAACTCAAAAGATGTCAGTCTTGGAAGGGTGGAATTCTGGTCACTGGGGCTGGCAAGGGGGACATTTTCAGGTAAGCATTTTATTTTTCTGACCTTGTTGCCTGTATTTTATCTCCCTCATGTACTCTGAGCACTCTGAGGGCAGGAATTGCATCTTAACTAAACCTTTTATCTCTCCCACAACTAGGATGAGGTTCTGCATTCAGAATAAAAGCACCTGAAGACAATCAACTGTGAAATGGGGATAGTAATAGCACCTACCCCTCAGAGTTGTATGGATTAAATGAAGTCATCTTTGTGCCTGGCACAATGCCTGGCATACAGCACATGCTGTATAAATGTGCTTGACAAAGATTTGTTGATGGGGCCAGTACTCCCAGCTCCCCAGGAGGATTCCCTTACATCCAACTAGGTTTTACAAGCTGGCTGATAGGAAAGAGGGAGGGGGAAACGGGACAGAGTCACTGAATCTCTTTGGGGGCTTCCTCTGAGTCTAAACTGGGTACAAAGAGTTTGGAACTAGAAGACACCTAGTTTACCATGCTCCCCCACACCCCCTTTTTACAGGTAGGGAAACAGGTCTTGCTCAGGGCATCACAGCAAGTGAGTGGTACAGTCAGGATTCAAATCCAGATCTTCTGATCCCAAAGACTTCTCTTTCCAGTGTAATTTACTGTCTCCCTCCCTTCCTAATCTCCAGCCACTACAAGCTTTGGAGCCAGGAAAGTCGGTGAGTCGGGGGTTTGTCACTTCCCAGGATGTGCGACGGCATCAGCATCTGCTGCCTCCTCAGGTCACATCTGCACCCATAGGCACAAGCACGGGCACACTCACATGCCCCCCTCCACTGACTGTCTAGTGGGGAGTTCTGCATTCCTCCTCCTTTGCTCACATACTGCTGTCTTAATGACAGAGCAGGGGGGAGGAGGAGCCCTGGTGAGGGGAGAGAAGTTTCCCCTAATTGGTGCCAGCTGCCACTATGTTTCTGGTTACGTCACTTGTCACTCTGAAGGACAGACTGTCTTCAGGTGCTGCTATTCTGAACCACAGTCAGAGGGAAATGATTTGATGTCTCCTCCATACGTGTGCCCATGTGAACACACATGGATACAGATATGCGCACACACGCAATGAGCCTTGTACTAATAAACTCCCAGGGTTGTTGTGAGTAAAACAATTTATAAGCCTTAAATTACTGTAGAATTATGACTAATTCACAATAGTGAATCATTAAGGCAGCTAGGTGGCACAGTGGATAGGGTGCCAGGCCTGAAGTCAGGAAGACCTTCCTAGCTGTGTGACCCTAGGCAAGTCACTAAACCCTGTTTGCCTCAGTTTTCTTACCCATAAATTGAGCTGGAGAAGGAAATGGCAAACCACCTTTGCCAAGAAAACCCCAAATGGGGTCATGAAGAGTTTGAAATGACTGAACAAAACAAGAAATTGTTACTATTATTATTTGTGTCTATAGTATGTCCCTCCAAATAGACTATGAGTACCTTGTGGGCAAGGCTCATGTCTCATTCATTTTTGTTTGATGTGCCAGGGAATGAAGGAAGGAAGGAAGGAAAGAAAGAAGAGAGGGAGGGAGGGGAGGAGGAAAGGAAGGGAAGGAGGGAAGAATGATGGGAAGGAGGGAAAGAAGGAAGGGGTAGGAAGAAGGAAAGAAAGAAGGGAGGGAGGGAGGGAAGGAAGGAATGAAGGAAGCAAGCATTTATCAAGTGCCTACTCTGTTCCAGGCACTGTGCTAAATGTTTTACAAATCTTATCTCATTCAATCCTCACAACAGCTGTGGAAAATAGGTTTTATTCATTACTTTTCTCTTTTTACAGTTGAGGAAACAGAGGCAGATAAAGGTTAAGTGATTTGTCCAGGGTCACTCAGCTATTAAATGTCTGAGGGTGAATTTGAACCCAGGTCTCCCTGACACCAGGCCCAGCTCTCTATCTATTGCAGCACCTAGCTATCTCTACATAGTAGTCATTTAATCAATGTTGAATTCAAATTGAATGGAACATATAGACATACTACAACAACCACAAACGTTGATTGAGCCCTTATAGGAGCCCTTTGCTCCCAGCTGGGGGAAATACATAATTTGGGTAAGACTTGATTTCCACTTTCATGAAGCTTACAGTCTAGGAGGGCAGTTAGACAACAAGCAACACTGATTGCTGTAATTCACAACTTATGCAGCATGCATGTTACACATGTGCAGGTTCACATTCAGAAACATGTGTGCCCACGAGGAGTTTCTGTGAGCAATGATAAGGCTGGGG
This sequence comes from Pseudochirops cupreus, assembly GCA_028627135.1. NCBI lineage: Eukaryota > Metazoa > Chordata > Mammalia > Diprotodontia > Pseudocheiridae > Pseudochirops > Pseudochirops cupreus. The sequence continues at coordinate 266,842,834 of CM053581.1, read as the reverse complement.
GCAGGGGGAACGGGGAAGGCAGGGAGGCTTGTACTTTCTCTTTCAGGAAGATAGGAAATCTCCCAGAGATTCACTGGATCCAGCATGAGAAGGTGCTTGAAAGGTCATTTGGTCCAGCCTCCTCTTTTTACAGATGAGGAAACATTGACCCAGAGAGGAAGCCCTGGCATTTTGCTAAGGTCACACAACTAGTGCGTAGCAGAGTTGGGATCCAAACCCAAGTCTGGCTCCCGTTTCACTGCTCTTTGAACTCATTTCATAGATTGAAGGACTTTGCCTTCACTTAGCAGCAGTGAGGAAAACACCATCAATGCTCTTAAAGCAGGGATTCTTAACCCTTTTTGTGTTATAGATTTCTTTGGCTGTCTGATGGACCCCCTTCTTAAAGTAGTGCATAAAGTAACATATATAGAATTACAAAAGAAACATATTAAAATATTAAGTGAATATTAAAATGAAGATGCAAATTTTTTCCTATCCAAGTTCACAGCCACCCTCCGCCACCCACCCCAAAAATATCCTTTGGGCATCCAAAGACCCCAGATTCAGAACTTCAGTTTCATGTCCAGAACCTAATATTTATTAGCAATACTTTCTAGATTCCCTCTGGTGATATCATGTGTGACTACATAAATCTCCAGAAATAGTCTTCAAGTTTGGGGAGGATGCAGGTTCCAGGAAGACAGCAGCCCTCTAAGGTTATGGTCAGCTTGCTGAATAGTTGCCTCAGTATCCTTTAATCACTGCACTGACTAGCTCATCGCTATAAGTTCACTTGAATGTCTAGGAAATGTCAAAGAGAGTGGCCCTAGAAATTCAGGGAAGGAACAATAGCTTAGAGCTAAGGGGACTAACCCCCCAACTTTCACTTCCCCTTGCCCACCTTCGGTGTTTATTTTTTGAGGGGTAGGGTACCAGACTTGTGATTTCACCACAGATGAGAGGAGCTGGTGAGCACCCATCAGTCTATTCATTCAACAGTAGGTTTGCCTGGTCGAATTTGTGTCTCTCTTTCCGAGACCTTGACTCCCATTACTCATTCTTATTTATTTCCATCTAGTCTCTTTTTAGTTTCAAGCTCTTTTGATCACCTGGCCTGAATTGGTTGGTAAAGGTCTAGTTACATTTTTTTTAACTTGCCTTTGTCCTGTCATTGTTCATCCTAACTCACTGACGGTTTTGAGGCCTGTTGATTACCCTCAACCTGGTTTAGCCCATCTGCCTAGACAGTTTTACTGGAATGGGGGGTGGGGTGACCACTGCCCATGCTACAGCTTCTTGGAGCCACAGGTAAGAGTAAGACATACTATATTCCTGACCAAGAGCTTGTCATGTCTAGATTTTAAAGTACGGCCCAGAAATTTAAACCCCATTCTCAGACACCATTTCTACTTCCCAAAAGATTTTTTTTTCCGCTGAAGTCGTTGCCTTCTATCTGCAGCAGTGAGGAAAATACCACCTGTTCCCCTCCATTTCTTGGTCAAGACTATAATTTTTAGGAAAGCTTTCTAGAATTCTTCATTTGTGGCCATGTCAATCACCAGAAGTGATTGAAGTAGTCAAAACGTTTGACAAGACTTGGGACCTTCCTCCATTGACCCATAAGTAGTATGGGATATATGGGGTGTTCAGGAAGGACTATCGCCTCTGGTGTGAGGGCTGCTCACTTCACCTGTGGTGTCCACTTTCACCCAACTCTCACCTATGGCTCCAAGAAGCTGTAGTATGAACAGCAGCCACACCCCAGTAAAATTGTCTTGGCAGACCTGATGGTTGATGGTAACTGACAAGCTTCAAACCCATCAGTGAGTTAGGGGGCTGTCTACCCCAAGCATGTGAAGACTTCTCCAGTGGAAAGGGTGGATAAGAACAATGTATGCCAATGGCCATGAAGGCAGCTGAAGCAGGTGCTGTGAAGTGCTTAGGACTTGGTCAGGCATCAAAGATGCCAAGGTCATCCACTGCACACAGGACTAATCATCTTGACTTTTGTCCTGTTACTATACTCTGATGACCCTGGGAGAGAGAGTGAGGCTACTGACTTTGTGCAATTCTGCCTCACTTAAATCAGATTTACTTACAAGGCAAAACATCACCCATAATGCCATTGGTGGTCTTCAAAAGTGAAGGATCAGCAACAACAACAAGCAATATCCAGGACCCAACCAGTTAGGTGTTGTAAAGGATAGAGCGCTGGGCCTGGAGTCAGGAAGACCTGAGCTCAGATCGAGCCTTCTGCAGACACTTACTAGCTGTGTGACCCTGGGTGACTTGCACGGTCTCTGTGTGCCTCAGTTTGCTATACCTGTATAAAATGGGAACAACAATGGCACCTACCTTCCAGGATTGTTGTGGGGATTCAATGAGAAAATATCCACAAGTCACTTAGCCCAGTGTTTGGCACATAGTAGGAGCCCCCTTGCTTCCAGAGCCTTTCAGTGCACGTGTTATAATAAAGCGGCTCACCTCTTTCTTGCTCAGGGGTTCCATTATAACACAGGTGTCAGGGATAACCTAAACCCCATTATACTTTGACCCTATAAGGTATGACTTTTTGGGAAGATTCCTACAGCCCAACAATGTCCTAAGTCTTTTAAATGCTTTTACCAAGGACATTAATCCTTTTCAATGTTTACTGGCTAAAACTCCTACAGTTTTTCCTCTTGTCAGTAAAAGAGGACATTTATTAGAACTATCCCAGCTGAGCCAATCAGGTACAAGAGTGACATCCACTTTTCCTGGCTTCTACCACTCATAACTAGGTCAGGCCTTTCCTTCATGTCAGCCACCCCCACCTTCTTACCTAAGATGAGAACCAAGGTTCCTGCAGACCATCCACATAGATAGTTATCTAATTTGAGGCTATAGTGGGGTGCATGTGGCCCACCAGTGAGTCTGTGATAAGAAAGGGAGCTTGGAATCATGATTAGGGGCAGCTCTTAGTGTGAGGAGTTAGGAGAGCCGGATTCTGGTCCTTGCTATGTCCACCCCCATGAGGGAGTGGACAAGATGATCTGTAGGGTCCTTTCTAGCTCTGAAAATCTGTATTCTAAAATCTCTCCCAATACTTTCTGATTCTAAGATTGTCTCAGCCCCCAGCAACCTGGCTTGTCATGGGCCCACGTAGGTCCTCACCTCCAGGGCAGTGCCTCTTGATGGGACAATTTCTTGACTCAGATATGGCTTGGCAGGCTGCTGCTCCCTCCTCTCGACTGCCTCGGCTGACCTCACGCACTCGGGTCTCCAGGCCCCAGGCTGACCCACAGGTTTTCCCATCCTGGCTGCAGGGACTCCAGATACTCCAGGGTCCAAATTCACATTCCTCTACATGGAGTGGGGTGGGGATGGGGGTCAGAGAGAAGGAGAAGGAGAGGAATAAAGAAATAAGGTAACCGATAATTCACGTTTCCAAAGAAGGACTTAAGATCAAAGATTTTAAAACCAGAATATACTTTAGAGACCAGTTAGTCCAATCCTTTGGTTTTATAAATGAGGTTAAATGAATTGTTTGAAGTCACGAGGCGATAAGTCACAGACTCAGAATTCAAAATCAGGCTAACTCTAAAGTCAGCTCTCTTTCCACTGGACTACTGTGCCTTCCCCAAGTGTTCCTTGCAATAGTTCTGTGAGGTAGACTGTATAGTATTATACCCACTTTACAGATGGGAAAACTGAAGCCAACAGAACTTTAAGTGACTCGAGTCACACAACTAATAGGTCTCGGAACTAGGATTAGTAGTTGCTTTGTTTAGTAGATAGAGAACAAATATCAAAGCCAGGAAGGTCTGCAGCGTTGGGCTTAGAGTCAGGACGACCTGAGTTCAAATCCAGCCTTAGCCCTTACTAGCTGTGTGACCCTGGGCAAGTCACTTAACCTCTGTTTGCCTCAGCTTCCTCATCTGTAAAATGGGCATTAATAATAGCACCTTCCTTCCAGGGCAAGTTAGCACAATGTTTGGCATATAAAAGACACTATGTAAATGTTAACCATTATTATTCAGATCCCACCTCCGATATGTAATGGCTGTGTGCCATAAGGGAAAGTCACTTAACCCTTCAGTGCTCTGAGATGTCAAACTGAGGAGAAGGCGCCAACTTGCATTAGCAGAGTGAATTTCTTTACCTGGGAGTTCTCAATACCAGTGAAATTACAAGTCCATTTTCTATCCCTCTCAATTCTGAGTCTGATGCTTTTTCCATTACATTATGTTGAGTCGGAGCAAGGGCAGGGAGGTGATGGGGGGGAGTGAGAAGGTGGAAGTGGGGGAGAGGGAAGGGGGCGAGGGGGCAATTATATTTTCCCATCACTTATCCTAGAATCTGAGACTTGGAAGGGACTTCGGTGGTCATGTGGTCCAGCCCATATATGAAAGGAATTCCCACTAAGACAAACCCAAGTGGTCATGTGCTCTCTTCTTCCAAGTTTTCCCTGCCAAGGAGCCCATCACCTCTCCAGAAAACTCATTGTACTTTGGGGCATCTACAATGGTTCTTCCTAATGTCAGGCCTAAATTCATCTCCTCAATTTCTACCCATTTCTTCTGCTTCTGCCTTATGAGTCTAAGCAGAGAGATCCCTTCTCCATTTGACAGTCATTCAGACTTGAAGGTTGTTATCATGTGCCCCAAATCCAGGGTAAACTAGCTCCTAGTTCCTCCAATTGATCATTCATAACCATTATTAACTATCACAGTAATTCTAATCTTTATTCATAAGAATTAATCATTATTCTTTAGGTTCAAAATACTTTTCCTTCCATTTTCCCATTGTATTGTCACAACAGTCCTAGAAAGAAGAGAGTACAAATGTGATTTCCCACATATTCATAGAGAAGGAAACTGAGGCTCAGGAAAAAGAAGTGATTTGTCTGAGATGGCCACAGAATCAGATGGTAGGGCAGTCTTGGTCCTAGGTCATCAAGAAAAAATAGAGTGGGATAGGGGAGGTTGAGGCAGTGGCTTGTGGTTTCTGGCTTACCTTGGCATTCCCACGTGCTCTGGTGGGCAATGGTGCCTGGAGGGCAGGTGGGAGCACACTTCCCCTTGTGCAAAAAAAACCTCCTTTTGCACCGAATACAGAAGTCTTGGCTGAAGCAGCTCTCACAGGTGGACCCGCATTCTGTAACACAGCAACAGCTTCTGCCGTGAGGGGCAGTAGGGGGGATGCCCCCTCACCCCCCCACCCAGTAGCTGTCAGGAGCGGAGGAGGGACATACTTCTCAGCAGAGATCTTTGGGAAGGTGGGCAAAACACAAGAGTATGGGTCCTAAATGATCCTTATCATGGAATTCAAGAACAATAATGAACTTGTATATACCACTGTGAGGTCTACAAAGTTCTTTACACATGTTATCTTTTCTGAGTCTCACAACAACATTGTCAATATTATCTCTGTTTCATAGTGGAGGAAAGGGAGGCTGACAGTTAAGTGACTAGCTCTGTGATCTTGGGCCTCCGGTCCCTCAACTACAAAGTCAGGCCATCAGACTCAATGACATAGAAGGTTTCTTGAGGCTCCAAATCTATGATCCTATAATTTGCCCAGGGTGCTGTAACTCCAAAGTGTCTTCATTGTCTACACTTCATGTTTACACTTCATTATTGCTTCTGGGTCTAAGACCAACAAGCTGAAAGGAACCTTAGGAATCCTCTAATCCAGCTGCCTCATTTTATAGGAGAACCTCAGTCCAAGAGAAAAGAAAGGACTTTCCCAAGACCACGTGGTGGGAGGTGAATTTGGACTTGAAAATCCAGCACAGCTTTGTCCTCCATGCTGCACTGACGCCTCCATTCCTCCTGAGCTGAAGCTCGAGGCGAAGGCGATGGCCTTGTTTGAGTTTCGGCCCAGAGAGAACAGGTGAGTGATTTTACTAAGGTCACAAAGTGAGCCTGGAACCAAATCCCCATCTTTGAATTACCAGATCAATTTGCTACCTGCTCACTCTTGTAAACAAGGTCATGTAAACAAGAAAAGAAGGAAGGAAAAAAATCCTTCTGGGACCTGGGCTGGAGGAAGAAGTGTGATACAGAATAGATGTTTTTGGCCACAAGCCCCACATACTTTTGCACCTGTTGACCTCGTGGCCACGCACACCAAAGTAGCCGTGGGGACAGTCATGTACACACTTCCCGTACTGGCGGATACCATCTCGGCGGATATGGAGGAAAAGTCGTGGCTGGCAGGTGGAACAGCCATTCTCCTCTGAGCAGATCAAACAGCCGGTGCAATTCTCCTTCAGCCCGACCCCTACTGTAGCGAGAACCAAGGGGCAAGTGAGAGAAAAGAGAATTAGGGATGTCCAGACCTAAATAGCAACATGTGTACTCAGGAAAAGCCGTGTCCTCTCCTCTTCCCCTGCCATGCAAGGATATGGAATTACAAAAGTACCTTTTATCAAAATATCCACAGACCATAAGAGCACAACTGTATGGGAATGGAGAAAAAGGAACACAGTTACACTAATGAGACAGGGCTCTTTTCCTTGGCCCATCAAGGCAGCAGCCTATAAGCAACTAGCAATAGCCATGCTTTGATGCTGGTGATCTGATATGACCAAGCCTTAGCTGTAGCAAATTATTTTTGAAAAGAACTTGTTATGCTCTGTAAACGAGGTATTGCCAGTATTGTGGGACCCACAGTGTTGGGGCGTCCTGCCTTATTGTTCACTTATATGAGTTGGTGTGTCTTCCTCAGAAAGTTCCCATTCAGGCATGGATCCAGAGAGCTATGACTAGAATATTGTTCCATGTCTACATCAAAGAAGGCGCTGTGCTCTAGGAGCAAGGCAGAATTGTAGTAGCTAAAAAGTAATGTGAGGCGTGCAGATTTAGAGACATCTCCACTCCAAATGTTCACAAAGACTATTTGTGCCCGACCTGTGGTAAAGCATTCCAAGCTCATATTGGTCTGATCAGTCATGGTTAGACACATTCTACCTTGATGCCAACAAAGTGATGTTATATTGGTCATCTTTGACTATGAAGGACCAACAACCATTGTTCCTAGGAAAAAGAGATCCCTGCGTTTACCTTTGAACAGTAAGAAGAAAATTGGAAGTCTGAATTGGTCATATTAGGAAGAGCCGTTATTGATTATAAAGTCTGCGTTTGGACAAAATCATCTTGGTTCTTGTCTGCGAGAATAGTTGCAAATTAACTTTGGTATCCTCACCTCTATGCTTCACCTATAACACTTTTCTTTTTTTTTTTTAATATGAGATTCTTTATTAAATTTTA
>CM053581.1:266771761-266835499 GCA_028627135.1 Pseudochirops cupreus | reverse complement strand
ACACACACACACACATATATATATATATATACCTATAACACTTTTCAAACAAGTGAGTAGGGAAAGAGACAGAGACAGAGACAGAGAGTTTGAGTTCAGCAGGAAAAGAGGCCTATGGTATACTAAAATATAACCCTAAGGAAATAACTACCAACATTATCATAATTCCAATTCATTCATCATGGTCCTCTACACTTAGTAAAAGGCTCTGTTCATACGTGACCCTGTTAGAGTTGATCAAATGCTTTTCCAGGTAAATCTGATATGATGCACGTTTTTTTTTCAGATAGAAACTACTTGGCCATAGATCCAGAATTCTCAAAGGGGTAATCGAGGCAGGTACTGTGTGTTTCTTTGCCTCCACTTGCCTCCAAGACACTGCTACCTGTATGTCCTCTCTCACCACAGATTCCCTTTGTTTAAACTGCTAGACTCATAGAAAGTCAGAACTAAAGGGACTCTTAGAACATAGAATGTAAGAAATAGAAGGCACCTTACTTAAGGCACAGAACATTGAAGGTATGATCTGGAAAATATATATATAAAAATATAAAATATATATAATATATATACACATATATACACATAGATAAACATATATGTATATATACATATGTATGTATATATGTATGTGTATATATATATAATTTACACACATATAGCCTTAGAACATAGAATGTCAGAGCTGAGAAGCACCTTAGAACATAAAATGTTAGAACTGGGAGTGACCTTAGAATGTAGAATGTCAGAACCAGAAGGGACCTTAGAACACAGAATGCCAGGGCTGGGAGAGACCTTGGAGAAGATCTAGTCTAACCCCCTTATTTTATCAATAGGGAAGGTGAGGTCCAGAGAGAAGAGACCTGCTCAGGATCACACAGTGTGTTAAGAACAAAGCTGGGACTAGAATTCTCTTCCCACCACACTCTATCTTCCTCCCAACCTTATGCTTCCCTGGGTCACTGAAGGAGGGGAATGCAGAGACCTGGGACAGTCACATAGTCATACAATCCTTTTGCCTTCTGTTTTACTCTAGAGATAATTTTATCTGTCATGTGAGAGGTTATCTTAAATACTAATAGATCAGTGACAGCTAGGTTGCACTGTGGTTAGAGCATTCGGCCCAAAGTCAGGAAGACTTGAGTTCAAATCTGTCCTCAGACACTTACTAGCTGTGTGACCCTGCCTCAGTTTCTTCATCTGTAAAATGAGGCTAACAGCACTTCTATCTTCCACCATCGTTATGAGTCTCAAATGAGATAATATTGTGAGGAGCTTAGGCACAGTTCCTAGCACATAGGAGGTACTTAGCAAATGCCCATTCCCTAATATAGATCTCCCTGCCCAAAACTTTGTGTGATGTTGAGATCATTTCACTTCTGTAGTCAGCAAGCATTTATTAAAACCCCTACTGTGTGCTATGCACTGGGCTGAGCCTCAGCTAATTTCTAAATCTGTTCAAAGGAAGGGTATGACTAGATGCTATCTGGAGTCCCCTCCAGCTCCAACACTCTCATGTTTCTTCCAGCTCTGGCACTCTACCTTCTATGTCCTAAGATCCCTTTCTTTTCCAATCTTCTGACATCCTAAGGCCCTTTTCAGCTCCCACATTTTATGTTCTAAGATCCCTCCCAGATCTGACAGTTCTGACGGGCCACGGAATGAACTCTCTTGTTGGTTGGAGTGCCCTCGTGTGTTTCTACATTGTAGTATCACTTTATGTTTTTTAAGGGCACGATATTGTTTTTAATCACAGCATCAGTAAAATTTGTTAGGAAATCTTTCTGCCCTTCATGCTTATTTAGTTCCCCTCACCCCCTCCTGCTCCCTTGGACTGAGCAGACTCTGAGTAATGGTGGCTCTTGTCTTCATATCACTTTTTCAAAGGCCAAGAGAATATGGTTTTTATTCTCATGCAGGCTGGAAAGTTCTCCCACGCAGACAGCTCCTCGATGGTGAGGTGTGCTTTTAATAAGAGCCTTGTAGCTCTGATTGCAACCTCCCGGAGTGTTCTGAAGGCTACAGATGTGATTGTGGTCCCATGAGACTCTTTTCTGTAATCTCTGATATTCACTTCAGCTCCCCTGACTTCTGCTGTTTCCCAATCAACACCATTTTTTGAAAGAAAAATTACTAATTTGACCCTCTAAATACCATCACACATCGCTTTAGAGTTGTCATGGTACAATTTAAAGAGCCCTTGAAATATGGTCTGGTCTAGAAACTTAAAATTATATACAACTTATAAAATTTTATAATAGCACTTTAGAACCTAAAATTTTTGGATTTGAGGCTCCAGAATCAAAAGGCCTGGGCTTAAATCCCACCTCTGATGCTTACTACTGGTGTGACTTCGCGTATCTTGTTTAATATCCCTGGGCCTCAGTTTCCTCATCTGTAAAATGAAAGGATTGGATGAGTTGGTCCCAGTGAAGCAATAGAAAGGCACCTGGAGATCTGAACCAATTCTTGGCTCAGACCTCCACAGACAGCACTGCCTTTTGTGATTACATTTTCCAAGAGAGTAGAATAAGTTGTCTAGGTGGCCATAGGGAAAGTGAAGTCTGTCTCCCAGGGGAGCTGTAATTCATACCAGCAGGGGGCCAGGTCCCTTACCTGCTGTAGTCCCAAGAGCTATGTTCAAGTCATCCTGAATGTCAAAGGTGACATAGATTAATATAACAGGATCTTGGTGTATGGAGGAAGTTGTTCCTTGGGACAGGCCATGTGCATGGAAGGTTCAGTGGTCACTTGCTCATTGAGATGTTTCTTCCATTTGGCCTCTCTTACTTTTCTTGGGCTCCTGTACAGTAGTGAGGAGTATGTTACCTGGATACCAAGTGAAGTCATCAGCATCTCAATGCTTAGAGCAAATGCTATATTACAGGGCTGGGACATGTGCAATGAATTTGAACTCTTTGGGAACCAGCTAAAGTTAACCCCAGAAGGCATTAACTAAAGACTACCTGGTTTCTGAGTATGGTGGATGATATTACCTGGTACTGAGTTTGAACTTGGTCAATGACTAGGACATGCATAGGAAGAGCAGGCCACAGTGGCATTTGGTGGCTACTTCTATCTGAGGCTCTCACAGCCCTTAACAATTTCCCTGGAGGCAGCTGGGTGGTGCAATGGCTAGAGCACTGGGCCTGGAGTCAGGAAGACCTGAATTTAAATCTTAAATCCAACCTCAGACACTTATCATTTGACCTCTGTTTGCCTCTATTTCTTCAGCTGTAAAATGGGGATAAAAATAGCACCTACATCACAGAGTTGTTGTGAAGATCAAATGAGATAATATTTGTTAAAAAATGTTTAGCACAGTTCCTGGCACATTTTTTATTATTATTATTTAGTCACTTTTCAGACATGTCCAAACTCTTCATGACCTCTTAGAGCTTTCTTGCTAAAGATACTGGAATGATTCGCCATTTCCTTCTCCAGCTCATTTTACAGAAGAGGAAACTGAGGCAAACAGGGTTAAGTGACTTGCCCAGGGTCACATAGCTAGTAAGTGTCTGAGGCTGGATTTAAACTCAGGAAAATGAGTTTTCCTGACTCTAGCCCCAGCACTCTATTTGTTATGCCATCTAGCTGCCTGCCTGGCATACAGTAGGTATTATACAAATGATTATTCTCTTCCCTCCCTTCTTAGCTACCTTTGCGATACAGTCACATTGGGGGAGGCTCTAAGAACTGAGGGGAGTGGTTTCAACTCTAGAACTCTGAACTGAAGTCCTACTTGGGTGATGTTGCTTCTAGATTTGCACGTTGGTGGCCAGAGCATCACTTATCTATCAGCTCCTGTCTGTCAGAAATAGAGTTGAGGCAAGAAGGAAAGAGATAAGCAGGGGACCTCCTCCCTCCCTTTCCCTATTCCCATGCCCAGCCCCATTCAACTGATGCCAGAAGCAAATAGAACATTTTGTCACCATGCTGCATCATAAGATGAAAAGACCAGCAGTGAGAAATACTGCATTTAAGCCCTTGATTCAAGCCAAGTCACTTACTAGTTCTGAGGACATGGGTGAGTTACTTTCCTCTCTGGGTTTCTGATTCTTCCTCTATAAAATGAGGATGGTAATCCCTGCCCTACCAATATCATGAGACTGTTGTAAGGATCAAGTAAGATAACTAATCTAATTAAAACTCAAAAACATATGTCCGGAGTAATAATAGTAATGGTAAAAAAAAAAAAAACAGCAACAAAGAGGAAGTCCCTTTCCCCAAATTATCTCATTGTTGGAAATTCTACCATCAGCGCTTCATCCCTTGGGGGTCCTCAAGACTGTTTGGAAAGTGCAAATGATCCTGGGAAGTACCATACCCTTTGTTCTTATTAGCGCCACTATAGCTAATATAAACCTAAGAGCAAGTTTCTTCCAATCAACCAATAAACTTTGGGGATAGGACACCCAAAATTTCCTGAGAATAGGATCTAATGGGAGGAGTTGGGGATATGTGATTAAAAAGAGGTGAGAGGGTATCAAAGACAAGCTTCAAAATCTTAGGTTGAATGGAGTCTGAAGAAATCCAGGGAGCATTGGAGGAAGTAGGACCTCAGAAAAAGAGGAAGAGTCAGCAAAATACTATCCCAAGGGTCAGAGAGAGAAGGAGACAGGAGGAGGAAAAGGAGGGAGAGGGGAAATAGAACTGGAGACAGGCAGGCTGGGTAGAAAGTTTGGCCACTCACAGAAGAGGGAGAATTAGGAAACTGGGAGATAGGGAGCCAGCTTGAAGGAGGCAGGAGGCATGGAGACTTGGGATTTGTTCTTGGCTCTGCACCCGACTTGCCATGTCATTCTGAACTCCTTTTTTTCTCTGAGATCTAACATCCTTGACTTTAAAATACAGAGGTTGGATTGAATGCTGTCTAATCATTCTGTTCAATAGACATCAAAGGTAACATTATATGTTCTGCATTCTAAGGTCTCTTCCAGCCTGATAGTGATTTACCCAATGTCAAGTTTTTTTTGGGAAATATTTTGGAGTACTAGGGAGGGGTCTTTTGGCTTGGTGACACTGAACTCCCCCTCACACCCAAATCAAGTGTAGGTAACACTGTCCCCAGAGGGAACTAAGTGGTTGGCATTGTATTATTCAAAGTCTATCTGATATGAATAAGAGCTAGCATTTATGTAACTCTTTAAGACTTATTGTTATTTACAAATATCATCTTGTTTTATCCTCACAAAAACCTTGGGAGGTTAGGTGCTATTACTACCTCCATTTTAAAGAGGTTAAGTGACTTACATGGGGTCACACGGCTCAAGTTTGGTCCCCATCCCATCCAAGGACTTTCTCATGGGGTTCAGACTGATCTGAGGAGAAAAATCCACTACCACCACCAACAAAAAGTTTTCAATCAAATCACCACTTGACTGCATGTCTTCTGAGTGTTGAGCTCTTTGCTTTGGGCTGAAGAAGAAATAAGGATGAACCTATCCTCCAGGAACACATTTACAATCTAGCTGGAAGGCCAGGATTCACTTATATGCAAAAAGTGACTAATAATCCCAGGCAGGCTGTAACCAGTGACTACTTGAGAAATAGAAAGAACCTTACTTTGAGGGAGCTGAAAGGGCCATTTGAATATAGGATGTCAATGCAGGAAGAACCCTTACAAGGAAGAAAGTCAGAATTTGAAAAGACACTATAACACAGAATATCAGAGTTGGAAGGGAATGTAAAACATGTGAGAATGTCCAAGAGGAGAAGAACCTTAGAATACAGAATTGTTTAAGCTATAAGGGACCTTTAATATAAAACACAAAATATCACATAGGGGAAGAACCTTAGAACATAGAATACCAACTGTAGAAAGGACCTAAGGCTATAGATTGCTAGAATATAAAGGAATTTTATAAATGACTTAGCCCAATCTTTTTACTTAACAGAGCTGAAAACTGAGGCACAGCAAGGGTCACTGACTCAAACAGCAGGTTAATGGCAGAGGCAGAACTCATCCTCAGGCCTCTTGAATCTCTGTTCAGAGTTCTTTCACTGCACTGTGATCCCTCCAGATATCTGGAAGAATGAAGTGTTTCCATAACCCAAAGAAATGGAGCTATTATATATAGTGGAATAAAAGGCAGTGGGATAGATTTTTTAGGCAGGATCCCTATTTGGAGTCCCCTCAGATCATATCCTAAGGGTAGCACGTAACACTGACACACAAAGTTGGATTCTTCCTCCACATCCTTTCCCCTTGACATTATTGGGATGAGAGGGAGTTGAGGACTTAGGGTGGGGGGAGAATCCCTGGGTGGTTGAGCTCATCTAGGCTTTGTGGGGGGTAGGAAGGAGGGAAGAATGACCATGTGAAGGAATGTGTGTGAGATCACATAAAAAGAAATGAACATCTTGGGGGCGGGGGTTGGCAAGGAGTTATTTAGGGGCAGAGACACTGGCTCACTGACCCATCTCGCATCAATTTTCCAGCCCCATTCTCCTTCAGAGTCTCAGAAGATAGTTATGGGTCTGCGAGGGTGTCCCTCAGCATCTGGGAGCCCCAATTCTGCCTCCTCTATCTCGAGACTTTGCTTCTCTCTCTCATTAACAATCCACCTTGGACCCATTAGATTGCTCTGGACTCAATTACACATTGGTTTAATGCTTGCAACCTTTGCATCCCAAAGGCTTTACTTGCTGTGTCTTTAAAAAAAAAAAGCTACAATAAAAATAAACATTCTTTTTTGATTTCTCATTGTACAACCAGCTGGAGATGGGAGAAAGACTTTTCCATTGACTTTCTGGGTGCCTTTGGGCAAATCACTTCCCCTCCCTGGGTCTCAGTTTCCCTATTTGTCAATGGAAGGTGTTGAATTGGATGATCCATAAGGTCCCTTCCAACTTTGATATCCTATGTTCTACATTAGCTCTCAACCATCATAATCCTGTCTTTTTTATGTCATGAATTTATTATTGTTATTGTTGCTAATAATGATAATTTCATTCTTCTCATCCTTTTTTAATAGTGTTTAGATCAAAATAGTCCTGGACCAAGTCACTATACTACACTGCTACTATTCTTTTACATTTAATGTTCTCTGGCAATAAAATAATTACTTTTTGTAGCTGAATAAAAGTATTGGAAGGTCAGCTCCTCTTCTGTAGGCTTACAGAAAATGTCCCTGGGATAACTCCTATAACAGACCAGGAAAGACCAGGAATAATATGTACCTCATCCTGTTTCTGTGTGATTTTGATTTCTTCTGCTAGTCTCTGTATTTTGAAAGTTTCCATTCCACATAGCTTGGAAATTATGAGAATTTGATAGAGCAACATCAGTTTAAAACATTATTAAATGTTTATGACCAAAGCAATGTCAGAGTGACTGTGGGCAACAGTCTTGTCTATGAAAGCTGTCAGTTTAAACAGTTTATTTGTGGAATTCTCAGGATTATTTTGAAGTCTATATTTATACTATGTAGGGTTTATAGCCTAATAGTTTATGAAAGATGTTGCACTTCCACTATGTAATTTTAGCTACCAGATTGTCTTGCTAGGTATTCAGTAGGTGCTATATTTTGGCAACTTGCAGTGACATGGCTTCTACCATATTCTTATATAATCTGCACTGATCACTAAGTCCTGGCTCCTAAAGGAGAGCTCTTCAGTAATTTCTGATGGCTATAATAAGAATTGCAAACATTTATTTAGTGCCTGCTATGTATCAGACAGTGTGCTAAGTACTTTAAAATGTTATCTTGTTTGATCCTCATAACAACTCGGGGGGAGGGTAGGATAATCCCAATTTTTACAGATTGAGGAAACTAAGGCAAACCGAGGTTAAGTGACTTGCCTGCGGTCACACAGCTAGTAAGTATCTGAGGTCCTGTTGGATTCTAGGCTTGGCACTCTATCAAGTGCTGAATTGGCACCAATAACCTCTTCCATTTTTCTGAATAAATTTTCGCAATCTAGCCATTTGACACTTCTGTAGATATATTGTTGTTTCATTATTACCGTCATTACTGTCTCATTCTCGTCGTGTCTGGTAGAGCTCAGACCATTTACAAGTTCTGGGATAAAACTGTTATTTGTTCATTATTCTTTTGTGTTTATTCTTCTAGCAGCATGTGGACAATATCATAGTTTTATGGTTGGATAAAAGTATTGAGATTTTTATTATTCAGGGGGAAATAATTCCTTACATTTGTATAGCGCTTAATAATTTCTGTACAGTACATTATATATATATATATGTCACATGCATGTAACAGTACATATAGTATCATTTACATATAATACTTTATAACTTGTATGTTGTTGTTCAGTCATTCACTTATGTGTAACTCTTTGTGATCCCATAGATCATAGTGGGCCCCATGAACAAGGGCATGCCAATACTAGCCATGGGATTTTCTTGGCAAAGATGCTGGAGTGGTTTGCCATTTCTCTCTACAGTGGATTGAGGCAAACAGAGGTTAAGTGACTCACCCAGAGTCACACGGCTAATAAGTGTTGAGGTCACATTTGAACTCAAATCTTCCTTTTTGTAGGCCTGGTACTCTATCCACTGAGTCAACTAGTTGCCTCTATAATTTGTATAATGCTTTGTCATTTTGAGTCTAATTTGAGACATATGATGGCCCTGTTAGGGAGGCAAGACAGGTATTATGATCCCCACTGAACAGATAAAGTTAATGAGTAACAGAGAAATAAGGTTACACAGTGAGTTGGGGATGGATATGGACTAGAAACTAGGCCTACTATCTTCCAGTCTAAGACTCCATCTTCTATGATCACACATACACTTGTTTCTGTGAGTATTCTCTTTTTTTCTGTGAGTATTTTCTTTTTTAAGGGAGGCAAAATTATGTTGAGAGAAGCTGAAATCTCAGCCATTTGGAGTCAATTCTTGCATAGTAGAAAGAGCATGGAATTTGGAGTCAGAGCACCCAAGTTCTGTTAAGTACATAAACTTGGTCAAATAACTTTCCCTATGTGACCCCCAATTTATTTCTCTCTAAAATGAAGGGTTTGCATTTGAAGAGCCTTCAAATACCTCCTAGCTCTAACAAAATCCAATGAACTCCAGACTGAAGGTCTTGCTCAGGAATGGTCTCTGTCATGAACGTTCTCTCTCTGGGGTGGCCCTGAGTCACTTTTCAAACTGCAAGCATGGGATGAGTCACAGTGATGTCTTTCTGGGTCTACACCTCAAAGCAAATTTATCCATCCCAGGAAATGGTAGTTGTGGGGGTGGGGGGAACAGGAAGGATTGAGGAGGTCAGGCTCAAAGAGACATATGGTATCAGGTGCAGGAGTCCAGATGGCAAACTGGCTCTTGTTGGGGGGTAGGAGGAAACAGTCAGTGAGCTCTTCTCAGAGCCTAGGATCATGGGAAAAAGCTGTTTTGGCAGCACTACATCCTTACCTCCACTGACACCAGAGCTCAGAGAGAAGGGCTGATGCCCCAACCCTGACAACTCATCAATCAAACTATCTATGGACACAGCTGGTAGCTCTGTGCCTTTGCTCACATCATTCCTGATTCTCAACCCATCCCATCTCATCCCCATCTCTGTCAACAATCTTCCAATTCCTAAAGGCCCAGCTTCAAAGGTATGCCCTTGGAATTATCACCATTTCCATCATGCTCACATTTCTATAATGCCCTTAGGGTTGGTAAGACACCTACACGTTGGAAATTCCCATTTCATAGGTAAGGAACTGAAATTCTGGGCAGTTAAATGCCTTCCCTGAGGCTAGGTGGAACAGTGGATAAAGGACTGAAGCCTGAGAGACTCACCTCCCTGAGTTCAAGTCTGGTTTTAGATACTGACCCCAGGCAAGTCACTTACCCCTGTTTACCTCAGTTTCCTCATCTGTGAAATGAGCTGGAGAAGGAAATGGCAAATCACTCTAGTATCTTTGCCAAGAAAACCCCAAATAGGGTCAAGAAGAGTTGGACATGACTGAAACAACCAAACAACAAAAGGTTAATTGATCTCAGAGCCAAAATGGAACCCAGGCTTCCCAACTAGAGGGGAGTCAATCTGAAGGTCTAGTAGCCTTTCTACCATACTCCTTAGACTGTGAGCTCACAGAAGGCAGAAGTGAAGTTTTAGTTGTATTTCTATCTTTTCTTGTACTTGACAAAATGTGTCATACACAGTAAGCACCAAATAAATGCTTCTTGAAATTAAGGCAACTTTTCTGCTAACATCTTAACATCTTTCATGATGCTAGTCACTAGAGAAATGCAAGCTGAAGCAACTGTGAGTTTTTCCTCATATCCATCAGGTTGGCAAAGATAACCAAAAAAGGAAAATGACAAATGTTGGTGGAGTTCTGTGGAAACGGGCACATTAATGCCCTGTTGGTAGAGCTATGAACTGGTCTGATGGGAATTTGAATCTAATGCCCCTAAAACTATTAAACTGTGAATACCCTTTGATTCAGCCATGTCACTATTAGGCTTCAACTCCCAAGAAATTAAATAAAGAGGGAAAAAGCTCATATGTACAAAAAAGATTTATAGCAGTTCCTTTTCCAGTGACAAAGAAGTGGAAACTAAGGACGTGCCCATCTATTGGGGAATGGTCAAACAAATGGTGGTCTATGAATGTGATGGAATACTACTGGGAAAGGGATGGTTTCAGAGGAACCTGGAAGACATATGAACTGATATAGAGTGAAATGAGAAGATTCAAGAGAACAATTCATAAAGAGAAACAACTTTGAAAGATAAAGAACTCTGATCAATGACATGACCAACCACAATTATAGAGGACAAACGAAGAATCATGTTACCTACCCCTGACAGAGAAGTGATAGTCTCAGCATACTAAATGAGGCATATGGTTTTTTTTTTGCCTGACAAATTCGTGAATTTGTTTTGCTCAACTATGAATACTTATAACCAGTATTTTCTTTTTTCTTTTCTTCTATGGGAGGAGGTAAAAAGGCAAGAAAACACATTTTTGTTAATTAAAATAAATATTTTAAAAATATGTTATGTAGGGCTGTCCTGAAGGGCAAAAGGTCAAAATAAGGGAGCATCTTATATATTAAAATAAGAAGTACCCCACCTCTCTTTTCTGAGCCCCCTTAAGCTATCCTTATCAAGTGTCCAGGTCTCTCCTGCTGTCTTAGGACCTTTCCTTCAGAATCCGAAAGACTTACGTGAACTAATGCAGAGGGGAATGAGCAGAACTAGGAGAACTCTACACAGTAACAACAACATTGTAGGATGATCATCTGTGAATGACTTAGCTATTCAATACAATGATCCAAGACAATTCCAAAGGACTCATGATGAAAAATGCTATCCACAACCAGAGAAGGA
Organism: Pseudochirops cupreus; assembly: GCA_028627135.1. NCBI lineage: Eukaryota > Metazoa > Chordata > Mammalia > Diprotodontia > Pseudocheiridae > Pseudochirops > Pseudochirops cupreus. The sequence continues at coordinate 266,824,203 of CM053581.1, read as the reverse complement.
ATTGGTGGCATCTGAATAGAGACAGAAGCATACAATTCTTCCTGCCTTCCTTCCTTCCTTCCTTCCTTTCTTCCCAACTTCTTTCCTTCCCAACTTCTTTTCTTCCTTCTTTCTTTCCTTCCTTCCTTCCTTCCTTCCTTCCTTCCTTCCTTCCCTCTCTCTCTCAAACAACTAATATGGAAATGTCTTATATGATTGCACATATTTAACCTGAATTAGATTGCTTACTATCTCAGAGAAGGGGAAAGGGAAAGAGGAAGGGACAGAATTTGGAACTCAAAACAAACCCCCCCCAATAAACACTTAAAATGTTTTTTACATGCAATTGGGGAAAAACAAAATGTTATTAAAAAGAAAACAATCAGAGTTATTAACAGTATGACCTCACGAAGACCCTTAATTATAGTATTTGTTCACTGTTTTGTTTCAATAAGGTGAAAAATTATTCTAAAAAAAACTCCACTAAATAAATAAATAAGACCTCTTTAAAAAAATCTTAGCCTCCTCCTGGGCCCTGACTCTGTCCTGCGTCCTGTTTAGCTGGGCTTCAGCCAGCTGTCCTCCTTAAAGGGTCAGCTCCCAGTCTTCTCTGCTCTTGCCTGTAATATGGATCTTCCCGGAAAGGTAAGGACTCGAGAATCCTGTTATGAGCATGCAGTCAAATAATGCAGATGACACAAAGCTAGGAGGAGAACTAACACCTTAGATGACACATTCAGGATCCAGAAAGCTCTCATCAGTTAGAACTTTGGGCTGAATCTAATGAGATTATATTTAATACCAATAAATGAAGTCTTAAGTTAAAAAACATTAATCCCATAAGTCCAAGAAGGAAGAGGAGGAGGATGATGATGGTGATGGTGAATATGAGGAAGAGGATGAATGGGCAGGCTTTAGTTTGCCTGTAAAGATCAGGAGTTCCTTTTTTTTTTTTTTTTGCTTTTTGGAGGGCAATTGGGGTTAAGTGACTTGCCCAAGGTCACACAGCTAGTAAGTATGTCAAGTGTCTGAGGCCAGATTTGAACTCAGGTCCTCCTGACTCCAGGGCTGGTGCTCTATTCACTGTGCCACCTAGCCACCCAACATCAGGAGTTTCTAATGGATTGTAAGCTCAATATGAGTTAGCAGAGTAATGTGGTAATCATCAAAGCATTAGGAAGAATGTAGAGTTTAGGACTAGATAGCTGATAGTTCCACTGCTCCCTTTGATCAGACTATCTCTGGAATATTCTGTTCAGTCCCAGGCTATTAGGAAGGCCACAGATCAGTCAGGAAGCACCCAGAGATGGGTAATGAGGATGGTGGGAGCCCCTGAGGTCATGGTATATCAGGATAGATTAAAAAGGGGAAGGAAGAGGGAAAACACTTATTAAGCCCCTCCTGAATACCAGGCACTTTGCAAATATTATCTCATTTGCTAAAGGAACTAGGGATGTTTACCCTGGAGAAGAGAACACTTAGAGACCACAGCTGTATTCAAGTATTTGAAGGGCTGTCATGTGGAAAAGGGATTAGACCTATTCTGTTTGTCTCCTGGGAACAGAAGAAGCAAATTTCAGCTCCAGGTAAGGATAAACTTACAAATAATTAAACCATCCCAACATGAAATTAGCTGCCTGGGGAAGTGGTGAGTTTCCCTTCGGGGGGTCTTCAGCACTTAGTACAGTGCCTAGCACACACTAGGCACTTAATAAATGGTTTTTGATTGATTCAAGCAGAGATGGGATGATCACTTTTCCAGTATATTCTAGAGGGGATCCTGGTCCAGGCATGGGAGGTGGGCCCACACAACTTTCTTCACTGGAGCTGTCAACATTACCCCAAAGGATCCAAACCCTCAACAAGTAGCTGGCTTGTCCAGCTCTGAGAATCTGTGAAATCAGTTAGTCAACAGCATTTATTAAGAGTTTATTATGTTCTAGGCCTTGCACTAAGGCTTTGGTTTTTTTATCCATGGTGTTTACTTCAGTCTTGGAAGACTCATCTTCCTGAGTAGTTCAAATCTGACCTCAGACACTCACTAGCTGTGTGACCCTGGGCAAGTCACTCAGCCCTGTTTGCCTCAGTTTCCTCATCTGTAAAATGAGCTGGAGAAGGAAATGGCAAACCACTCTAGTATTTTTGCCAAGAATCCCCCATAAATACACACACAGTTTCCATCAAGACCTTTAGTATGTAGGGAGCTCATTACTTATTTAGTGGGAAAGCTGGGGACAGGTCTAGTTATTAGGAAAATTTTCTGTGTATTTAGCTGAGGTTGGTCTCTCTGCAACTTCCTCCCATGGCTCCTGATTCTTGTTCATCCTTTGTTCTTGAAGAGAAGCAATGACATCAGAAGGGTGATGTCTTGACTTGCAAGTGAATTGGATTTAAATGAGGCAGAGCTGCACAAAGTTGTCAGCCTTCCTCTCTCCTCCAGAGTCATTGGAGTTCATTGCCAAGACAAAGGTCAAGAGGGCTGGCAATGGCCCAGAATGCAGCAGGGACAGCTTCTGGGAAGGATGGGCCTTCTCAGTCTCCTAGCACACCATACATTTGTAGTTTCTTTGAAAAAATAGATCAGGGAAGTCTTTAATTTGGTGCTTCAAAGGACTTAAACCCTTGAAGGTCAAACTGGAGAAGACTCTGCCTTTAGGGCAGTTCACTATCAAGTGAGATAATATATACAAAGCTCTTTGCGGACTTTAAAGCTATAGACACGTGGGCTATTGTTATTGTTGTCAGCATCACGCATCCCCCTTGCATTAGAGCACGCATACTACATGCGGAATCCTAGAAGACAGTCAGTCAATTCGTGCTCTGAACAAAGGCACTTGGTGCTTTTGGAAAGGAATGGACTTAGAACAGAATATTTACTAACAATCAGAGCTGGAAAGTGTCTACTAACATGAAGCAAAGAATGCTGGAGTTGCACAGGATCTTAGCGATCATTCATTCAGTCAATCTCCTCTTGTAACAGAGAACTAGAATGGAAGCTTTCTGAGGTCAGGCACAACCTCACGCTTGTATTTGTATTTCCAGTACCTCGTACATTGCCTTTAAATTAAATTAAATATGCATAGGTATTTAATGAGTGTTTATCCACAAGATCACAGATTTAGATGTAGAAAAGACATTACAGATCATCAGGTCCGACACCCTCATTTTACAGCTGAGGAAGCTGAGGCTGTGAGAGACTAAGTGGCTTGCCAGCTAGTTAGTGGTTAAGGCAGGATTCTAACTCAGGTCTTCTTGAATATAAGTTCAGTGGCTTCCCAATTGTTGACTGATGGCTCAAGGTCACACAAGGTGAGTTGACAGCCAAGGTGGGATTCATCTCTAGGTTCTCATACCTCTATCATGTGTCCATATGACTTAGGCTTCCTCTTGTTAAGATTAGGACCCACTGGGATAATGTCTATGACCTCTGTGAAGAAATTCTTGTATCTTCTATACCCCTGGGTATTAGTTAGACTTCCCAAAGAAGCGTGTGATTTCAGGAGTACTTGCAAAGCCCTAATGCCCCCAAAACCTCCCTTTAACCATCCCTTATGTAGTGCTTTTATTTCCTCATTGCTTCAACTAAATAATTCCTCCTTCTCTTCTTCTTCTTCTTCTTCTTCTTCTTCTTCTTCTTCTTCTTCTTCTTCTTCTTCTCCTTCTCCTTCTCCTCCTCCTCCTCCTCTTTGTCCTCCTCTTCCTCATCTTCTTCTTCCTCCTCCTCTTCTTCTTCCTTTTTCTCTTCCTCCTCCTCCTCTTCCTCTTCCTCCTCCTCTTTCTTTTCTATTTAAAGGAAGATTCTTCAGGAGAAGTCATTCTCAGTCATTGACATCTGAATGTGAATGAGGGATCCAAGAACAAGTCTGGAAGTTGTCTTGGGAAGGTAGAAAAAGAAGGTTATTTCTATGAAATAGAAAGGAGACTGGTGAATTGAAAAATAGCAGGGTATTATTTAGAATTGGAACTTTAGAGCTAGAAGGAATGAATCTGACACCTTCATTTTATAGAGCACAAAACTGAGGTCCCAGTAGGGAAAGAAACTTACCCCTAGGTAACCCAGAGGGAAGACTAGAATTCTAACCTATAGCTCTCTTCCATTTCTATAGCACTTTAGAGCTTTAAAAGTTCATTCCTTGTGATAGCCCTGTAAGGCAGATGGTACAAGTATTTCTATTTTCCAAGGAAGGAAACTAAGGTAGAGGAAATAACTTGTCACACCGTGACTTAGCAACCAAACTAGCACTCAGACCCAGGTCTCCTGCTTCCTAATCCAGGTCTTTTCCTGTACCAATCAAGAGCCTGGAGGTAATTTCTAGTCCTGTTTGTTTTCTTTTGTATTAATCTTTCAAGATGGACTGAGGGCAAAGGATGGACAGAATGGTCCAGATGTTGCTAGGATGGTCACCTGATGTCCCTCCTGGAACAGTTTTCTGCAAGGGGAGAAGTGGAAAGATGGGCTGAGCATGACTGCCTGATCAGTGGAAAGAGAAAGGGCTATAAACCCACCATGACTTCAGAGTGAAGAGTGATTAAGATAGAATGAAAACCTTGGTCTGATGATGTCTCACGGGCAACTTTGTCCCAACTATAAAAATGACTCACTGGACAAGCCTAGAGTGCTGAGGAGAACAGAGCAATGGTATGCATGGGAGACCAGTGGTGGGAGTTCTGGTCCTGGCTCTGCCTCTAATTCATTGCATGGTCTTGGACAAATTACTTTTCCTCTCTGAACTCCAGTGTCTTGTTCTCAAAAATGAAGGGATAAGGAGCTGAACCAGATGATCTCTAAGACTCCAAGGGTGTGTGATTCTAAGATGTGAACCCAGTTTTCATGTTGTTGTTGTTCATCCTTTGTTCTCAAAAAGGACCAATGACATCAGGAGGGTGATGTCTTGACTGGCATGTGAATTGGATTTAAGTGAGTCATAGCTGCACAATGTCATCAGCCTCCCTCTCTCCTTCAGAGTCCTCAGAGTCCGGTGGCAAGACAAAAGTCAAGATGACTGGCAATATCCCAGGATGCAGTGGGTAACCTTGGCCTTTTTAAACTAACGTCTTTCCCAGGTCTAAGTTTGTCAGAGGCAACACCCATTCAGTGCATAAGGGTTAGGTAAAGATTGAGACAAAAGATGGTCTAGTTTGCCATCAAAAAAGAATCAACGTGGGAGAGGAAGTACCTAAGAGTTTCTGGCCAGAGCAAGGCTGTCATAGGGAAGTCTGATTAGACTTGTAAAATTTGGCTTCACAGAAGAAAAGCAGGACCAATGTGGGGGAAGTCCAGGGAAGCCAATTTCAGCTCAATAAAATAGAAAGAACTCCAATGAAATGCCTCAACAGGTAGTGAGTTTCCCATTACTGAGAGTTTTCAAGCAGAAACTGGAAAACAGGTTGTCAAGAATGGTGCTGAGGAGATTCCTGCTCAGAGAGGTGTTGGACCAGATGCTTTCTGAGTTCCTTTCCAACACTGAGGTTCTATGGCAACAGTGATGTCAGCATAGACTTGCAACCAAGGGTGCTGCTGCCCCTCTCCCAGCCCATCAGGCTAATTAGCAGAGCATGACAGAGATTCATCAATTCACAGAATGTGAATCCCAGACTTAATGAAGAGATTTCAGAATGCAGGGTGTAGGATGTCACAGAGCTAGAAAGGACCTTAGAATATTTGTCAAGCACATATTAAAATTAATTAATAAATATTTGATAAAGAGAACATAGCACATCAGAGTTGGAAGACAGCTTGGAAGAACATCAGAGACAAATGGCATCATGGTATACAGAAAGATAGGGCCCCTGGGTTCAAGTCTACCTTGGATACTTACTAGTTGTATGACCAGGGGTAAGTGAGGTGATCATAGATTCAGAACTGGAAAGGCCCTTTGAGACCCTTAAATCTAACTCCATCTTTTTATAGATGAGGAGACTAAGTAACTTGCTCAAGGTAACATAGTAAGTATTGGGTGTGGGATTTGGAAGTTGAACTCAAGGTCTTGAACCCAAGTCCAGTGCCCTACTATGCCATGCTGCCTCCAGACAACTCATTTAATGTTTCTGAACCTCATTTTTCTCATCTGTAATATGGAGAAATGATGACTGTTATGCCTACCTAACAGGATGGTTGTGAGGATCAGTGAGGTGATGTATGTAAATCATTTAGCAAACCTTGTAAAGCTATATAAATCGCTTCTCCTCTTCCTTCTCCTCCTCTTCTTCCTCCTTTTCATTCTTATTCTTATTATCTTCTAGTGCTCACCTTTCAAGAGACTCAGTATTTTTCTGGATATTATTATTTTATATTATGCAAATTATTTCACAGGTAAAGAAATTGCTTTTTTAATTGATCAAAAGTATTAGGGTATAAGATCATTGTATGTAGCTTCATTGAAAAAATCAAATTCAGAACAATTCTATTAACAGAAAGGATAGCTATCATTTACATAGCTTTTTAAGGTTTGCAAAGTGCTTTAAAAATATTATCTCATTTTATTCTCACAAAAATCGTAGGTAGATGCTATTATAATCCCCATTTCACAGATGTCGAAACTGAAGTAGAAAGAGGTTAAGTGACTTGCCCAACATCACACAGCTAGTAAGTGTCTAAGGTCAGATTTGAACTTAGTTTTTCCTGACTCTAAGCCCTGTACTCTATCTACTGCATCACCAGCTGCCTAGATGACAGCCATAATATCTGTCTTCTCATCCAATTTCTACATAATTTTGATTTCTTCCATTAGGTCTGTATATCTTGAATGTTTTTTATCCCATATGGTTTGGAGACAATGTATATTGATCATGGTGACATCAATTAAACTGTTCTTAAATTTTTATGGATCAATGTTATGTTTGGGCAATTATCAGCAATAGTTGTGTCTATAATAACACTTCATTTCCAATTCAGTTTATTTGTTGAATTTTCAGGAGTATTTTGGGATCTGCATATGTAGTATAGGGATTTACGTATCTGATAGTTTATGAAAAATAAAAAGCTTCTCCTGGCCACCTGAATGGGTCTTTCTAGTTACTTGGTGGGTATTAAATTTTTTATAGCCTGCACTGACAAGTTGCATAGTTTTTCTCCTTTCTTGTATAATCTACACCAATAAATAAGTCTGGGCTCCTTAATGATAACATTTCTGTAATTTCTGATGGCAATGACCAGATCCTTAATCACTATCATAAACTCCTTCCTTTCTATAAACAAGTCTGCATGACTCAGCCATTCAATCAAGGCCTCTTTCTTCATCTAAGGTGGATGCCGCCCAAAGAAGGGCTTGGATTCCACTCTTAGATGTTGGACATTTAATAAGCTCCATCCAGTGGTAGACCACTTTGGGTTCCATTCAACAAATCCAATGGTTTGTACTGATTGCTCACCTTTACAATTACTCTATAAATTGTGTCTGTTAGTTCCAGAAGTATTATGTAAGTTATTCATTGATTTGTCTGGTGCTCTGAGAACATAGGATCAGAAATTTAGAGCCGGAAGGGACCTTAGAGGCCATTGAGTCAAACCTCCTCATTTGAAGGATGAGGAAATCACAGAGTCATTAAGTGACTTGTCCAGGGTCACACAGCTAGTAAGCTTCTGAGGCAGGATTTGACCCTAGGGCCTCCTGACTCCAAGTCCAAGTATTTCTGCTACAAATCAATTCTCTTCCTACTTCATTATATTATAGTATATGTATAGTAATATTATATAATAAAATACAATATTATATTTTAAATAAAATATCATATAATAATAAATATAATGACATATAAATATATTTATATTTACATAAAATAGTATATGATAAATTATATATAATAATACATAATTAATAATATATTATTATACTTTCATTATATTTTTACTTTTTTATCATTATTTTTAATAAATGTCAGAGCTGGAAGAACTTTCAGACACAAGCATCAGAGCTAGTAGAGGCCTTAGAAAAGAGAATACTGGAACCAGAAGGGATACAGAGATCAATCATCTAAATCACACCTGGTCACATTTTACAGAGGACTGAGACCCAGAGAGGGAAAGTGACTTGCTGTAGATTGCACAGATAATAACAAGTGGAAAAGTTGGCATGAAAGCATGGGTGCCCCGACTTCTAGTCCAGAGCTTTTCCAAAGCCACCACACTGTTTCTCATTCCCAGAAGCCTCTGCTTTAAAAGAAATTAGGCAGCCATGGCCATGGAAATGTTAGGAGACTAGAAAAGAGTCTCTGGGAGAAAAGATAATAGAGAATCAAAGAGTTTTACTCTGGACAGAAAGTGGAAAGGTGGATTTCAGGTGTGAAAGCTTATTCCATCTGGAAGAAGAAAATGAAGTAGTTTCTGGTTTCTATCCTCACAGAACAACAACGACGATAACATCACATTTCTTTATCTCTTTAAAGCTTACAAAGTGCTCTACTCACCACATCCATTTAAAGTAAACAGTACAAGTATAATTATTCCCTTTTTTTGGTAGGCAATCAGGGTAAGTAATTTGCCCAAGGTCATACAGCTAATAAGTGTCTGAGGTCAAATTTGAACACAGCTCCTTCTGACTCTAGGGCTAGTGCTCTATCCGCTGTGCCACCCAGCTACCCCTATTTTTTCCCATTTTGTAGATGAGAAACCTGAGTATTAAAGAGATTAAATAACTTCTCCATGGTAACAAGAATACTTAGAGCCAGAAACTGAGCACAATTCCTTCATACCAGGACCATCAGTCCTCCTATCAGATCACCCCAATAGCAGGAGGGACCACAGACAGAGATCATTAGCTCAAGCGCAAATCCAGTGTGGAGAAGACCATCTTATTGTTTTCCAGGAGCCGGTTGAGTCCATAGCTCTCCCCAAAAGGGAGATCATAGGATCACGGGGTCGTTGACATGGAGATAGAAGGGACAGCAGAAATTGTCCGTCTCATCCCTCACCTCCACAGCACAGGAGAAAAAGCCAGGTGAAAGGTGTGAGTTTTAAGTCCTATAATTTGACTTGTGTGACCTTGGACAAGTCATTTCCTCCTCTTGACTGTAATTTTCCCAATCCATAAAATGAAGGGGTTGGACTAGATGATCTCTCAGGTCTATTACATGTCTAAATTCTATGCCTTTGTGATTCTTCCAAATTCCACAAACATTCATCATGCTTACTGTTTGTCAAGGACTATGTTAGACACAAATCGGCATGGAAGGAATACAGAGAGAGTGGGGTGTGTTGGAAAGAGCATTAGATCTTTTGTTAGAAACTCTGGGTTCATATGCCATCTCTTGTTGCTCCTGTGATTTTAGATGTGTGGAATTGTGGATACAGTGGAGTTATGAAGATCTGGGATCAAATGCCGCCTCAGATAACTTACTACTAGCTACAGGACCCTGGGCAAGTCATTTAGCATTTTCTGTTTCATTTCTTTCATCTATAAAATAAGAGGGTAGGACTTATGGCCAAAAGCTCCTTTCCAGATACAAGTTCTGTGATCTGACGATTTATGGCTTCTGGTCCCCAACATCACTAGGAGTTAGGACACCTAAGTGTTTATTCTGGGCTTTCCAAATAATTCACTCATGTGACCTTAGGCAAGTCACTTCCCTTCCCTAGGACTCATTTCCCCATCAGCAAAAACAGCATGATTCCTTTTCTTTCCTACCCCACAGGGCTGTGGTGGGATGTGATGAGATTCGGAAACCCTCTGGAGTATTTCAAGTCAACTGACACGGGAGGGACCACTCCAATCACCACCAAATCCCCTTTCCCAGATGCTATTCCCTTGTGACAATGTTGGCTCTGCCCCAGGGCTTGGGGGGAAACCCCAGCTGGGGCTCTTCCAGTCCCCTCAATTAGCCTTCAAACAATCAGGTTCGAAAGCAAACAAGACCCCATTTTACACCCAGGCCTGACTTCCCATCCCTGGGAAGCCCCAGCATATTTCAAGGGAAATGGATCCATCTGCTTCTCATTAACTCACACTTAAGTCATCAAAATGTTGTTTTGTAAGAGACACTTGAGTTCCAAGCAGCCTTTCTCAAGTCTTTTTGTCTTAGAAACAGAAAATTGCTTTTTGCCAACTACTAATGACTCCTGAGCCGAGGAGTCTCACGTCTGACCCGGGACCAGAGACCCAGGAGGCTTCTATGGGCATGGGCTTGGCGTCATCCTAGACTCTTGCATAAGGCACACACAAGTCATTCCTTCCGAACTCAGGTTGGCTTCTGACCAGATCGAACCACAGTGACATTTGGGGGCTAATGCCTGTGTGATGAAGGGGAGGGGGAAAAGGGAGAGTGGAAGAAGCCCCAGATTCAGAGTTAGGAGGCCTGTATTCAAGTTCCAATGCTACTACTAACTCAGCTACATGAACTTCAGCTAGGGAGTGAACCTCCATGTGCCATAATGGCCCCCTGTGATAAAGAGGGGGCTGGGGTCAGATGATACTGACATGGTGTAAGAAAAAGGGCACTGAGTTTGGGGTCAGAAGGTCTAGATTTGTAATCCCAATTCTGCTTTTCTGGGTGTCTGTTTCTTCAGTTATTACATGAGAGGGTTGGGCTAGATGACGACTAAGAATTCTCATAGCCCTAAGTCCTGTGATCCAAAGGTCTCTTCTAGCTCTGACGTTCCATCAAACAATCAGACAATCAGACCATATAACTTAGGGGAGGTAACGTACCTAATGAGTTCCCTCCTCAACAAAATCCTTTTGTTCTAACAAAGATTGGTGGTGCAGTAGATAAGAGTGCTTGCTGGACCTCTAGTTGGGAAGATCTAAACTCAAATATTGCCTCAGACATAGCTTACTAGCTGTGTGACCCTGGTTGGGTCACTTAACCTCTGTGTTTTCCGTTTCCATGTAATGGGATAATAATAGTACCTACCCCTTAGGGTTGTAGCAAAGATAAAATGACATAACATTTGTAAAAGTTCTTAGTACAGTGCCTGACACATAGTAAATGCTTAAAAATGCTTATTTCCTTCCTTCCTTCCTTAGGATGAGTGAAATCTGGGGTGTGTGTGTGTGTGTGTGTGTGTGTGTGTGTGTGTGTGTGTGTGTGTGTGTGTATTCTTCAAACATTCTTGAGGACAATATGCCAATTAAATGAGAGACAGCTTAACTCTCCCTCCCAAAGGATGAGACAAGACGTATTGATCATGCCATAATCCGTAGACAACTCCAAGGGAAACGGAATTAGAATTCTTTAGTTCTTATTGCTATATTTCAGAGATAGAAGAGATCTTAGAACATGAAACATCAGCTCTGGAAAGAATCTTAGCGATAATTCAGTGCATCCCCTGCATTTTATAGGTGGGAAAATGGAGGTAAAGAGGGAAAATGACTTGTTTGAGGTTATACAAGTCAGTTCAAGAGATAGAACTAAAATGCAGTCTCCCTTCTCTGGGTCCCTGACTCTTTCCCCTGGGCCATGCAGTTTTCAGTCGTAACACCAGCCTAATTTGCCATCCATTGTAATACTCTTGCCTTCTCTAGGCTGCCTATTCTACACCATATAAATATAAACATGTACGTCTGTATGTATGTAATTCCAGACTTAGGCCCGTTTGGTTCTGACCAATAGGCCTCATCTCCTCTTCAAAACACACCCTTTGCTGCAGACAGACAGATCTCCATGTACAATACCAAACTGATGGCTTCTCTGTCATTGGAATAATCCAGTTCCATGACCTCCTTTGCAGGGCTATCTGAGGAAATCCATCAATCAACCAGTTTTATTTCAACACTTGCTGTTTGCCAGGCCCTGCGCCAGGCAGTGGGGATACAAAGACAAAGGATGAGGTCATCTCTAGTACTTCGCAAAACTAAAAGTGCTGAAGAAATGGGGGTTATTATTGCCATTCCAGCCCACCTTCATCTCCCTCTTCTTCTCTCCCATCCTGCTCCATCACTCTGATGGTAAGTACTGCCATTTCTATAGCACACTAAGGCCTAGAGACTCCATTCTCTCACAACAGTCTCACACAGTGGGTAGTACAAGTATTGTTTGACAAAGAGTAAATTGAACTTGAAGAAGAATGGTGACTTGGTCAAGGTCACACTGCTTGTACCAGAACCAGGATATGAACCCAAAATTTCTGACTACAAATCCAAGGCTACAGTGTGATACAGTGGAAAAGAACAAAACTGGGTCTGGGGTCAAATCACAATCACAGACCTGGGTTCAGAACTTGTGTCGGTCAATAGAACTGAGGTCCCTTGCAGTTCTAATCCGTGATCCTATGATCACAATGCCTCTCAAGGCACAGTTCATGCCTCAACTCCAGGAAGCTTTCCCTGACCACCCTCTTCTCCAATGACCACTCTCTCTACTCAGTTTCTATTGCCCTGCAAAGTCCGAAAGATAAGTCAACAACAAGCATTTGCTAAGGACCTACTGTGTACCAGGAACTGTTGGGCATGACTCATACATGTCTTTGTATGGTTTCTGACTATTTTTTGAGTGTTAGTTTTATCTTCCCAAGTAGCCTGTGGGCTTCATGAGAGTAGGAACCATATATACTTTGTCTTATCCATCAGATGAGGTCATGAGAAAGACAGCTCCCATAATACCTTGTGCATAGCAGGCACTTAGTTATTATTAATAATTGTTTTCATTTCTATAAATATTTTTAAAATTCCAGATTGATTTCTTCACATCAGCCCTGTGAAAGAGACAATGCCAGGATTGTTACCCCCATTGTAGAGATGAAGAAACTGAGCTCAGAGATTTGAAGGTCTAGTGAAAAGAGTGCTGAATCTGGAATCAGGAAAACCTGGGTTCAAATCCTAGCCCTGCTACTTATTACCTGCATGACTTTGGGCAAGTCATTTAACCTCGATGGGCCTCTTTTAATAAAATGAAAATGATGAACTAGTTGATCTCTGAAGCCCTTTCTAGCATCAAATCTATGGCCCTTTCACTTCACCAGTCACTCAGTGAGTAAAGAGCAGAGGGATGATTGAATCTGGGTCTAGCATTGTGAACGATCTTCACTCTATGTGCCAACACACTTTATATTGGCCCATGATGCTTTATTATAACACATTAATTAATCTTCCATCTCTATGTGACAGGCACTTGTGATGCAGCAGCTTCACAATCCTTGGATATGTTTGCTTGAAATAAGGCTGCCACATTATACATAACGTCATCTTATATACGTATCCAACCTTCCACACCCGATTCTAGTTAAGGTCAGACGCACCAGAAACACTCCTGTCCCAGGCACCTTGGCAACTCTATCCCCCTGCTGATCACAGATTCTCAGATAGAAAATTTAAAAAAGAACCACCTTCCTCACTTCTTTCCACAGTCATTCTTGAAGTCAGTACTCTATGTCCCAGTTACCTCTCCTCAGTTCAGCCCTGCCAACATAGTACAAAGAGAGCTGAACTTGGACTCAGAAAACCTGGGTTCCAGACCTGGCTCCACTATTTCATGGACATAAAAGTGATCTTAGCCAATTCTCCTCTTTAAGTCTCAATTTTTTGTTCTATAAAATGGAAACAATTGTCCCTGTCCTGCTCATCTCAGAAGAAGTAAAGAGAATGATGAATTTAAGAATATTTTATAACTAGAAAGTGCTATACAAATGTGAAGAATGATTACTGACCACTGACCTCCAACTCATCTGCAATATTTAGAATCCACATTCACAGAACGTAGACTGTCAGAGCTTGAAGGTCCCTTAGAATATAGAATGTTAGTGTCATAAGGAATCTTAGAACGCAGTGTTAGAGCTGGAAGGGTCCTTAGAACATAGTGTCATAGAGAACCTTAGAACACAGAATGTTAGAGCTGGAAGGAAACTTAGAACATAGTGTCATGAGGAACCTTAGAACATAGTATGTTAGAGCTGAAAGGAAACTTAAGATCTGGTTTAGTACAACTCCCTCCTCTTCCATATGAGAAAACTGAGGCCCAGAGAGGGGGAAGTCCTCACCCAAGATAACTAGCAGCTAACCTGGTACAAGAGGCCAGGCTCCTAAACTGCCAGTTTAGGACTCTCTCCCTTGAGCTACCCTGCTTATCTCTTCCTTATGCTGGATGCTGGGGACCAGCTCCCTTGACCCTGGCCCTGCTTGTGGTGGACAGTCTTCAGCACATTTGTGTTCCTTGTTTCCCTGATGGGCTGGGGGAAGGGATGGGGAGGGTTGAGGTGAGGGAAGGATTAAGGATGTGAAAAGAGAGAACAGGTCCTGGATCCCCTTCCCAGCTGTCCCGAGATCAGGGACCATACCTTGTTTCTTGCTGTGGTTTAGGGCGAACATTTCCACAGCGTCCCCGAATAGCAGCAGTATGAGCAGGATCCAGGGCATCTGGACAGCAATCGTGGTGGGCAGGGGAAGAGTCAGATCATCCAGTCGGCGGGTGGAGGGGGGAGGCTCTTGCCAGATGCCGACAGAGGGCCAGAGGGAGGGAGAGGTGGCAGTAGAAAAGGGGGCTCTAATGTGAGGGGCTCACCAAGGGGGCTCTCACCATGCCCTCAGCACCAGAGGGCTAGTCTGACTCTGAGGGGCCTCTGAAGGGACCCAGAGCTCAAGGTGGCATGGAGGGTGGGGTGGCCACAGGCAGCTGGTTATCAAGCGCCTCTGGGAGGCATGGCCTGGAGGCCCGTAGAAAGGCTATGGTCAGCCTGTTCTCCACATCCCCTGGCTTTATAAGCCAAGCCTTCCTCCAGTCCACTTCCCAAGGGGAGAAGCTGAGCCACCCACCCGGCTCCCAGCCACCCCTCAGGAGGGCAAACCTGGGACCAGACTGGCTGCTGTTGGCTGCTCTTCAGTCAGGCTTGGCCTGAGCCCCCCGTCCTGCTGCCTGCCCGCCTGAGGCGGGAGCCAGGTTAACAGTAGGAGTGTAAGGAGACCACTGAACTCAAATGATGGGGTGGAGTCAAGGAATTGGGGATTTAACTCTCTCTCAACTGAATTAGAAGAGTCTCCTCCCCAGCGCCCGTGCCTTGGCCCCAGAGCAGTTTGTGTCTGTTAGTCACAGTCTAGCTGTGAGTGCTCCCTCCCTTTCTCTCTCTCTCTCTCTCTCTCTCTCTCTCTCTCTCTCTCTCTCTCTCTCTCTCTCTCTCCATCTGTCTCTCTGTCTCTGTTTCTCTCTCTGTCTCTGCGTCTATCTCTCTCTGAGTCTATCTCTCTGTCTGTCTCTCTTCTCTGTCTTTGTTCTCTCTATCTCTGTCTCTGTCTCCCTCTCTCTCTCTCTCTCTCTGTCCATCTCCCTGTCTGTCTCTATCTCTCTCTGTCTCTTTCTGTCTGTCTCTCTATCTGTTTCTGTCTCTCTTCTCTCTGTCTTTGACTCTGTCTCTGTTCTCTCTTTCCCTTTC
Organism: Pseudochirops cupreus; assembly: GCA_028627135.1. Lineage (NCBI taxonomy): Eukaryota > Metazoa > Chordata > Mammalia > Diprotodontia > Pseudocheiridae > Pseudochirops > Pseudochirops cupreus. The sequence goes on along the minus strand of CM053581.1, from coordinate 266,808,929 downwards.
TGTCTCTGTCTCTCTTTTCTCTCTCTCCATCCTCTCTCTTCTCTTCTCTCTCTCATCCATTGTCAGTTCATCTCTTTCTACCTGTACCTTTGTCTGTTCTGTGTCTCAATCTCATAAACCATTTGATTACCTCCCCCCCAACCCCTACACACTTAATTTTGACAGAGAAGGCATCAATATGTAGCGGGAGGAAATGACTTTCCCAAAGTCACACAAACAGCTGGTGACAGAGCTAGGACTCATGTTCAGATCTGACTCAGTCCAGTGCTCTGTTCCCTGGGTATGCTGCTCTCTCTCTCTGTTCTCCCCCATCTTTCTCTGCTTTTCTCTGTCTGGTTCTCAGTCTGCTTGTCTCTATCTCTCTGGCTCTGTGTCTGTCTCTGTCTCTCACTTGTCTATCCTTGGTCTGTTTCTCTTTCTCAGGCCTTCTCCCACCTGTCTGTTTCTATTTCTGCTTCTCTCCTGCCTTTCCATCCCTCTGTCCATTTGTCCCTGTTTTTCTCTGTGTATCTCTCTCCTCCATCTATATCTGTTTCACTTTGCATACGTCTGTCTCTCTTTTAGCATTCCTGCCTTTTATGTTCATCTGTATCTCTGTATCTGTATCTCTGTTTTTCTTTGCATGGTGTCCCTCCATGTATCTGCTCTGTGTGTGTGTTTGTGTGTGTGTGTGTGTGTGTGTGTGTGTGTGTGTGTGTTTGTGTCCCTGTCTCTCTCACTGTCCCTCTGCCCATTTCTTTCTCATTATGAGGAAGGATGAAGTGAGCCATTTGGACTTCCTAATCTCATATTTCCTAGGTACTCTGGTCTCAAAATGGAGGACCCAAGTGGGGCAGGGAGAACAAAATGGCGGACTCCCCCAAAGTAGCTTCTCTCAGCCCCTTGGGAATCAGTCTGTGATCCCTGCCAACCTGGCATTTATCTTTTCCAATCTCATCTCCAAAGGGGTTTATTTTCTTTCTTTCTTTCTTTTTTATTTGCTCTTTAAGAGTCAGATTCTTGCTTATCCAACTTACTATTCTCAGTCCAACAGCTCATTAGGGCTTCACCCAGGGCAGGTAGTTGTCCCCTCTGACAAGTAACACAGACTCCTGAACTCTGGACTACAAAGTTGCCAAGGTTCTAATCGGAATAGCATAGTGACAAGAGTCACAGAACCTGTGTGACCTTGAACAAGTCCCTTAACTTCTCTGGGCCTCAGTGTCCTTGTCTGTAAAATGAGGGAGTAGAGCTAAATGATTTGTAATGTCCCTTGCAGCTCCAGATCTATGATATTTTTATCCGGTCCTGGTCCTGTTTCTTCTCAGTTCCATGACTTTAGGCAAATGTGGAAGTGTCTAAGCTTCTGATATTGCCACTGTCAACAAGTCTATGACTTGTTGTAAGGCTCCCACTGTCAAGGAAGGAGCTCCTCCAGAACACAGTAGATAATGCAGGTGCACTCAGGACTCAGTCCCAGTCTTTGATTCTATAGTCTAATTTTCTGTGCTCTCTCCTCTCTCTCTCTCTCTCAAAATCGGGTCTCCCTCTCTGGCCCAGTCCCACTACTGATCAGCCTGGGAGCTTAGACCAGCTCTATTTCTGTATTGGACAGGTTCATCCCTCTTTAGGCAGTCTGGTGCACCCACCCCAAAAGAACTCATCATTTTGATGGACTTAATATGGACACCTGAGCCCATTGCAGCTCAGAATTCTGGAGCTCCGGGGATTTACTCAACCTCACTGATGGCCAAGATTACAGAAAGGGCAACACTTTATGTTCTAAGCTCTTTACAACTCTAAAATTGTTTGTTCTATGTCCTAAGTTCTTTTTGAAATCTAATTTTCTATGATTCTACAGACTAAAGTTATTGCATGTTCTAATGTTGGAATGTTAAAGCTACAAGGAACCTTAGGTAACAGAATATAGAATATCAGAGATGAAAGAGGTCTTAGACTACAGAACACAGAATATTCCAGTGCAGAGACCTTAGCAATCGTGAAGTTCAATGCTCTTATTTTAAGAGGTAGTAACTGGACCCTCAACTTTAATTTTCTAACTGGATACATGTCAAACAACACTTGGAGGAGCATAATAATCATCATAACAAAAATAGCAACCACATCTTCCATTTTTATAGAGATTCAAAACTTGTGGCTGTATCTGACAAATCACATTATCTCCTTTGATCCTTAAAGAGCTCTGTAAGGTAGTCTGGAAAGTAGTTATTACCTTCCTTTGACATATGAGGAAACAGGCTTAAAAAGAGGAAATGACTTGCTTAAGGCCATGCAGCTAGTAATGGGAGTAGTGTCACAACATAAAAAACAAGAACAAAAAAAAGGAGGTGGTTGGGTCACAGTTTCTGAAAAAGTGGCAGGCACATAGTGGCAACAGCAGGAGGCAGGAGGCTGGACTTGTATTTTTCTTCTACTACTAACTCTCTGTGACTTTGGCCGAGTCCCTTAACTTTTCTGGGTCTCAGTTGCCTCATCTATAAAATGGGGATAATAATATCTCATTTTTTTTGCCTGTTTTTTGAGAGGGCAATTGAGTTAAGTGACTTGCCCAAGGTCACACGGCTAGTTTTTGTGTTAAGTGTCTGAGGCCAGATTTGAACTCAAGTCCTCCTGACTCCAGGGCTGGTGCTCTACTCACTGTGCCACCTAGCTGGCCCTTAATAATATCTCATTTGCCTAAAGATTTTTCCAATTCTATAATCTATGATTCTATGAGGCACTGAGGGCCAGTATTCGCTGAAAAAGAGAAAAAAAGTCAAAGTCAGCCTCTGGGGGGAGACACGTGTATGGAGTCAGTTTAAAGAAACATGTTTTCTTCATCTCAAGGTGAAAAGAAGACAGTTCAGTGTAAAGGAGAGAACCCAGAAATGAGAGTCTGGAGACCTGAGCTCTAGGTCTGACTCTACAATGACTCCTCATGTGACATCAACTTGTCTTCTCTTCATCTCAATTTTCTTATCTGAAAAAGAAGGGGGTTTGGACTTAGATGGTCTCCAAGGGCCTTCCCAGTTATAATATTCTTTCTTATCACAAATTGGATGACAGAGTCAGCATCCAAAAAAAGACTAGAATGATGACCCAAATCTCATTAGATGAAATTTAACTGAGATATATGTAAAGTGTTATACTTGGGATCAAAAAGTCTGGTGCACAAGTACAAAACATAGAGAAGACAACAGTTGATGTGAAAATCACCTGGGGATTTTAACAAACTTCAAGCTTGATATGAGTCAACAGTATGACCTGGCAGTCAGAAAAGAGCTAATGCCATTTTAGGCAGAATTAAGAGGAGCATAATGTCCAGAATGAGGAGGGCATTGACACTTGACAGTTAGTAGACTCATCTAAGGACCAAATCTATCACTTTCTAGCTATGTGACCAGAGCCAAATCATTTCACTTTTCTGGGCCTCAGTTTCCGCATCTGTTAAAATGGAGAGACATTTTAGCCTCTGACACCGTCCCTGTCTGACCGCATCTGGAATTCTGTTTTCAATCCTGAGTGCCACACTTTACAAAGGACATTGGCGAAGGGGGAGCAGCAGGGAGGACAGAAAAAAATGACAAGGAGCCTCAAATCCATGCCAAACCAAGAGCAGATGAAGGAAAGGGGGTGGTTAGCTTAGATAAGGCTTAGGAAGAACACGAGAGCTGTCTTCGAATATCTGAAAGGCTTTAGAAGTATTTGACTTTTCCTTGTTTGGTCCTAGATGGCAAAAGCAGAAACAAGAGATTAAAGTTACAAAGATGGAGATTTAGGCCTGATGTATGGAAAAACTTGCCACTAATAGTCAAAACTCTCCAAAAGTGGAATAGAGGTAGTGAGTTCTCCGTCCCTGAAGGGGGATGACCACTTGTTGGATATGTTGGAGAAGGGATTCTTGGTCAGGTATGAGCTGGACTATGTGGCCCTTCCAACTCTAAGATTCTGCTTCAGATCCAACGCTCTAAATTCTACATTCTTAGGGACCTTCTGGACATAATATTTTTAGACTTCCCTCATCTTTCTCTTTCTATTCTCCCTTCTCTGTTCTAGCTCTCTCTCTGGCCATTCTGTTCTCTTCATTTTTTCACCTCATTTGATCTTCCCTAGAGACGATACTTCAACTTGTCTCCAGGAAGTTTGATTTGGGCAAGAAAACTGCTTCAAACCAGTCAATACTCCCCTCCCCGCACCCCCCTATCTCTCTCCCCCACCCCCGCACAATCCCTCCTTGGAATAATGGCTGGTATTTTTTTTTCTTTTTAATACCAGTGTGAAATAAATTGAAAAATTACCCGTAAAATGCAGGTTTTCAGCGGCTGGCTTGAAATTTCTTTCCATAAACAAACAAGTTTAAAGAAATGCCTTAATATGCTTTCATCCCCCAGTCATTCACATCCCTGTGTGGGCGGAGAGGGAAGGAATGGGCTTGGAGGGCATTTCTTTTTTGGGAGGGGAGTGGGGGGAAGAAATCAGAGACGCCCGGAGCAGGAGCAGACTCCTGTAAGTCAGTGAGTGCATCCCTCTGTCTTTGACCAACCAGACCTCTCTGGTCTTCAGAGTTCTCCCACAGCTTAAGGCCATAGGGTCAGAGAGGACTATTAAGACTGGAAGGGGTGAGTATAAGGGCTCCTTAAGTTGGAATCCATGGACTTGCAAGGGGTCTATGGATAGATTTCAAGGAATCCACGAACTTGGATGGGTAACAAAACATATACATATACATATATACATAAAATATATATACACATATCTATATTTTCAGGAACTTCCAACTGTAATTAGCATTCCCTTCAATTATTTAAAAACATTGCTCTGGGAAAGGGTCTATAGATTCCACCAAATTTTCAAAAGTGTCCATGAATTTAGAAAAGGTTAAGAATCCTAGATCTAGATCATCTCACTCATTTTATGCAAGAGGAAACTGAGGCCTAAGGACTGGCCCAACATCACAATACGTGTTTCCATAAAGCAGGCAGAAGAGAGCAAAATAAAGGAAGGTAGTGAGTAGCCTAATGTAATAAGAGACATTTAGGCTTACTATTTGGAAGAATTTCTCAAGGGTGAGGGTTCTAATCATAAAAAATTGTAGAGAAATCTCTCATAGGCAATATTCTTTCTGCGATACAAGTACTCTAGTGCCTAGAGGCAGTGGTATGGACCAGATGATCTCTTCCAGCCTCTTCTTATGTCAAAATGATACAATTCTACTCTAATGTAAGAGGCTCCTAGTAGGCATCCTTTTTCTGCTCTTAGGCTGATCTAATCATTATTTCTTGTTCTTGCGTGGAGCCCCAACCCTAGCCTTAGACTAAACCCAGACCTTAGTCCCAGATTGACCTTGACAATAACCAAAAGCTGATCTCTCATACCAGGGTTCCATCTTTAAAGCTACTTTTAATGTGCTATTTGATAGAGATTCAGTTTTAGAATCTCAATGAGCCTCAGTACATCCATCCATTAAATGGATAGGAAGGAAATGAATCACTGTGTTAAGGCTGCTTAAACATTTGGAGCCTCTGGGAACAGGAGGATTTGTACACAAGCATGAAAATGGAGACCCCAGGCCAACATCCTGTGAAACTGAGGAATGTTTGGAGCCAGAATATGTCAATGGGCCTGTGTTGGCTGCCCAAGTCCCTTGCTTGTGCCAGGCCTCTGAGGGCCTCAGACTGTGGCAGGATGTTTTCTAACTCCAATGACCAAGTCCGGCCATTTCTGCATTTACGTTTAGAATTCTGATTTTTTTTTCTTGCTTTCTTTCCTTTTCTTTGTGTTCAGCATTGTAACACTCTTTCAAACAAAGGAAAAAATTTAAAAACAACAGTGAAAATATTTCCAAAATATGTTCATAATCAAGCCAATCCCTCAGTAATTGACCAGGGGAAGGGCTGGAAAGATGAATGGCACAGACTGAGGCTAGGGGATTGAAAATTCCCCAAAGGGCTGGGAGGCCAACCTCACCACCTCATAGCTGACAGAAAGGCTCTGTGTGTGTGTGTGTGTGTGTGTGTGTGTGTGTATGTGAGACTTAGGAGGAGACCCTGGAGGGGGGTGAAACTGAATGCTATACAATTGGAAGGGCACTGGGCAGAGAGTGAGGATCCCTTCTTGTCTTAGCTCTCCCGTAATTCAACCTTGTAATCTTGAGCAAATTATTTTCTCTTGTTGGACCTTAGTTTCCTCACCTGCAAAATTAGGAAGTTGTATTATTTCAATCAATCAACAAACATTTGTCAAGCACCTAGGTTGGAGCAGGCACCGTCTTGGGCACCAAGGATACAAACATAACTGATGAAACAATCTACTCACAAAGAGCTTACATTCAAAGGGGAGAGACAACAAAGACAGGCATGAGTTATAGATAAAGAAAATAATATAAAGTAGTTAAATATAAAGTAGTTTGAGAGGGAGTGAACTCTGAGATCTCTTCCACCTTTGACCTTCTGTCTAAGGTTCTTTTCAGCTTTGACATTTTGTATTCTAACGTCTCTTCCAGCTCAAGAACTCTATTATATTCTAGGATCTGGGGCTTCTTCCAGGGTTAACATGCTATGTTCTATATTTTAATGTTTCTTCTAGTTCTAAAATTCTATCATCTGTGTTCTAAAGTCCCTTCTAGCTCTGAAATTCTATATTCTAAGGCAGGATGATACAGAGGCAAGAAGATGATTCTGGAGTCAGAGGACTTGGGTTTGAATTTCTCCTCTGATGCTTACATATGTGACCTTGAAAAAGTCACTTAATCTCCACGGGCCTCAGTGTCATCTATAAAATGAATGTGTAGAAATGGATAGCGTTTGTGGCTCCTTCCAATTCTAGATCTGTGACAAGAGTGGGGAACCTGTGACCCTCTAGGTCAGTGGTTCTCAACCTGTGGGTTATGTTCAATTTAAATATATTCTGCATATCAGATATTTACATTATGATTCATAACAGTAGCAAAATTACAGTTATGAAGTAGAACGAAAATAATTTTATGGTTGGGGGTCACCACAACACGAGGAACTGTATTAAAGGGTCGCAGCATTAGGAAGGTTGAGAACCCCTGCTCTAGGTCAAACTTCACAGAACAAACCCCCTTAATAAAAGGATTTGTTCTATAAAACTTGAACTTAGTTAAAATGCTGCATCCAAGAATCTAGAAGGCCATATGTGGCCTCTAGTCCACTGGTTTCCCAGCCCTGGATTCCATGATCTCTTCCAGCTCTGACAATCTACAATTTTGTGATGACAAAGGAATAGACACTTCCTTCACACCTTCTCTGGAGGTTCTATTCTCTTATCATCAGTGATTTCAACATTCCCACTGATGACCCCCTGAGCTCTCAACTTCTCAGTTCCTCTCCCTCATATTTCTGTGATACTGCAAGGCTTACAAAAGTAAGCCTCTTCACAGTAATCCTGTCGGGTAATACAAGCATCATTCCCATTTTCCAGATGAGCAAACTAAAGCATTAAGTGCCATGGCCAAGATTATACAGTAGGTGAGCGTCTGAACCAGGACATAGTTCCTCAAAACTCCAAGACCAGGGCACTTTTAACTGCATCATATTAGCTCCCTCTTATTCTGCTCCTAAAATTATGATGGGCTTGCATTTTCTGAGCACACATTCCCTCAGAACCAAGAGAAAGGGCTCTTACATCCTAATTTCTAAGATCTTTTATCTTCTTTTCCCTCTAGTCCCTAACATTGCTTCCTGCCCAGACCAGTGGCTTCCATAACTTTAATTGGAACTGACATCCCAGGCCCAGAGATCAGGCCCAATGTATATGATGCATATGTCTGTATATGCCATCCAGAGAAAGTCCACACATTGTGTTTGATCTCCACAGGGACTCCCACTGACACATCTCTCTGTTCTGCTTGAAATAGCTGCCATATGCACAGTGGCCTCATCCCTTAGACTGGGGTGTTGACAAGCTCTCTCCTCCCTCCTCATGATTTAAGGGCCAAAATACATCCCCTAAGGTCTGCATTTCTCTGTTATCTTGTAGACATAGAGTTATAAACCACCAGGGGAGAGACAAGAGACCAGTAGAGAGATCTGCATTTTGTAGGGGAAGAAATCAAGGGACATAAAGTAAAAGATTCTCTCTCTCTCTCTCTCTCTCTCTCTCTTCTCTTTTCTTTCTTTGTCTCTGTGTATATACATATATATATATATATATATATATATATATATATATATATATATACTCACATATGCATGCATATACAAGTATACATACCTACCTACATACATATATGTATATATATCACAGGAACTACTGAGTTAAAATTGGCATCAGAGCCAAGCCTGACTCTACACCTTCTATCCTCTGCTCCTAGTTTTTGTCTGCTGGAGCCAAGGACAATAGGTTTAAACCTCCCAATAGCAGCCTATCAAATACTTGAAGATAGAAATCAAGTTCTCATCATATATCTTCCCTTCTCTAGGCAAAGCATCCCCAGTTCCTACACATACCTGTATATTTGCTGTGGAAACTACTGGTAAGGTGGAAAGGTTCTCAGTTATGAGGTGACCAACAATGAGAAAACCTATTTCCAACACATAAAAGAGATTGAGCAGTGGTTTCGGTGATTCTTCACCACCATTCAAAATATAAGCAATGGCTGGACTCTTCTGTCTTTCTCATGTGTAATCATATACGTCGATGAATCAGAGGACATAAGAAAGCTTTCCTTGGACTGTAAGGTTTGAGGGAAACAAAGGCAGTGAACAACAAGAGGGCAAAGAAAATGGACACAGCAATGACCTGACTCACTCCAAACCCCAAAGGCAGAGGAGAAAGTAGGAGGTGGATTGGAGAAGGGATGTGGCCTTTTCAATGAGCTCTTCCACTCTGAGATTCTACAATTCTAGGATTCTAAGTTTTTATGATTTTAATATCTATGATTCTAAGAGTTCAAGACTGATTCAAATATTCTCTAAGATTTTAGGATTCTATGAGGCTAAGATTCCGGAATTCTAGGGATCTGTGAGGCTAAGATTCTAGAATTCTGGGGTCTGTGAGGCTAAGATTCCAGAATTCTGGGGGTCTGTGGAACTAAGATAATTCTGGGGTCAGTGAGGCTAAGATTCCAGAATGCTGGGGTCATTGAGGCTAAGATTTCAGAATTCTGGGGTCATTGAGGCTAAAATTCCAGAATTCTGGGGTCTGTGAGGCTAAGATTCTAGGATTCTAATATTTCGCGTTTCTCTGATTCCGTGGAAGGAACAACAAGCGAGGCAATTGTGCTGAAGAACAGATGGAGGCAGCAGAAAAGCCAGGCCAATGAAGCCCCCTGCTCCCTCTCCACCCTCCCTGCCAGTCTCCCTCCCTCCCTGCCTGGGCTCGTACAGATCCAGGGACTGCTTTGCTCTAGGACCAGGGCCTGCCGAAATTTCCTGCCCCTGCACTTTCTAATCGCAGACCAGCTTGATGAGCTCTAATCGCTACCATTCTGACCAGCCAGGCCAGGGCTCCCCAAAGAAAGGGACTTTTGTGCTTGTTCCGGCTTGGGCAGAGTGGGGGTGTTCCAGAGGCTTGGTTGACCGGACAGCTAGTCCGGCTACTTGTCTCACATGCATCCCTAGAGTTAAGCCGCAGGGCCCTGAGGGAATACATCTGAGCTAACTCATTCACAGAGTAGTTGAATAGCCAGGGAACACTGCAGCCTGAATCATGATGAGACTTCACAGATCCAAGTAATGTCTAAAATGGGGTAGTAAAGGTCATTGAAACCAGCCTCCTGCCTCCATGTAGAGCTATACCTCAAGCTACATTGTCATAGGTAAAAACCTAGAATGTACAATGTGGAACATCATAATTAGAGAGTTCTTCAGTTGTTTCAGTCATGTCTGATTCTTCGTGACCCCATTTGGGGCGTTCTTGACAAAGAGACTGGAGGGGTTTGCCATTTCCTTCTCCAGCTCATTTTATAGATGAGGAAACTGTGACAAATGGGGTTAAGTGACTTGTCCAAGGTCACACAGCTAGGCAGTGTCTGAGGTCAGATGGGAACTCAGAGCGTCCTGACTCCAGGCCAGCTGCCTCAAATAGAAAATACCTTAAACATTATTTAGTTCAGTGCTTTTATTTTACAGATGAAGAAAATGAGGCCCAGGTAAGTTAAATGACTTACTTAAGGTCACACAGCAAATAAGTAGCAGAACAAGAATTCAAGTTTCTCCTGTTCCAAATCCATCACCTTTATCCCTCTATCATGCTGCCTGTCAACCAAGTTGTTTTACAGATAGGGAAACTGAGACGCACAAAGGGAAAGGCATTTGTCTGAGGTCACATAGTGATGGTACTCAGCCCACATGTCTTGAATCCTATTCCAGGAATCTTTCTAATTTGCCAAGTTGCCTCATGCCCTGTTTCTTGGGCCTAGAGAAATTTAAAATTCCTTGAGGGAGGCGGATCTCTCTTGTGCCAAAAACTTTGCTTGATGTGATCAGGGAGAGTTTGCTCTGTTCCTAGACTAGGAAATCTGCTGTTTTCTCAGGACTAGAATGAAGCTTCTAGGCAGTAAAAGAGAGGACAGAGGGAGAGGAAGAGGGGAACGGGGAGCAGGGGAGGTCTTTTCTACATTCTATGATTCATTAGAAGTTCATGTCACCACATCTGAAGCCTCTGTCCTGATCTCTTCAGCATATGCTGCTTTTATTGGCATGCTTGGGTGCTATTTAAGAGCCAGAGGGTGAGGAGATTTGCCTTCCTGTTTCCACAAATGTGACAGTGACCCCCACCCCTACCGCACTGTCCTGGTAAAACTCAAAGCACTTATTTGGCACTAATTCTCACCCCTTCTGGGCCTCTGTAGTGGAAAGAGCAAAAGACTGGTAGTGAAGAGGCTTGAGTTCCCACTTCTTGCATTGATTTGTTGTGGGACTTGAGAAAGTCCTGTATAGAGAACACTGACTGCCAGAGCTAGAAGGAACCTGGGAACATAAAGTATGAAATATTAGAGTTAGGGGAGACTGTAACAGAGATGGACCTCAAAAGAAAGCTTAGAAGTAAAATGGCACTTTGTGAGGGAAAGGAATTGAGAATGTCAAATGGCAAAGAACCTTATTTAGAGCACGTCATGAGAGAGCTGGAAGGAACCTGAGAGACTGCTTTGTCCAGGGGTCCTCGATCTCTTTTTGGGTCTTGGGTCCCTTTGGCAGTCTTGTAAAGGCAACTGAAGGCTTCAAAGAATAATGTTTTTAAATACAAAAAATAAAACACATGCTTTTATTAAAGAAACCAATTATTTTGAAATATGGTTATCAATTCTTTTAAGTTCACAGAACCCATGTCAAGAACCCCTGATCTGGGCCAACCATTTCATTTTGTAGAGGATAAAAAGAGGCCCATAGTGGAGAAGTGCTTTAAGGTTCTAGATCTGTTCTTCTAATCACCCATCTAGATCTTTCCCTGACCTGCCTCTTTCATAAGGCTGTAGAATCAGATTTGAAAATGGATGTGAATGCACTTGGTAACTTAAAAAAACCTCTGTACCTAAGGAGTTATTGTTATTATTATAATTTTATCCTAGTTATAGATGAAGATGGACTTTTTTTTGAGAGGGCTTTCCAGGGAATAAGTTGTCTTTGCTCTCTGTCCTAAGAGAAGGCACTTTGGCTGCAATTCAGCCTAGAGATAGCACTCAGGGATTGAACACAGACTCCCCCTCCTTCTCTCAGGCCCCCCCAATCTCCCAGCCTGGCCCAGCACACAGACACCTGAGGCATGTGATCTCCCAAAGTCCAGAGGATGGCCAGGAAAGTTCCACAAGTCTCCTTAATAATAAAATACCAATTCAGCGCCAAGTGGCTAACAGGGAGGGACATGGATGGGAAGTGAGAGCCAGCAAGTGTTTTCACCCAGGGTCAGAAAGTCAACAAGTATTTATTAAGTGATTACTATGTGCGAGGCATTGTACTAAGTCCTAGAGATACAATGAAAGGCAAAAACAGTCCCTGATGCTGAGTAGCTCGCTTTTAATGAGAGAGTTGTTGTTCAGTCATTTTCTGTCATGTCCAAACCTCTGTGACCCCACCGGGGGTTTTCTTGGCAAAGATACTGGAGTGGTCTGCCATTTCATTCTCCAGATCATTTTACAGAAGAGGAAACTGAGGCAAATAAGGTTAAGTGACTTGCCCAGGGTCACACAGCTAGTAAGTATCTGAGGCCATATTTGAACTCAGGTCCTCCTGACTCCAGGGCTCTATCCACTCTATCACTTAGCTGCCCCACTTAATGAGAGAGACAACACCAAAATAGGTATGCATAAGATGCACATAGAGTAGACCGAAGTCAATGTCAGAGTTTGAAGGAAACTTCAAGGTCATCTTGTCCAATCCCTGTGACCCAATAAATGAATCCCCTCCGTAGCATCATGAAAAGTGATTGCTAGTCTTTATTAGAAGATGTCTAGTGATAGGGTATTCATTGTCTTATGAGATATAACCTGGTCTATTTTTTGGACAACTCTCCTGTATCTGATTAACCTCTGTATTCCATGAATACCAGAGGATTGAGGAAGCCCTCAATGGACAACCTCTGCTGAGCAGGCTGGGCAAATATCTGAAGACAAAACGTCTTCTCTTTATTAAGAGAGCCGGTGGCCCTGCTAATAGGGAGGGAGCAATTCATAAAGCTCAGAAAAGCTCATGGGGAGTCTTGTTTATATTCCTGTGCACAGAGAGGAAGCTCTGGGCTCAGGGCTAGGGGCTGGGAAAATGCCTCACCTTCCCCCTGCCAGGCTCAGCCGGATGCCACGTTCCTGCCGGCATTTTTTAATAATTGAGAACTTAATGAAAACGACGGAGAAACAGCCATCGCCGCCAGCAATGGAGCCTGGCCACTGTCTGGTGACCCAGCAACGCCTGGCAGGGTGGTGGATAGGAGGCCGCAGGAATGGATGGAGCACCAGCAGAAGCCAGTGAAGGCAGAAGAGGAAGAGCAAGACGAGGGAGGCAGATGAGTACTGGGGTAGAAACATATTTGTGTGTGGCCTGTTGGAAAGGGGCCTGGCCTGGACCTTTACTCTGGTCCTGATTTTGCCACTAACTGGCTGTTGGATCTTAGACAAGTTACTTTCACCATCTTCATCTCAAATTCTTTCTTTTCAACATGAGAGGGTTTGACTCTAAGATCCCTTCAGGCTACAACATTCTGTTATTTATGCTAAGGGCCCTTCTGGTTCCTATGATTCTATGACCCAAGGTGGGATGCTTCTTAGAAGAGGAGAGGGTCTCTCCTAAAGGACAGTGAGTCATGTGCCCAAGGCTAACATGCAAAGCAAGCTGCCTTGTTTTCCCGAAGAATAGCAATGGCCCAAGACCATTTGCACAAGTACTCAGGGCATATGCCCAGTCTGCTTAGTGGGGGTTGTCTATACATGGATCCCTTGACTTTCTAATGTCTTTGTGGATTACAGTGATAAATCCAGTGCTAACATATCAAAAAATGGAATGGTCTACTCATGAAGTAGAAAATTCCTCATCATTTGAAGTACTTAGGCAAAATGGAATAACTACTTAGTGGATTCATGTATATAACTGAGAAGTAAGGTTTATTGTAAGACCTCTAAGTTCTTTTCCAGCTTTTAGATACTGTGACCTAATTCTAGGATTTTACTTTCTGAATCAATGAATCAATGAGTCCATAGTTCTAAGGTTCTATGATTCTCTCAATATCTCATTCTAAGACTCCCGGAGTCTAAGGCTCTAGAATTCTTTGGCTATCCAAAGGATACAGTTGCCCAAGAAAAGGAGTCAAAGCATATCCCCTAAAACTCCTTGTTTCTTAAGAAGGGGGAACATGGATAGGATCTGAGGAAGGTTAGAGAAGAAGCCCCAGGTCACAGTCACGGGGCTTTAACCCCAAATTGCAGAGTGGGCTGGGCTTGCGCTGTGAAGGGAGAAAATAACAAGGTAAATGGAGCGACACAGCACCTTGAGCTGATGTTTACCAAATCTACCAAAATTACAATCCAGTCCCGTCCTTTTAGAGACAGAAACGGAAGCCCAGAGAAAAGTGGCTTTCTCAGGATCCCCCAACTAGTAAAAGACAGAAGGAGCTTTGGCTAAAAAATTATTCAAAGATAATAAGAATAATAATATATTGATTTATATAGCACTTTAGGGCATAAAAAGCATTCTTTGCACAACAGCCCAGTGAGATAGATAACATCAGCTTTAATATCCCCATTATACAAACGAGTAGCTCAGTGTCTGATTGTACAACATGACACAGTAATAAATAGCAGGGTCTTTTAGACTTAGAACATAAGGGAATGGGTGGGACCGTGAAGATCTATAGACTCATAGACTTAGACCTGGAAAGGACCTAGAGATCATCTAGTCCAACCTTCTGATTTTGCAGAAGAGGAAACTGAGGCCCAAGGAAGTTATGAGACCAGCTCAAAGTCCCCCAGGATTTGAACTCGGGTGACTCCAAGTTCGGGGCTCTTTCTGCTGTGTTCTAAGCTGCTCTTCAATCACAGAGTCCAACTGCTTCATTTTATTGATGGAGAAACCAAGGCCCAGACAAGGGAAGGGATTGCTCAATGTCATGGAGAGTTAGTGGAGGAGCAGAATGGATGTCAGTCTTTGGAGAGAGAAATGAAATTTAAGAGAGTGAGCGAGCAAGCTAGTGAGCCTCGGCAAGGGGCAATGGGATCTGGATGTGATTAGTAGTGGGTTTTCAGGCCGGGGAGGAATGCGCAGCCACATTTTCCCTACAGGTTGCTGTTCCCTTTTTTCCTTGCTTTCAAACGTTCCCCTTGGAGCCTGTTCTTGCCCAGCTTTGTATCCTGTTTATGTGGCCGACAAATTGAATTTTCAGAATTGGCCGTCAAACAAAGTCAGCCTAATACATTGGAGGGTTTCTTTCACTCAATGTTATTTCTTGGTGGGAAGCCCAGGCTCTGGGTGCCCAGAGGAAGCTTGTGGTGGCTTCCAAATGCTAAGCCACCAGGCCATTGAGGAGAAGGGCACAGGCAAGTATGAAGGGGGTGACCATGATGGGATGAGGCTGTCGGACAATGGCCTTTGGTGGCTGTCTCTTGGTTTTCCTATTTCTCATCTTCCCTCTTGGATCACTTGCCTTATGCCTCAGCTTCTCTCATTTCCCAGCTGATGATGTCCTTCACATGTCAATTATCAGTCCTGTACTCTCCTCATCCATATCTTTTCCCTTAGAGATCTAATTTATTTCCATAGCTTCATTTCTGCCCCACCCCTTTCCAACACCTCTCAAATCTCTGTATTCATTCCCTGATCTTCCACCCAGACCCCAGATCCATGTCAATTAACCAATCAATGAAGCAATCTACAAGCAACAAGATTGAGGGAATAACTAAACAAATTGTGGTACATGAATGTAATGGAATATTGCTACACAATGAATTTGCAAAATACAGAGAATCATGAGAAAATTTGCAGGACTTGACATAGAATAGAGTTGTTCATCTTATGTTTTCTAAAAGGACCAATGACATCATGTCTTGACTTGCTTGAGAATTGGATTTAAGTGAGGCAGAGTTGCACCAAGTCATCAGCCTCACTCTCTCTTCCAGAGTCATCAAAGTTCAGTGACAAGACAAAAGCCAAGATGACTGGTGATGGCCTCAGATGCAATGGATGACCTTATCATTCTCAATGTCTGACCAAGCTCTAAGCATTCCATGGCACCTGTCTCAGCCACCTTCATGGGCACTGGAACAAATTGTCCTCATACAACCATTCCACTGGGGCATCTTCACATGCTTGGGGTAGACATCCCCCTAACTAACCAACAGTTTTGAGACCTGTCAGTTACCCTCAGCTTGGTTTAGTCCATCTGCCAAGATGGTTTACCAGAATGTGGGCACTGTACATGTTACAGCTTCTTGAAGCCACAGGTGAGAGCTGGGTGATGGGGGGCACAGAATAGAGTAATCAGAGCCAGGAAAACAACATATACAATGACTGAAATTACGTAAATTGAAAGAATTTAAAAATTAGAAAACCTAACTGAATGTTATATAATTATGATGATGAAGCTTAGTCCCAAGAAAGAGGGACAAAAATGCACTCCCATTCTTTGCAGAGCTGGGAACTACAGGTATGGTACATTGCGTATGCTGTCAGACTGTCAATATAATGGTCAAAATTTTGCTGAACTTTTTTTCCGTCTCTTATTTCTTTGTTATAAGTGATATCTCTCTTGATTGGAGGGTAGAGATATTCTTGGAAATTAAAGTGGTGTAAAAATAAAATAGATAAGTGAATTTTTCAAAGAACAGGATTTAAAAAAAAATTAATCAATCAATATTTGTTAAGTACATACATATTATGTTGTAGAATTTTCCAGGTACTGGGGAAGCAAGATAATAATGAAGCAATCCCTGACCTCAAGGAGCTTACAGTCTATGAAGGGAGACAACATGTACATGTGTATATAAAAAATGCACATTATGTATACAAGCTAACTTTTGTGGGGAAAGTACCAGTAGCAGGAGGTGGGGATGGGGGGGAAGTTAATGAAAGGCCTCATGTAGAAGGTCACACTAAAGTTGAACTTTGAAGGAAACTAAAGATTCCAAGAGATAGAAGAAAGGAGGGAGGGAGGGAATTTCAGGCATGAGGGACAGCCTGTGCAAAGACACAGTGATGGGAGGTCAGTTTTGTATGTGGGGAGCAGCAAAGTGAATTAAGGGGCATCCTATATACAAAACTACAAGGGCAGGTGGATGTTAGATTGTAAAGGGCTTTAAATGAGAGAGAGAGGAGTTGGTATTTAATCCTAGTAGAAACAGAGCAAAAATGGAGTTCACAAAAAAATTGTCTGTGAAACAATTTGGGTATCTAACTGGAAACAATGTGACATATTGCATGAGATCACAGATTCTGTAGCTAGAAAGAAACTTAGAATATAGAACATGGAATGTCATCTATAAAATTGGGGTAATAATAGCACCTTCTTCACAGGGTCATCATAAGGATCAAATGAAATGACAAAACCATACCTTATATACACACTTTATAAGCAATATGTATTAGCTATTACGATGATGATGATTAATTTGGTAGCTAGGAAGGATGCTAGAACATATGAGGAATTTGGAAAAGGACTTAGAACATGGGATTTCAATGCTGAAAGTACTGTAGAATACAGAATGTCAGAACTGGAAGGACCCTTAGAACATAGAACATTAAATCTGAAAGGGTCATTAGAACAGGGAAAATTAGAGCTAGAAGGGACCATAGAATAAGAGAAACTTTCCCTCTGAGGACTCAGAATTCATGAGAGATGCCAAGTCACTAGGTACCAGAAGCACTGAGATGGTAGAATCTCAGATCTCAGGCCCTGAACAGATCCATGGAAGACTCAGAGTCTCAGGTTGCCCAAGGTACTAGAGGGTCTGTTCTTTGGGGGACTCCAAGATTAAGGGTCTTGTTCCATGGACAGAGTAGGGTCCGGATATGCCTCACACACACCCCACTACCACCACCATCTTGGGATGAGGTTCCGTGGCTAGTGTTGAGTATCAACATTGATTATTTACTAATCTACATGATCAGTCAGAACCTCCCGCTTCTTCCAAAAAGTTGTCTTCTGATCCTCTATGTTTGGAGTGACCAGCCATGAAATTGATTCTTGGCGATCACAGAATGGGCAGCTAGGTGACACAGTGGATGAAACACTGGGTCTGGAATCAGGAAGACCTAAGTTCAAATCCAGCCTCAGATACTTACTAGCTGTGTGATCCTGGGCAAGTCACTTAACCCTGTTTGCCTCAGTTTCATCATTTGTAAGATGAGAGGAAGAAGGAAATGGCAAACCACTCTAGTATCTTTTCCAAGAAAACCCCAAATGGGTTTATTAAAGAGTCAGACACAACTGAAAACACTGCACAACAATATCACAGGATGTAACCCCTGTAGCCTGGGGGCCACAATCCACCGATTCTCCCTCCATCTTATAGAAGATAAACTCCTAGCTCTTGCTCACTTATCATAGTGATTCAGAGTCACTAGTTTTGCTGGAGGGAGAAAATCCTTTCCCCTTGTTCTTTCTACTTGTATTTTCATTCCTATTCATCTCAGCTATAACCCCCCATCCACCACACCCACCTTTGCTCTCCAAGAAATTCCTGCTTATAGTATCATAAGATCATACATTTAGTTTGAAGGAGCCTTAGATGTCATCAGGTTCAATCCCCTAATTTCACAGATGCGGACACTGAAGCCCAGTGTAGTTAAGTTACTTGTCTAGGGTCACCCAACTAATATCTAGGACAGAATTTGAATCCAGGTCTTCCTAAACCTGAGTTCTGCACACTCCCTACTACAGCATAACTGCCTCTCTGTTAACAAAGCCCTTTCGCCCTAGATTTCTTCACCTTACATTCTTCCCATGTCCTGGAACTAACAGAAACTTGACTCTGATCAGAAGATGGTGCATCTTCTCCCCATTACAGGATGTTTCTTCTCATATGACTCCAGACAATGTGGAAAAGGAGAGGAAAGCATGCTCCTTGCTCCCAGATGCCATTTTCAGACTGGTCCTTTACTGCCATCACTTAAGAATCTCTCCTCCTTTGAAATTTACTCCGTCTACTTAAATCACCTGGTCCAGATGCTTGTTAAAATGCCTGAACAGCCTAAAGGTCATTCTCTCTCCTTTCTCAAGATATTCTATACATGACTCAGTTTTCCTTTCAGTACCAAGACCTGACTCCTATTAAAGGACTTCAATATACACACTGATGTTTTCTTGAACACCCTAGCTCTCCAATTAATTAGTTGCAACTTCCGTACCCTATATCTTCATTCCACTAATCCACCTGAGCCACTCATAGGAATTGTCACATTTTAGATCTCATCAACACTCATAATTGTGGAGCCACTGGCAATTATTGAGTAGGGGATGACATGGTCAGATATGTATGTTGAGAAGATTATTTTGACAGCTGAGTGGAGGATGGATTGGAGTGCAGAGAGACTTGAGTCAGAGAGATAAACCAGAATTCTACCATGCCTTCCTAGTTTTCTTAGCTAGACTGTCATCCTTCTCACACCCCAAGGATGTGTCCCTCAAGGCTCTATTTTGGTCCTTTTCTCTTCTCTCTATACTACCCCTCTTGGAGAGCTCATCATCTCCCATGGGTTAATGATTGTTCCTCCCAATTTTGGAGGTTACTCTCAAGTCTATGTTTCTAGCACTAATTTTTCTCCTAAACTGCTATCCTACTTAGGATATCTCTGTCTGGAAGATACATAAGCATCTCAAAGTCAGAATGTCTAAAATAGAACTCATTATCTCTGCCCTTCCCATCCCCCAATCCATCCCCTCTTCCTAACATTCCTATGTTTTGAGGACACCAATATGATCCTGGTCACTCAGCCTCAGATAAGCCTTGATTTTTTCCTATCCCTCAAACCTCATATTCAATCAGTTGCCAAATTCATTCTACCTCGACACCTCTCCTCTGGACTTTTACATTAACCTCCTAATTGTTCTCCCTGTACAGCTCTAACCTCTCTCTTGTATAACTCATTCTCCACACAACTGCTATATTAATCTTCCTAAGGCCCAGGACCAAATGTGATGCTCTGTCATTCACTCTCTATCACCTCTAGGATAAAACACAAACTCTGCAGTCTGGGAGGCAGATCCTTCTACAATTTCACTCCCACCTTTCTTTCTAGATTTATTCCCATTCCTCTTCATGCACTCGATATTCTAGTCCTGCTAGCCTTCTAGCAATTCCTCTGATTTCACTTTCTAGGCCCCATCTCTGTGCTTTTGCACAGCCTGTACCTTACATGTAACATTCCATCTCTCCCTCTCCTCTGCTTCTTATAATCCCTAGCTCATTTCAGAGTTTCTTCAACTCAGTTCTCCCATTTCCCCTCGTTAACTAGAGTTCTTCTCATTTCCAAAAGAAGCTATGCTGACTTCTAATCTAGCCTCAGCTCTCCAAATTAGTTTTCCACTTTGACCACAATAAGAACCTCCTTTCCCCTTCTTAGTCTCTTTAATTTGTGATCTTCCCTCATTAGAATGTAAGCTCTTTAAGGACAGGGACTATCTTTCTTTTCTCTTAGATTTGAATTCCATGTACCTGGCACATTGAAAGCACTTAGTAAATGTTTTGTCTAATATTTATCTAAATTATCTTGCATTTCCTTATTTGTATACATGTCGTATTTCCCCTACCCCAAATGGAATGTAAGCTCATTGAGGTCAGGGTTCTCCAGTAACTAGGAGTGTACCCTGACTATAGTAATCACTTGAAATGAATTGAATGACAGGGCTGGAATGGGCCTTGGAACACAAAGTCCCAGATGTGAGAGTTGGAACAGATTTTGGAGCTGAATTATTCCAAACTGTTTATTTTATAGATGGGACTTCTGTATTACTGTCTAGGGCATCGCCATCCTTCCTGGATATAATATTTCCAACCTCAGAGTTATACTTACTTCCCTTGTCTGACACATCCAATTAGTTGCCAAATCTTGTTATTTCTACCTTACTTCAGGCTCTGATCATCTCTTGCCCAGACTATTGCAATTGCCTCCTAATTGATCTCTCTATCTCAAGTCTCTCCTCCTTCTAATTCATCTTCCACCTAGCTGCCAAAGTGATTTTCCTAAAGCACAGGTCTGTCCTTGTCACTCCACCCCCTTAATAGACTCTAGTGGCTCCCTATTATGTCTAGGGTCAAAGAGAAAGTCTTCTGTTTGGCATTTAAATTCCTTCACAACTTGTCTCCAAACCTGCCCTCCTATCCTCATCATACTATTCTCCTTCATATACTCTATGTCTGGCCAGACTTACTTTCTTGTTATTCTTCATACAACATTCTATTTCTCACCTCCATGCCTTTGGACAGACTGTTCCTCATCCCTGGAGGGAATGCAATCCCTCCTCACCTCAGCCTCTTAGAATCTCTGGTTTCTTTTAAACTCAGCTCAAATGACTCTCTCTAAATGAGGCTTTTCCTGATTCCCTCAATTGCTGGTGTCTCCCTTTCCTCCCAAAAATTATGTGCTATTTTTGCATTTATTTTATATAATAACATGTGTATTTGCATACACAAATTTTATTTCCATCACTAGACTGTAAATACCTTGAGGTCAAGAACTACTTTATTTTTGTATTTTATCACTAGAGCCAGCACAGGACCTGATGCATAGTAGGCACTTCATAAATACTTTTTGATTGATTGATTGGAAAATTAAGCCCATGAGGGAAAGAGATTTTCCCTGTGAAAGTATATGAAATTATACCACATGTATAATTGATATTATATTTTTTGCTCTCAGTAGGTGAAGGGAGAGAGAGAATCTGGAACTCAAAATTTAAAAAGAAAAGAATATTTTAAAAATAATAAACTTGAAAAAAGGGAAACAAAGAAAATATATTAAAGATCATACTTTTTTTATTCCCTGAAGAAGTAGCCTTGGAGCCCTGTTGAAAAATGTATTCCGTTCTAGAACCCTATGAGTACATTTATCTTGAACACCTGCTTCTCCGTCAGATCTCTGGCAATAATTTTAACCTCCTTGAAGACGAGAGCCATGATTGCATGACATATTTAACCTCATTGTGTCCATACGCCAACAGTCAATATTAATAACCAGCAATTGTATGGATAAAGGAAGATTTTATTCTTGCAAAGTGATATTGTCATGTTTTACTTTGGGCACCTTACAGGCCTGCCCTATGGTAGCCTATGTCCCATGGTAGCTATGGAAGAAAGGTAAATGCATACCTCAGAAAGGCAATGAGATCCATCTTGAGGTCAATTTGTAATTTACATCATGTTGCCATTGTGGCCCATGAGGGTTTTCTAATGGATTAACTTTAAAAAAATGCATTTTAAAGAAATTCAGTCCATGGGACAGGTAGAGATGGTTCTAGGTAGGAGTTAAAATAAGTCCCAGTCACTAGCTTATAACAAATGAGACTCATGGCTCCCTCAGTCTTTGGTCCTAGATTGTCTAGGACAGTCAAAAGGCTTTGTCAAAGGAATATCCTTGGTCAGGCTCTTATAAAGCCAGTTGGGGCTTGGGATATTAGCCCGTTAAAAACTGTTCCCTTTTCTACTGCCATTGACGTTAATGTCTAAAATACATTGCTTCCTCCTAGAGATAGCTCAAAATACTGAGAATGAAGGTTCCAAATTGCGGAAAAAGTGAATCTACCCCCTAACTGAGAAGGAAGTTAACAGTTTAGGGATACTGGGCTTGGTAGTTACATAACTCTGCTTGTGTTTGGCTTGGCTGGCCATTCTCACCCCATTCCTGGCCTGTCTCCTTCTTTACTGGTCTATGATCCAAAGTCAGAACCATCTAAACTCATCTCCCGCTCCTGTTTTCTAAGGCCTTACCTGGCTCTAACTCAGCTTGTTTCTTCAATATCCTGAAACATGTTCTATTCATTTTCACCTCTTTGGCCTGAACTATGCCACTCCACGGCACTTAGGAGGCCTTTTCTCTCTTTCTACCGGTTCTCTAAATTCTACCCTTGAGGCTGAGTCTTTAATGCTCAACTCATAATCTCATATAATGTCAGAGTTAGGAGAGACTTTATAGGAGACAGATGGAAAACTTCAGAGTCTGAGGACCTGAGTTCACATCCTCTGATACTTACTGCTTTGCAACCATGGGAAAGTTACTTAAGCTACCTTGGTCCCCTGAAAAATGAGGGCAATGAATCATAACGGTGCTGATGTCCCTTCCTGCTGTAAACCTTTGAGCCTAGGTCACATAGGCCAATTCTCTCATTTTACAGAGAAAGAAAATTGTTTGCCCAGTGTCACCAAAGAGCAGTCAGGTCTTTGTAGCACCTAAGCCAGAGCTCAGCTCATTACATCAAATAACCCTTAACAAGAAACCCTATCATTCCTTAGTAGGCTAAGGGTCTCTATGTGCCTTCCTCTAGCAGTGAGCTGAACTCGTGGCAACTCAGAGTTGATTAGTCAAAAGCAGGAGGCCCTCCCTCATCCATGATAAGAATTCCTTTCACCCTTCGGAAGATGATTTTCAAACTACATGTTGATGACAGAGAGGTAAGAGGAGACATTGGTGGGGAGGTAGGGAGGGAGATCATTCTTAACCAGGCTGGGGGAATGGAAGAACCTCTTCTGAGACAGCTAAACAACCCCTACAAGACCCACCTTGACCATTAAGTACAATGTCTAGGGAGTCAGGCCTCCAAGACAGGAGGAATGGAGATATCACTAGATTGAGTCAGAAGACCAGGGATCCACTTCCAATTGTGTCACTAACTCATCATGTGACCTTGTTGATTTGATGCCCACATCTCTCCCACCCATCCCCTTCTCTCCACTCATACAGCCATTATGCTAGTTCAGATCCTCAAACACCTTTCACCTGGACTTTCACAATAGCCTCCTACATGGCTCACTTCAATCAGGTCTCCTTCTTGTCCAGGTCATCTCCCACCCAGCTGTCAAAGTGATTTTCCTAAAGCATGGTTCTAACCCTGTCATTGCCTTGCTTAATAAGCCCTCTATTGCCTTTAGAGTCAGATACACATTCCTCTGTGTGGCATGCAGAGCCCTTCACAACCTGCCTTCAGGCTGGTTTCCTGGTCACAATCATTTTGCAAGCTATGGGCATGCCAGAGGGAGTGTCTTGCTGTTCCTCTGCCCAGATGGCCCCGTGTTCCTGGAATGCACTCCCTCCTCGCTCTTCCTCTTAGAATGCCACCCTCTCCATGAGGCCCTTCCTTATCACCTGACCTACGAGAGCTTTCCCTCCCTCTCCAGAATTATCTTGCACTTGTTTTTCCTACGCCACCTCTATACATGTTCTCTCCTGCTATAAACGTTGGGCTTCTTGAAGGCAGAGACTGTCTCATTTTTTACTTTGTATCCTCAGAGCCTAGAACACTGCATAGTACACAGCAGGTATTTAGCACACACAATTATTGATTGACTTGAGCAACTCACTTCCCAACTTTGTGCCTCGGTCTCCTGATTTGTAAAATGAGCAGGTTGAACCAAGTGGTTCTCAGAAGACTTTTGTAGCTTTGACAATTCAATTCAGTAAATGACTATTAGGCACATGCTATGTGAGGTCCTGGAAATAGAATGACAAAAATAAATACATTCCCTTCCTTCAAAAAGTTCATTTTCTCTTCTCTGTGTCCTAAGGTCCACATCAGCTGTGACATTCTATGTTTTAGGTGACAGCATTCCATCCAGCTCATGTGGCATGGTTTAAGCTTGTGTGGTGTGGTGGAAAGAGTCCTGAACTTGGAGTCAGGGACCTGGATTCTGGCCAGGTTTGGCCACATCCTACTTGTTTGGGTTTAGGCATTTCTCTGAATCTCAGTCTCCTCATTTATAAATGGTGATTAATAAGGATCCTATTCCCTACCTCCCATGGTTGTTATGAGGAGAGCACTTTGCAAACCTCCAAGTTCTATAGAAAAGAGAGTTCTTGAGTTCTCTTCTCAATCTGACATTCTATGTTTTAGGTTCTAAAGTCCTTCTCAGTTCTAACAGTTTATGTTCTGTGTTCTAAGGTCATTTCCAACTCCACCATTCTATATTCTAAGGTCCCTGTCAGTTCTGACATTCCATGTTCTAAGGTCATTTCCAGCTCTGATATTCCAAAGGTCCCTTCAAGCTCTTACACTCCATGTTCTAAGGTTCCTTCCAGTTCTGACATTCTGTGTTCTAAGCTCCCTTCCAGATCTGATACCCTATAATTACACGATCCAAATCCCTTTTCTACCACTCCCAAGAAAAGAACAATAGAACATATTTTCTCCTAAACTTTCAATTTCTCCATTGCCTTAGGATGCCCTGAAATAGATCTGGTGCACTTTCCTTGAATTGTCTTTGAGAAAGTGGATATAAATATAATGAACATAAAACTTCTCTTTTTCCAGCCACTGACCTTTGGTTGAGATTGGCCCCATCCTCTGCACTCCCCCTCTCTCTCCTTAATGTGATTTAATGAGGGGCTGGTTCATGCTCTGCCCCCTCACTAGCCATCAAGACATACATACCTACCTCTGAGAGAAGCAGGACTAATGATAGGGTCCTGGATGGAGTGGAGGAGACTCCTTGCAATATTCTCTGGCCTCTTTGAGCCTCCATTACAAGACCACACAGCAAACTCTCACTGGCACTGAAGGGAGCCCTTGATTTACATTTTCCATTAAGGAAGGCATGTGGTGGGAGGCAGGGTGGGCCAGGGAGGAAGGATGCACTGGACCAACTGTGGCCATTCATTCAGTTAAACATTGAACCAACTTTCCCCATGCCCTGTGCTCTAGTGCAATGTCTTTGTCCCTGTCTCTGTCTGTCTGTTGGTCTGTTTCTCCTCACTTCAATCTGGGCTGCATGAGTAGCCACATTAATATATATAGAAGGTGTTCTGATCATCTCTCTTCTACTCAAATACGTTTTAGTAACCAATCCTGACCAACATCCAAACTCTTAAGTCTGGCAATCATAGGCTTATGGGGAGCAGCAGCAGGCACTGTGTAAATCCTTATTGTGGGCACTGTACTAAGGGATATTTTAAAAAAGAAAGACTTGGTCCCTGCCTTCAAAGAAGTTATAGTCTTTTGGGAAGATAAGACATGTATACAAATAAGTCTAATAAAATCTAGAATATGAAGAGTACATGTCAGAGGTATGAATAATATGCCCATGCAATTTATCACATCTGGGGTGGTGAGGAATCAAGGGAGGTCTCCTGGAGGGGGCAGTTGGGCCCTGAAAAATAGGAAAGATTCCAACAAGTAGAAGTGGGAGGTGAGGTAGGCTGAAGGGGAATTTCAGCATTGGGACAAGACTGAGCAAAGACATAGAGATAGGACATGTTTTGGAGACAGTGAGTCATCTAGTTGACCTGGAGGATAGAGTATATGAAGGGAATAACTGAGTAAATAAGTGAATGGCATTTATTAAGTATTTACCATGTACTAATCCCTGGGAATACAAATACAAAAGCAGAACAGTCCCTTCTCTCAAAAAGCTTACATTTTGTTGGGAGAGATAAGACATGTGGAAGGGGAGGGGTGAACCAGGGAAAGGAGTTAGGGTCTGGGAAACCACAGATCTGGAGAGTAGAGTCGTAGGTCAAATGTGTGGCACGGTCTTTCTGCCAGCTATGACAGATTATATGGCTTGATTATAGTTCCCAGATCAAGAATGGGAAAGCAGGTGGAGGTAAGCTATGCAAAGGGCAAAGGGCAAGAAGATGGTGGGTGTAGATAGTTGGGGTAAACAATTGGATGGGATGTAAAGGGAGATAGTGGGAGAGGAGACTGGCTGGATAGGGTGATATCAGACTGTGGAAGGCTTTGGGTGGCAGACTGAGGTCTATCATCTTTTTTTGGTAGGCAGATTGGGAGCCTTTGAAAATTATTGAGCAAAGGAGAAATGGGATCAGTTCTGTGCATTAGAAAGATTAGTCTGGCAGCCTTTGCAAGATAGAAATGGGGAAAGGCTGGAGAGAGGGAGACAGTTACTCCAAGCAGTCCTGGGGAAAGTTCATGAGGATCTGACATCAGGCAATGACCTCAGATATGGAAATAAGATGCATAGAAAAGATATTTCATGGGTAGAACTGAAAATATTTAGCAACTAGATGTAAAGGATCAGGGTTAAAAATTACTCTGAAAGTAAAGTAGAAGGATTTGGAGAACAAATGTATACAATAACAAGATTGCAAAAGGAACTTCAAAGGACTTAAGAGCTTTAATCAATGCAATGACCAACATGATCCCAGGGGACCCATAATGTTGCCTGCTCACAGTCTCCTGACAGAGAAGTCATTATGCACTCAAGATGGAGAACGAGATGTGGTCATCATGGGAGTTTGTTTTGCTTGATTATGCATATTTGTTAAAAAGGGCTTTCTTTTTCTTTTTTGGGTTTTAATTTTCCTCCTCATTCTCTTTCCTACCTCAAGGAAGGTGGGAAGGAGAGAAAATAAATGGTTGTTAATTTTTTTAAAAGGGTAGCTAGTTGGCACATTGGACAGAGCACTGGACCTGGAGTCAAGAGGACTTATCGACCTGAGATCAAATCCAGTCTCAAAACTTCCCATCTGTGTGACCCTGGGCAAGTTGTTTAACCTTGTTGCCTCAGTTTCCTCATCTGTCAAATGAGCTGGAGAAAGAAATGGCAAACCACTCCAATATCCTTGCCAAGAAAACCCCAAGAAAGAGTCGGATGTGACTGAACAACAAATTTTTTAAAAATTAATTGAGAATGACCAAAGTTTTGAGCCTGCGTGATTAGAAGGGCAATGATACCATTGACAGAAATAGGCAAGTCAGGAACACAACGAAGCGTGGCAGGGAAGAACATAGAATTGTAATATTTAGATCAGCAATGGTGGTCTCGGACATCGTGTAGGCCAATGGTGTCCAACTCAGATAGAAAAAGGGCCACTAATACATAAATAAAGATCCGCATATTGACCTAATTTTAAAATGTGATATTATCTATGTTTCGTTGTATTTTTATTTATTTTGTTAACTATCTCTCAATTACATTTTAATGTTGTTCAGGCTGTACTCGCGAGGGTGTGGACGGCATTCAGCCCAATCTAGTTTAACTCTGTAATTTTACAGATAAAGAAACTGAGTCTCCAGGAAGTCAAATGGCCTACCCAACGTAAGAAGGCTAAGAAATATCAGAGCTGAAATCCAACCCCAGGTTCTTTGGTCTTATATACCATGAATATGATGGAGGAAGCAGTTCTCAATTTGAGCTCTAAAGGACAGATACAATTAGAAGAAATACAGACTACGTTGGGGAATGGGGAAAGCAGTGATATGGAGATGGGGAAGTACAATGCCTATGAGGACTTCAGTGAGGTCCTCAGCCTCAGAGGAAGTGGAGTATAACAATGAGAGGGCAGAGCAAGAGAAGGCTAAGGAGATAGACTGGGACCAGATTTTGGAGGATCCTGAATCCCAGGCTGAAGAATATGGGCCTGATCTCCATAACTGACTTACTGGTCTACCTTGGAGTTCTTGCTTGAGGGCTCATAGAATCAGGACTTAGATTGATGAGACCTTTAGACATTTTCTAGTTTAACCCCCTCATTTTACAACCTGGGAAGCTAAACGCAGGGAATATCTTGCATTGCCCCAGGTCACATAGGTAGTAAGACACAGAATCAGGATTTGAACCCAGGTCCTCTGGGTTTGGAAACTGAGACCCAACAAGGTGAAGCAAAACAGATGGTTTTGACCTTTCTGAGTCTGACTCCAAATCCAGCATTCTTTACACTATGCCATCCACTGACTCTTTTAAGAGGTCAGAACAGAGGGCTGCAAATGAACTCACCACAGCCTATTCCCGGAGGCAAGGTATTTAGCTCCAGATTCACCCAGACACAGGCTGAGACCACCAGGACCACAAACAAGTAAACACAGGGCTTCCAGTTAAGTGCAAACCCACACTTATCACGCCCACCCCAGGAATTCACCATCCATGTGGAGGACACAGAGACTGGCTAGCGTAGCCAGCTCAGACAAGGAGAACAGGCAGGTCCCTGAAGTTCAGGGCCCGGGAAGAGATTTCTGAAGAGATTACACATCCTTTACTGGAGAATTGTGCTGAGAAATGTCTGCACTGGGCATCAGGAGTCCTGAAGCCCAGTCCTGGCTCTACCACTAATTCTGTGTGACCTTGGACAAGTTACTTCCTTCTCTGAGCCTCAGTTTTACAAGATGCAAAATTCAGATGTGTAATTAGGTAGTTTCTTATCTTCCATCTATTTCTTTTTCCTTTTTTTTTTTTTTTTTGCTTTTTGGAGGAGGAAAGGTAGGGCAATTGGGGTTAAGTGACTTGCCCAAGGTCACATGGCTAGTTTTGCACTAAGTATCTGAGGCTGGATTTGAACTCAGGTCCTCTTGGTGCTCTAGTCACTGTGCCACCTAGCCACCCCCCCCTTCTTTGTGAGGTAATTATGGTTAAGTGACTTGCCCAGGGTCACACAGCTAGTAAGTATCTGAAACTGGATTTGAATTCAGGTCCTCCTGATTCCAGGGCCAGAGCTGTATCCACTGCACCACCTAGCTGCTGCTCTCCCATCTATTTCTGGTAGTCTATGATTCTACCCTAAGCCCTACCACAGCCTGCCTATGTGACCCTTTCCTCACCTATAAAATGAATGTGCTGGATTTGGACTTGCAGGGCTTGGGTTTGAATCTCAGCTCTGTCACTTACTGTAATCTGTGTGACTTTGGACAAATTTCTTCACAAATCTGTATGGGTTTCATTTTTCTCACCTGTAAAATGAAGGGGTTGGACTACGTGACCTCTACACTTCCTTCCATCTCTAAGCCTGTGAACTCTAATCAGATAAGTCTCTTTCTACTATTATATTCTATGATCTATGGCTTTGTTGTGCTGAAAGAAGCGAGTGAGACCCCAAGTGCAAATTTTGGAAGTGGATTTTATTTAGTGTGTGCTGTTCGGGGCTACATCTTACCTTGCCCAAATCAAAAGCCTGACCAAGGGGAGATCACTGATCTATTTATATATATATATATATAGGGTCTCCCAACTCTTAATGGTCAGGGATTGTGTAATCAGAGGTTTACAGCGGGGATTGGCTAGTATACATTTTGATTTTCGTGGGCACAGGGAAACCTTTGGGGGGTCCTGCAGCCAACTAGTCTATTTCTATGAAAAAGAACAGGAAGAAGATGGCTGGTTACAGCAGAATGGGAGAAAGGGGAAAGGATCGGGGGAGGCAGGTGAGGCCATGTACAGCAGCTTAACCTCTTTGATCTCAATTTCCCCATCTGTAAAATGAAGAGGAATGGGGGTGAAAGAGAATAACCATTTATATAACATCTACCATGTGCAGGTGCTTCATAAATATTACCTCATTTGATCTTTGCAACAACTCTGTGAAGTAGCTGCTATTATCGTTTTACAGTTGAGGAAACTTAGGCAGACAGAAGTTAAGTGACTTGCCCAGGGTCACACAGTAAGCAAATGTCTGAGGCTGGATTTGAACTCAGATCTTCCTGACTCCAGTCCCTGTGCCGCCTCACTGCCTCAAATAATTAATGGACTGGACAGGTCCATTCCAAGGTCCCCAAGTTGGATATTATATGTGTGGCAGTATGAACCCTAATGAGGAGAGCCCAGAACTTAGCATCAGGTCACCTGTATCTAAGGACCAGCTCACTGACTATGCAACTATGAACCAGTTGCACTGACCTCTCTGGGTCTCAATTTTCTTCTCAATAAAATTGGGATAACAACATTTATACTCACCTCATGGGGCTGTTGAGAAGAAAGTGCTTTTCAAACTGTAAAGGGATTAGGGTTAACTGTGTATGTTAGATATCCCCCAGAAAACCAGTTCAGAGTTCTCAACCATCAAATATATTGCATGGGAGGAATTCTTTGATTGAGCTTTGGCTTCTAAGTGATAGTTTTATTTAAAGGAGACACACTCTCCTGGACAGAAGACACTGTGGATGTCGATGCAAGAGAGGACGAATTGGGAGAATTGAACCCCCCTACACTGGGGAACTCCAATATCCAGTGCCTGGTCATTCTTTTCCCCTCTGCTGAAAGCGCATGTTAATTCAAGAAATATCTCCTAAGCACCTACTATATGCAAGGCTAAGCCTTAAGGAATCAAAGGTTAAAAAGAGACTGAGAGGAGAAACAGAGAAAGAGGGAGAGAGAGGCAAAGCAAGAGAGAGAGGGAGAGGGAGAGGGAGAGGGAGAGGGAGAGAGAAGGGGAAAGGAAAGAGAGGGAGAGAAGGAAAGGTAAGAGGAGAGAGAGGGAGAGGGAGAGGAAGAGGGAGAGGGAGAGAGGGAAAGAGAAAAGGGGGGGAGAGAGAAGAGGAGAAAGGAGACAGAAAGACAGAGACAAAGAGAGGCAGAAAGAAGAGACTTACAACAACCCACAACTATAATACAAGAAAGAGTGATGGCTACAAAAGAAAAACCAGACAGATGACTCTAGGAAAATCAAAAGAAGAAGAGATACCTTGCAGCTGAAATCACAAGGAAGGTGAGGTGGTACCTGGGCCTCAGAGGGAAAAAGGAGAGGGAGGCTAAGATGAGCAAATGCCTATGCAAATGCATGGAGGTGAGAAACAGGCACTAAGATAAGAGCTGGGGAAAGTGAATAGTCCAGTTTGGCTGGAATGCAGAGGGTGTGAATTTCTGGGGACTTCAGACAAGTCCTAGCCTCCCTGGGCCTTATTAAAATGGAGGGCTGAACGCAATAGCCTCTGGTTCAGAGGCTTCTCTGTGTGTCTCTTTGTGTCTCTCTCTCTGTCTCTTTCTCTTCCCTCTTTCCCTCTCTCTCTCTCTCTCTCTCTCTCCCTCTTTCTGCATCTCTCAGTCTCTCTCTATGTCTTTTCTGTGTCTCTGTCTTTATATCTGTCTCTAGCTTTGTTTCTATTTTTGTCTCTCTGTGTCTGTGTCTGTGTCTGTGTCTGTCTCTCTCTCCTTGTATCTCTCTATCTCTCTCCCCCACTCTAAGGTAAGTTGGGGACACATTATGAATGGCCTTCAATGTGAGGCCAAGATTTTGGAAGAGGCCAGTCAGCCCTTGAAGTTCCCTTATAGACAAATCTGGCTCTTTGTGTCCTGGGGAGAGCAGAGCCCCTTTGCAATTCTTTGCTTATCTGTGTGTAACTCTGTAGAGGGGAGAGATCTGGAAGAGAGCAACCACCATGGGAAAGAGATGATCTCAGTTTGGTTTGTATACAGATAACTGAAAGCATGTTCTACATCAAGGAGCAGAGGAACACTCAGGTAAGATGCAGAACTCTCATATTGCATTTGAGCCCATGTGGTGTAGAGGAAGAATCAAAGGACTTGGATTCAGAGGCTTTATATTCCTGGGCCAACTCTAATGCTCATTAGCTGTGTGACCATGGGCAAGTTACTTAGCCTCTCTGGTTCTCCATTTCCTTATTTGGGAAATCAGAGGGATGGACAAGAACTAGATAATCTATAATATCCCTTCCCATTGGAAATCCTATAATCCTTCCCTCTCAGAGGGCCTGGACACACTTTTACTGTCTGCAACTCCAAAAAAAGAAATCTGTGTCCCAAACTGGTTACTTTCTCCCTCTGCCTGCAAGTCCAAATGTTTCTCAGGCCTGCTTGGATCTCCCAGGAGACCCTGGAGGGTGGAGGTGAGTATGAGAACTAGGTCAGGTCAGGGTGTCCTCTACACAGAGCAGCAGGACAATGGGTGCCATGTACGTCCACCCTGGGGGTTGGCTGACTTTCCAGCATGGGTGGGGTACCCTCAGCCTTTCCCTCTCCATACTCCCCACTGCCCTGTGTGGGGCTAGATATTCATGCAGTGAATAAATCTCCCCCCTCCAATCTTGCCCTGGCTTTCTAGACTGCAGCAGCATCCGCCATGCAAAAGCTATCCACAGTGCGTGATTCTGACATCTGTCTTACTTTCCCCTTACTCACCGCCCTCTCCCTCCAGATTCTTCCCTTTTCATTATTAGTATACATAAAAAAAAATTAAGCCGTTTTAATTATTTTCCATATTAGCAAACAGCCTGCTTCCATATGGTTGGGCTTGCCAACCATTCCTCCTGCACAGCCCCTCTGCTTTTCCAAAATAACAAACCCCAAACGAGTCCCAGTTGTTGAAAGGTCTTCTCTTCCCTCTTGTCAGGGAGTCGCAACTTCATGAGCCTGGAGTCTCCCACAGCCTGCCCATGCTGGGATCAGATCCAGTCCTTCACACGATCTTAGGGGAGATTTCAGTGGAGACTTGTGTTTGAATCTTGCTTCTGACACTTACTTGCTAGTTGGCCCTCTCTAGGCCTCAGTTTCCTTCCCTGTAGAATAGAGATAATATCTCTCCTAACCAGGGTGGTCGTGAGGAAAGCCCTTCATAAAACCTTAGATTACTACATAATTATGTGCTGCTGTGGCTACCATGGTTAGTCCTCCACTAACAGGCAGCATGGTATAGCGGATAAAGAGAACCCGGGTTCAAGTTGCAGCTCTGGCACCTGCTGGCTGTGTGACACTTTGACAATGATGATGATGATGATAACTAGCATTTAGCTTGTTCTTTAAGGTTTACAAAATACCATGCCAGTTATCTCAGTGGATCTTCACAACAGCTCTCTGAAATAGGTGTTACTATTATCTCAATTTTATAGATGAGGAAACAAAGGCATAAAGGAGATTTTGTGATTTGCCTGGGGTCATATAGCTAATAAGTTTCACAGGCAGGATTCAAACTCAGGTCTTCCTAACTTCAAAGCTCTATCCACTGCACCACCTACCTGCCTATAAGTCATAATAGGACCACAGGATCATAGATTTAGAGCTAGAAGGTACCTTAGGCGTCATTAAGTCCAGCCTACATATAAGGTAACTGAGTCACAACTCAGTGCTCTAGGCACCTAAGGTTACACATTGTAGAGAAGGTGCCAACTTGCACTGGGAGAGGGAATTTCCTCATCTGGGAATGCCCTATGTCAATGAAATTGCAAGTGTAGTCCCTGTCTCATTCCTTCATCAAAGCTCTACCTTATCATGACCCAGACAAGAGCCTGGGTTCTCAAGACTTGGCTAGCTGAGCACAAGCTCTGAGAGGTTCTACCAAGCTGGAAAGGCTTTGAGTATGGGCCTTATAGCAGATTGTTTCTGTTGTCCCTAGACCATCCCACCTAAATTCAGGGTAGCTTCTCATGAAAAGGAGGCTTCTCATCAGGAGGTTAGCTATCAGGTGACAAACCCTTCTGGCCAAAGAAACTCACAAGGGCTACCTACTAAGGCAAAGACAGACTCTGCTCTTTGTTGGCGGAGGAAAGGCCTAAGAAAGGCTTAGGATATGATATTCTGGAAGGCAAAGCAGCTAGGACTGCAACCAAGAATAACTTACTCAGCAAAATTGGGTATAATCCTGTAGGGCAGCAGTTCTCAATCTGTGGGTCACGACCCCTTTGGGGGTCAAACGACCCTTTCACAGGTATCACCTAAGACCATCAGAAGGTCTTAGGAACCAAGACACTGCTCCTCTATCCGTCTGCAGGTGGGTCCGCCCACATGTAGATACTCCCACATACCAGTATTGAAGGATCACGGCATTAGGAAGGTTGAGAACCACTGCTATAGGGGGAAAATTGATATTTAATGAAATTCAAGCATTTCTCATGATACCAGAGGTGAACTGAAAATTTGGCATTCAAACACTGAACTTAAAAGACAAATAAAAAGGTAAATATGAGTTAGAAATAATAAGGGACTGAAAAAAAGGGTTAACTGTTTACATTATTGTATGGAGAAATGACACTTGGAACCTCTCAGGACTTTATCATCAGCAGGGGTCTTAGAGGAAATCTAATTAGAGAGCCTATTGTGTTTAGATGATCTCAAAAGAGAACAGAAAGGTGGAAAAGAGCAATGCACTAGAAGAAGGAGGAGGGAGAGGAAGAATGGGAAAAATTATCTTACATAAAAGAGGCATACAAATGGAAGAATTTATACAAGGGAGGGGATAGTTGGGAAGGATCAGGCAACACTCGAACTTGACATCCATCCCAACTGGTTCAAGAAAAGAATATGTGTACACACAGAGCTAAACACAGGTATTCATCATATCCAACAGGGAAGTGGGAGGAAAAGGAATTAAGAAAAATATTAAGGGAAGCAGTGGTTCAGAAGCAAAAGAGACTCAAATTAGTGACAGAGTTAAAAAGAGGATAAATAGGATAGGATGGAGGGAAGTGCACAGTATTGGTGTTAACTGTGAATATGAATGGGATGAACTCATCATAAAACAGAAAATAATGTTAGAATGGATTAGAAACCAAAATTCAACAATAGGTTGTTTACAAAAACAAACTTCAAAAAGACACACATGGAGTTAAAATAAGGGGCTGGAGCAGGATTTATTATGTTTCAGTTGGAGTGACCAGGGTGGCAATCCCGATCTCAGACAAAGCAAAAGCAAAAATAGACCTAGTTAAAAGATTAACAGGAAAACCATATTTTGTTATAAGGTACCATGGACAATGAATTAATATCAATACTGAGTATATATATATATACACCAAAAGGCATAGCATCCAAATTCTTGAAGGAAAAGTTAAATGAGTTGCAGAAGGAAATAGAAAGTTAAAACTATAATAGTGTGGCCGCTCAGTTTACCTCATTCAGACCTAGATAAATCTAACCACAAAATAAGCAAAAAAAAATTTAAGAGATGAATAGAATTTTAGAAAAGTTAGATGTGATAGACCTTTGGAGAATATCAAATGGGAATAGAAATGAATATATCTATTTCCACTTGTGCATGGCACCTTTACAAAAATTGACCATGTATTAGGGCATAAGAAACTCAAATGCAGAAAAGCAGAAATATTAAATGCATGTTTTTCTGATCATAATGCAATAAAAAGTAAATTCAACAAAGATCTTCAAAACATAGCTTAGTATTAACTGGAAACCAAATAATTTAATCCAAAAAATGGGTTGGTCCAAGGGAAAAAAAATATAGAAACAATAATTTTGTTAAAGATAATGACAACACTTACTGGGAAATATTTAGCAAAATAAAATACAGTAAAACATAGATAATATTAATATGTGGTTTCTTTTAGAAAAGTCAGTACATGGCCCACAGACATCTTTATGAACAGTTTAGTGGCCCCTATTCCTGAGTTTAACGCTATCAGTCTATACAACACTTAGCATATGCTACTAAAGACTGTTTGTTAACTTATTGGTGTCAGATTGGGTAAGGGTGGAGGTAAGACAGCAGTGCATTCCAGCTAGATTATAAACTACTTGAGGATATGAACTGAGTATCTTTTTTTAACCCCCTGCAGAGTCTCACATAATAATCAATATGGACTTGATCATATGAGTCCATCTACTATCCTTTTGAATGACCATAATAAGGTCTTAATAAGAACCTCCTGC
Source organism: Pseudochirops cupreus (assembly GCA_028627135.1). Taxonomy (NCBI): domain Eukaryota; kingdom Metazoa; phylum Chordata; class Mammalia; order Diprotodontia; family Pseudocheiridae; genus Pseudochirops; species Pseudochirops cupreus. Next base: position 266,773,021 of record CM053581.1, on the reverse strand, counting down.
CAATGTTTCTTTTTCCTCCCTCCTTCACGCATGGACATTGACCTTCTTCACGTAGACCCTCGCCACAACATTCACCACTTTTCCATTCCAACCCTCAGGCCCTCTTCCCTTCCTAATAGTCATGGGCTATGGTGAATAAAGCTGGTCATGCTGCTTAAGGACAGGGAATCGATCAACTACGACCCTTCTAATGAGGTAAGGGACCCCTAGTCCTTGCTGCCCACCCTGCCACGATATCCTTTGACCCATCAGGTCTTTCCTTTGTCCCTGCCGATATGTCCTTCAAACCCCTGGGTATTGCCTTTTGCTTTGCTGATGCAAGGGTGTCTAAGCCTTGCCTTCCACTCTGCTTGAACACCCTCAGGATTATCAGACCTTGCAACTGAACCCTCCTTTGTGTGTTGTCTCCCTCAATCAGGAGGTGAGGTGCTTCAGAGCAGACACTGTCTTATTATTCTATTTTTAATCCCCCACACTAAGCACAGTGATTGACATACATGCTTAATCAATTCTTTTCTTTCATTCATTCATTCATTCATTCATTCAGTGCATGTACACAACAAGTATTTAATGTATTTGTTGAATTGAATTGCTCTGATATTCTAGCCTAAAATTTTTGGTTTGAATTATGAAACCATAAAAGCACAGGCTTTCAGATGGATGAGATCTCAGCTGTCATCTAGTCTAAGCCATACCTGAAGAACATCTCTTATAGGGGGTCATCCTATAAGGTGCATTGGTGAAGACTTTTAAAGAAGGAGAGTTTACTCCCTTCCAAAACAACCTATTATCCTTTGGCATAGCTCTACATGTTAGGAAGTTTCTTTCTCACATAAACCCTAAATTTTTCTCTTTATAACTTGTCTCTATCATTCATGGCTTTTTCTGAAGCCAAAAAAACTTTTTAAAAAGCATGTTGAATTTCTCTTGTATGAAACAGCCCTTCATATATTTTAAATTAGCTATCATGTCCCTCCTGAAACTTCTGTTCTCCAAGCTAACCATTCCCAGTTCCATTAGCCAATCTTTATATTGCATGGAATCAAGGCCCTTCATCATTCTAGTTGTCTTTCTTTGGATATTCTTCAGCATATCAATGTGCTTCTCAAACTATGGCATTCATCATGTTCCAAATATGGTCTGAAAAGGGCAAAGTATACAGAGACTATTATTATATCCTTATTCCTGGAAGCTATACCTCTCTTAACACAGTCCAAGACCAAATTAGCTTTTTTGGCTACCATATTATATTCTTGACAT
>CM053581.1:266749060-266771661 GCA_028627135.1 Pseudochirops cupreus | reverse complement strand
CAGTGTGTTAGATATTCTTTCCAGTTTTATATCATCTGCATATGTGATACACATGTGTTATAAGACCAGGCCTGGTGGTCTTTAGACCACCATGACAGTCTTCCCTTAATGGATGCTGCAAGCTTGTAGAACATAGTCATGGAAAAATAGTGACAATAATATTTTTGAAGGTGGAGAAAACTGTGTCTTTCAAGTGATATTTTGTCTACTACCATCCTCTTGTTTTTTTCTCTCTAATAACAAACCTCAAAATGATATTTTGTCCTGAACCCTGACATGCAACTCAACCAGCTCCAAGTGGGCTATCCACAATTATAGTATAAGAACACCACTCTCACAAAGGTACTTTGAATCACCCCTTCCAGCAGCAGCATACTTTCCTGCTGAACAGGTCTGTGAATGGGCTCCCCAGTGCAGGATCATCATTATGTGAGTAATACTCTGTTAGTGTGTATGCCTGAGTTGTATGTCAGGTCTTCTTTTCTTCTCTCCATTTGTGCTCTCATTGCTTGCATGAAAGCTTTGGATTGAACTGACTCCCATTGTTTTACATGTTATTCTCAGCCTCAGAACTCACGCAGAGGTTGTTTTTCCCAAGGTCTCTGGCTGGCCCATAGGCTTTCCCTCAGAAACAAACTGGGCACCTAGACAAAAACTTTACCTATTAACAGTTGCACCTACACTGGGGAAGTAGGGAGGTCTGTGAGCCTAGTTGTAGAAAGCAGGGGTCCTTAGGGGAACCTATGTCCCCCTGGGAAGGACTCTTGTGCCAGAAGATTGTCACAAAACACGTCACCTGTGCCTTCATAAAAGATCTTGATAAATATGTTAAATAGCACAGGACCAAGTACTGATCTCTAGGGCATGCCACTAGAGACCTTCCAAGTTGACACCAATGCATTAACAATTATTCTTTGAATCATTCAACCAGTTGTGAATCTATTTAATTATACCATCTTCTGGTCCACATTTCTCCATCCTTTCCACAAGAATAGCATGAGATATTTTATCAAACACTTTGTTAAATCTCAGCAAATTATATCTATAGTACTCCCCTACTGACCTATTTAGTAACCCTTTCAGAAAAGAAAGTACTCTTGATGAAGCCATGCTGGCTTTCGGGATTCACTACTTCCTTTTCCAAATGTTTACTGACCATATTTTTATTAACCCATCCTAGAATTTTGTCCAGGATCAAAGTGAAATTCATTGGTCTATGGTGTGCAAACTCTATTCTCTTTCCCTTTTTGAAAATTAGCACATTTGCCCTACCCTTGTCCTTCTTCCATTCTCCGTGATCTTTCCAATATCATTGACCATGGCTCAGAAATCACATGATTTACTCTCTGAAAATGTAGTTGACCTGGCTCAGGGGACTTGAACTCATCAAAGGCACCCATGTGCTTCCTTACTACTTTCCAGCAGCTGGGAAGGTGGCCTATTGAGAAAGCTGCTGGGCCTCGAATCAAGAAGACCTGAGTTCAGAATGAGCCTCAGACACTTACTAGCTGTGTTACCTTGGACAAGTCACTTAGTCTCTATTTGCCTCAGTCTCCTCAACTGTAAAACAAGGATAATAATAGTATCAACTCCCATTGAATTGCTGCAAGGATCAAATGAGATAATGTTTGTAAAATGCTTAGCACAGTGCCCTGGCATATTGAAGCTGCTTAATAAATGCTAGCTCTTATTATTACTATTTAAAATGGGTATCGATTCACTTGCATTGACTGTGGTAGCGTGACATCTGGACCCCCCCCAAATTTCCAGTTCCCTATTTGTCCATTGGGTGCCATCATCTACAGTCCAGAGGTCCTTCTCCTCGGCAAAGAAGGCAAACAAAGTAAGACCAGAGGGCCTCCTCCTTCTCTTCTTGGCCAGTTACCATCAGACCAACATCAGTCTTTGATCTTCCTCTTTTCCTCCTCAGTAGAGCTTAACAACAATGACAACAAGCTTTTATCATCCTTACCTTTCCTATCAGCTTCAACTCACTGTGACCTTTGATATTTGGGACCCTCTTCTTATCTTCTTACAAGACTATGCTATCATTTTGTATTAGTGCTCTGCACTCTTTAAAAAAAAAATCCAAGTTGGTTAGAGATGTGCATCTATATTAAGGGGAATTCCCAATTTTATTCCGAATAGGAACTGATTCCCTTTGAATCTTCAGAATTTCTTTTTTGAGCATTTCTGATCTTCCCTAACCTGACTGCCCTGATAGAATTATTACTTCAGGGGCTCACAGGGGCTTAGATTTAGAGTTGGAGGGTAACTTTTAAATAAGAAAGCACTAATAAAACATCTTTATTTTGTGGGTGAGGAAACAGGCCCGGGGAAGTGAAGGGACTTATCCAAGTTCACAACTTATAAGTAGCAGAATCTGAATTGGAACACAGATCTTTTAACTCCAAACTCAGATCTCTTTTAGCTGGAACATGTGGCCAGTCCAATCCTACTTATCCTTCCTTCCCTTCCTGACAACACCCCTTGCTTAGGCATAGTACTGAGAATGCAGACTATTAGCAATCTTACAGGAGAAACTGAAACTCAGAGAGGAGAAGAGACTTGATAAAAAATCACAGTGATTAGTAGCAGAACGGAGACTAGAACTCAAGTCTTTTGACTCTAAATCCTGAGTTCTTTCCACTACTCCACTCAGATATGAGGTCAGACCTTGTTGATCCCTGGAAATCATCATACCCTTCCTGTTAAGCAAACACTGGAGCCATCTGAGGCTGGAAATTGTTATAGGTAGGACACAAGGACTGGGGGCCATGACCTCTTGGATCAAACTCACCTTAGCCAGACCTCCATGGTCAAGAAGCCATGCCTTCACTAAACGTCCAAAGGACAGATCCTGAGGATCAGGAAAAAAGGACAGGAATGTGGGTCAAAGGCCAAACAGGCCCCTGACAATCCATTCTGGCATGGCAGCAAAGAGCCCAGGCTTGGGAGTCAGGGATTTAGGGACAGCCCTAAATGTGCCTTGGCTGAATACCATCTAGCTGCATGAGCTCGTAGAAGCCACTTCCTTTCACTGGACCTCCGTTTCCTCCTCTGTAGAATGAGGTGAATTTGTCCGTGGAAACATAGGTTTAGAGCTGCAAGGGAACTTTAAAGTAAACCTGTAAATCATCTTCCTTTTACAGATGAGAAAAACATGAGGGCCAGACTTGTAAAGTGATTGGCCCAGAATCACCCAGCTAGGAACTGAAGGTAAGATTTGGCACTTGGTCCTCTGCCTCCAAATTCACTGTTCTTTCACTAGACCGTGTAGCTAACTCACAAAGATCTCTTCCACTTTGGCACTGGAAGTCAGCTATCACACAGAGACACACACAGACACACACACACACACACACACACCTCAAAATGGATCAAAATATGGTCATTTTGTCATGTTCACCATTTCACCAAACAGTCACAAACTATCATTGCAGCCTCATTTCTCATAATTCCCCAACCCACAGATTCTGGGCCAAGTCCTCAGCATCTGGCACCCATAACGGACCCACTTCTGCGTCTGTTTCTCTGCTTGAACCACTCGCATCCATGGAGTGTTTGTTTTTCCCTCTTCTTCCTCTTAAAACCTTTCAAGGCTCTGATTAAGATCTCCCCCTCCACCGCAAAGCCTAGCTTGACCACACCGGATCAAAGAAATGTAAATTCTCCCCTGAATCACAGCCTTTCTTAACTGTGCTGCCTTTGGACAATTAACACTGCCCTCTGATACTTGCTTGTAATATCATCTAAATGTTCATAGGCTGTCTTGTCTCCTCAGCTGGACTGTGAGCTTATGAGGGCAGAAGCAGCTGTCCTTCTCTGGATACCCCACAGAGCTTGGAAAGGGCCCAGGCATCAAATAGTCTCAATTTATATGAGTCACTTAGCAGAAGAGGGAGCAGGGGATAGTCAGCCAGTGGAGAGGGAGAGTGGAGTAAATCCCACCTTTGTCACTTATGACCTGTATGACCTGAGGCAAGTCATTTAACTTGTCTTGACCTCAGTTTCCTCACTTGTAAAGTGAGGGGATTAGAACAGGTGGCATCTAAGATCTTTCTATCTCTTAACTATGATCCTATGATTAGTGGAAAAGATGCAAGATCTGTTATTTTGTTATGCATAGGTTCAAAATTCATAGGACGTTAGACTTGGAAAATACCTTGGAACTTAGGACACAGAATATTGGAGCTAGAAAAGACCTCGGAACATCAAATGCTAGAGTTTGAAGTGTCGTCAGAACACAGAATGATAGAAGGAAAGTAGAGATCTCCTAATATGACCTGTCTTTTTATAAGTGGCACAGGTGTGAGTTGCACATACCCATAGTGGGTACATCCCCTGACACATGTGGACTTGTAGCAATAGCCTCTCACACCAGTTCATGGCTTGCCTTCCTTAAACCCATAGAAAGGGTATCCATTTATTATTTCTTAACTAGAAAAAGAGTATAGTGTGGTGCTATGATCAGACACCAGTCCAGTGGTCCCATCAAAGTCTCTGACAGGTGTGTGTGAAACATCCTCTCAATATGAAGGCACGAGCTGCCCACCCCAATGTCATGGTGCTTCAAATAGCCAAAAAACAAGAAAACCTCATTGACAAGATTCTGAATTCTAGCCTAGGATTTATTAAATATATAAAAACTATAAAATATGTAAAAAAATTTCAAAATTAATCTCTGTGGCCTCATCCACACCTGGAAAATGTCCTACTCCATCTCGATGGACTAAATCCATACAACTCAGGGGAACAGCATTCTGTAACCTCTCAGCCTACTTGTTCATTGAGGAAAAAATGGAAAAGAAATTAATTAGGTCTTCATTTGTTCCTATCACCCCCTACAAATCCTCCTATCCGTCTGAAGTCATAGGAAGGGGATAAGGGAAGAAGTTTATGTGAGTACGTATGTTCTGTATCCTGATCCCTAGAGTTTAGGCTGAGAGGCCAAGGGTGGCAAGAAGAAGAAGACCCATCTTCCCACTTGTGGTTCACCACTCCTTCATACTCCACATTGGCTGGCCGACTTGATACCCTATAATCTACTTCACCAGTGATGCTCAACAACATCACTGCTCCAGGTATGGATCTCACCTCTCCTATCTTGCTGTTTTTGATCCCCACAGGTAGAGAGGCTCAGGCAGCACCCCCTGGCAACCCAAGAAGTCCTATTGCCAAACCTAGCAGCACCTCACACATACTTCAGATAATTTCTGTAGCATAAAAAACCCATAAGCCTGATTCCCATGGTCAGTGGCTACTTGTCCCACACGGCAAGCAAAGACCTTCATTTCTACCTATCACAGATCTTCACCCTCTTACCTCAAAACGCCCTTACCTGGTGACTGCTTCCTTATATGTGTTGTCTTCCCCCATTAGAACATAAGCTTCTGGGGGAAAGAGGCTATCTCTTTTAAAAAAATATTTCTATTCCTCAGTGCTTAATGCAGTACCAGAGCACACAGTAAGCACTTAATAAATACTTTTTCATTTATTCATTTCATTCATTCACTCAAGGGCAAAAGAAGAAAGAAAAACAAGGAACTAGAAACCTGTCTCGGGTTCTGCCATTTCCCACGTTTCTATTTCCTCTTGAGGGAAATTTCTAGTGAAAGGGGGGAAAGGGTTATTGTCAAAATCCCCATTACCATCATCATCATCACCCCAAGGCCAAATATTTTCAATAAGAGGTTAAAGTGTATAGCACCAGTTCTGTATAGATAAGGACACTGAGCCCAGAGAAGTGACTTACTTCCCCAAAGTCAATTTGAAATTTTGTTCTCTAACGACTTTGTCCGCTAATCAGTGTCTCAGTCCCCTATTAGAGGACTTGCTCATTTTCCTTACTGGTCTCCTTTACAATAAATGGCCACTTCTGCCTCTCCCTACCTCCCATTCTTGGTTTCTTTTCCACGATCCCCCTCTGCAGCCTGGTGTCTCTTTGCTCCCTTTGCTCCCTTTGCACTCATAGGGAGTGTCCCTGTTTCTCATTAAAGTGACGCTGGATATTTTTGTCTCTCTGAGCACCATATTCTTTTGCCAACAAATAGTTTCAAATAGAAAAAATATGTCCAAAATTAAACTGGAAAATAGAAAATAAATATAAAAATGGGTTGAAGTGGTGCATGCTCTTCTTAAAGATGGCAGAGAAAACTTTTGGTACTCCTTCTCAACATCCCGCAAAAACAAGTCGAACTATTTGCTCTTTAGATCGGGCTTGTTCATTTTAAGGTGATTTTGCAGCCAGATCAGGTGTTCCCAGCTCTGCTCCAGACATCATTCAATCTACAAACATTTTGCAAAGCCCAACACCATTATTTTTCAATTACTTAACCTTGTAACAGGCCTGTGAGGTGGTTTGTATCAATTCATGTTATAGAGAGGGGAGAAGTGAGGCTCAGAGACAGCACTGACCCAAGGAGAAAGTAATCGGTGGGAAGTGATTTCATGGGTACTAAGCTGAAAAAATACCCCCCATAGCTCCTTGCTAATGCCTTGAATTCTACTGGTAGAGCTTCGTTTTATTTGTCCTCGTTGCCCTCTTAAATAGCAAAGCCGGAGGAGAGCAAGGTCATAAAACCGAGGAGAGCAGAACTAGAATGTCCCTTAGAACGCAGAACAGGATGGCAGAACTCAGAGGGCTTGTGGCACATAAAATGCAGCTTGAGCTGAGAGGCACCTTAGGACTTAGAATTTTTTTTTAATTAAATGTTTTGTTAAAACTTAATGCTGAACATCAATGCTGCCAATAATACTTGCTTAGTACTTTATATTTAAATAATCTCATTTCAACACATGAAGTATCATAAGAACTTTAAAAGTCCCCATCAGGACTGTTCATTCATCCTCATTTACTTTTCCTCTTATATGACCACACTTACAGTGTATTCCGTTCTTCTTGTTCTGGCTTTTATTCTTTGTATTATTTTTATAGGATGATAGGGTTTTACAATCATACAAGTAGAGCCGGAAAGGACCTCAGAAGTCGTAGTCCAACCTCCTCACTGTTGACAGATGAAGAAACTAAGGTTCAAGAAAGGTTAAATGATACTCACAACCACTTCCCACGATCCCAGAGATGGGAGATGTATTTAAATCCTCTGGGTCCAGAGGATTTTTTTGCATTCCTTATCCTTGCTAGTAACAAGGAAATTACAATATTTCATTACACAAATGCACAACAATTTATTTAACCACTATCCCCTTCATGGACGGTTAGGATAGTTTCACTTTTGTTGCAATTACATTTAATGCAAGTGGTTCATTGGGTAGAGCCCTGGACCTGGAGTCAGGAAGACGAATTCAAACCCAGTCTTGGATACTTACTAGCTATGTGACCTTGGGCAAGTCATTTAACCTGCTTGCCTTAGTTTTCTCAACAGTAAAATGGGGGTCATAATAACACCTACGTCTCAAGATTGTGAGGATTGGCTGAGATGATATTTGTGAAGTGCTTGGCACAATAGATGCTTAATAAATGCTGATTTCTTTCATTCTTATGAAGATCTTTGAAAAAGTTTTTGTTTTTGCTGTATTTTTTTATAGAATTTCCAAGCTACATTTCCAACAATGGAATTGCTGGTCAAAGTGTATGTTTATTTTTTTTACTTTACTGTACACTGACATTGCTCTCTAAAAACAATTCTACACGGTTTGTAATTCCACGTTGTTTCTCTACAGCTTTGCCTGCAATGAATTTGAGCGTTTATTTTTGTCGGTTTTACAGGCCTTAAGTGACACCTCAAAGTTAGAACATAACTTTTTAGGGATTTTAGAACACAGGGTGTCAGAGCCAGAAAGAATCTTAGAGATCATTAAGTACTCATTTCACAAATGGAAACTGAGGCCTAACTGGTGAGTATCTGAGACAGGATTTGAACCCAAGTCTGTCCTAATTCCAAGTGCTCAGTCTCTATCCACTACACCACCGTATCTGAATTCCATAAACTTAAGGTTGTGTCTCATGTTTACAATGAGCCTCTTGGCACTGTGTCTAAGGCACAGCTCTAAAACGGGCAAGTCCTTCCTAAGCGGGTTCTCAGCTCTTCCACAGACACCAGTGGCCCAGATATCCACAGCCAGCTGGGCCAACAGGTGGTCCTTGGAGGAAAGCCAGATAGGTACAGACGGTATCAATTAGACCACCTACCATATATCACAGCATATAAGTCAGCCTTTGAAGGTACAAATCAATCCTCCCTCAAAACTGAGTTTGACTCACGTCTGGACATAGGGAAAGCTCCACCCATCGCAGCTTTGTTCATTTTGTTGTTGTTATTCTGTCATGTTGACTCTTGGTGACCCTGTGGACCATACCATGCATGAGATTTTCCTGGCAACAATACTGGACTGGCTCGCCATTTCCTTCTCCTGTGGATTAAGGAAAGCAGAGGTTAAATGACTTGTCCAGGGTCACAAAGCTAGTAAGTGCCTAAGGCCACATCTGAACTCAGGTCGTCCTGACTGGAGGCCCAGAGCTCTAGTCGCTGAGCAGCCCAGCTGCCTCCTTGCTCATTTAGGGCTGCCTGATAAATACCTGTACTTGACTCCCTGCTGCCTCTCCCTGGGTAGCCTGGATCCTTGCATAGTGAGGATTTCAGCAGCTGTCTTCAAGGAGGAGCCACTTAAACAAGTGAGGGAAAAAAGAAAATCACCATCAATTTAGCGCTTTCTACGTGTCAGGTACTGTATGTACTAAGCCCTCTTTTTAATTTAATTTTAATTTTTTACAAGTATTATCTCATTTGATTTTCACAACAACCATCAGAGGTAGATGATATTATTACCCCTGTTTTACAGCGTAGGAAACTGAGGCATGCAGTGCTTAAGTGATTGTCCATGATTGCACAGCTAGCGAGTGTCTGAGGTCATGTTTGAACTCCTGTCTTCCTGACTCTGGGTCCTGTGTTCCATCCACGGCACCACCTAACCTACCTTCCTCTGACACTGGATTGGTAAGGAAAGGGGCAAGGATGAAACTGAGTGACCCATATTTGTACTGTGGTTTATAAAGGAAGAGAGCTCATGCTGATCTTTACCCAACGGCAATCACTTAATTTTACTGTGGATCAATTACTCTGAACACAGCCAGGATCTGTCTGCATCAGGGTTCCTAGTTCCCTGCCTATTGCAGCCCCCTCCCTGGGAAAGGACTCTGATAACCAGGGAAGCCTATGAGCAGCAGTCAAAGTCCTGGCCTAGGAGTTGGATGCTATTGTGACTCCTAGCCAAAGGTCACACCTGCTCTGTGTGACCTTGGTCGTATCACCGTTTGTCTTCACTACAGAATAAGGATCATAATAGTTGTGCTGCCTACCCACAAGGTCATCTTGAAGGTCAAAAGAGGCAACATATGCACACAAGTCACTGAGCACACCTTAAAGCAGCTATGGTCAGCTGAGCAAGTAGATGGTACAGTGGATAGAGTGCTCGGCCTGGAATCAGGAAGACCCGAGTTCAACTCTGGCCTCAGACACTTGCTAGCTGCATGACCCTGGTCAAGTCACTTGACCTCAATTGCAAAATGAGGAAAATAATAGCACCTATCTTCCAGAGATGTTGTGAGTTAATGTTTGTAGTGCTTAGCATGGTGTCTGGCACTAGATTGGCTAATATTATTAGCTTTATTATTGTTCAGTTCAATTCAATATTTGCTTAGTGCCTGTTATGTGCTAGAAGCTGCACTCAGGTTACAAAGACAAAAATATAAACAATCCTGTCTAGGGGCAGCTAGGTGGTGCAGTGAATAGAACACTGGCCCTGGACTCAGGAGGACCTGAGTTCAAATGCAGCCTCAGACACTTGATACACTTACTAGCTATGTGACCTTGGGCAAGTCACTTAACCTCAATTGCCCTGCCTTCCCCCCTCCAAAAAAAAAGGCAAAAAAGAAAAAAAAAAGGAAAACCTAACAATCCTGTCTTCAAGGAACTTTGACTTTATCCTAATAATCAGAACGTCTAAGGCTCCACCCTGCCAAAAAAATATTTCCTTGTCTTTGAACCCAGAAAGAGATAACAAAATCCAGCAGAATCACCAAATATTCTGTTGCAATGGTTCTCAACCTTCCTAATACCACAACCCTTTAATACAGTTCCTCATGTTGTGGTGACCCCCAACCATAAAATTATTTTCGTTGCTACTTCTTAATTGTAATTTTGCTACTGTTATGAATCGTAATGTAAATATCTGATATGCAGGATGTATTTTCATTGTTACAAATTGGACATAACCCACAGGTTGAGAACCACTGCTTATTGGGAATGGACCTTAGAACACAGAATGTCAGAACTGCCAAGGACTTCAGATAGTGAAGAGAGAACATCAGAGCAGAAGGAGGCCTTAAAACACAGAACATATGATAGAACTGGAAGGAACTTTAGAGAATCATTATGTCAGATTAAAAACCATATCAAATGAAGCTCAATGGAAGGAACAGATATTTCTGCTGCCTCACTCTCTCCCACGCCCCCCAAATCGTCCTGGAGGATTCTGCCCCCACCCCTTGCCAATCACCCATCCTCCAGCAGGGGTCCTCTGGAAATTACACCTACTTACTCAGCCCAGCTCCTCATGTGGTTCCAATTTGGGTGATTTGCAGCACCTGGAGCCTCAGTGCTAATCAACTCCAGTGTTGTTAATACCTTGTAAATCTGCCCCATTAAGCAGCAACACGTGCTCTGACTTTGCCTCTGTTGTAATTGAGGTTTCTGTTTTAATTAGAGGAAACCGCCTGAGGCCTAAACCATGAGCTACTAACAACAGTTATGAGCTGGCCCCAAATAGCCACACTCCCACCCCCAACCCCGGAGCTCTTCCCTCTGGGAGGGAGGCTCCCGGAGGGAAGCAGAAGGTCCAGCTCTTTGAATTATGGAACCTCAAACTCATAGAATAATGGCATCTGAGAGCCATGTAGATCTCAGATATCATTTTGTGACTAACCTCTGGCCCCACATGGGAATCAACTTTACTGCATACCTGATGGGTGGTTACCCAGCCTGTGCTTGAAGACTTCCAGTGACAAGGATCTCATTGCCTCAGACAGCTTGTTCCTTGGTTGATAGGAAGTTAGTCCTCATATGGTGATACAATCGATGTCCCGGTAATTTTATCACATTGACTCATAGTTCTGAAGCCAAACAGAACAAATCTGCTCCTTTCCCCATGACATCCTTTCAGATGTTTGAAGACAGCTCTTCAAGCAAAGGCTGAATAACTGTTTGTGAGGTTTATTGCAGAGGACTCATGGTGCATGGAAGGGTTAGACCACATGACTTCTGAGGGTCCAATTCTAACTTTAAGATGCCATGAGGTTTTTTTAAGTGACCATTCTCAATTATTCATGGCAACTCCAGGCCTAAAAATATGAAGGAGCAGAAAAGCCCCAAACCTCCATTTCAAGGGCACTAGAATTTCTAATTATAGTGGGTTTTAGGAGAATATCAAAATGAGTTTGTCTTACAAAGGGCTCAACTGACTCAAGGGCAAGGCAATGTAGCTGAAGCAACAAGGCACCCTGAAGGAGACACAAGAGGCAGCATGGGAAAGTCAAGACCACGGCCACTGCCTTGATAGCCACCTCCCTTCAGACCCTGATGGAGGCAGCCCAGGACCTGAATTTAGGAACCTCAGGGAGCACGGTGACTTCAGGGAGCACGGTGACTTCTGGATGACTGAGCTTGCTTCCAGCCCAGCCCCTGTGGCTATCATCCAGGGAATCAATCCTGGTGGTGACACCATGGTTTCTGTGGATGCAAAACACTATGGATTCCCTCCACCTCCTCCTCAGTAGCCATAGCTACCAAAGACCTCAAAAAGAAAGTCCTGAGAGCATTGTCAGATGGTCCCCCATCAGAAATGGATATGGTTTTATCAGTGGAAATAAGATTAAATAGCATTTACATAGCATTCCCACTTGTTTTGTTGCTGCCCACTAAAGTTTTCATGAGACTTTTCCATTTGACTTGATCCTGAAACCTCCTATGTGTGTTGTTGGCCCACAATTGGAATGTGAGCTCCTTGACAACGGGGAATGTCTTACTTTTCTCTTTGTATCTCCAAAACTTGGGATTGTGCTTAGCATATATTAAGTGATTAATAAATCATTCATTCATGATAGGGGGTACAAAAGATAACTATTTTTTCTGTACTCATCTCCTAATTGTCTGACTGCATAAAGATAGGGCGATTATCTTTAGCAGTTCAACAGTAGTGTGGAACACCGGCTAGCCTCATATGGATCCTCAGATCGGAGACATTCCATTTGGGCTGACCACGGAAGCCCAGGCCTCTGACAAGTCAGATGTTAGAGTTCTTTCTCTCCTTTCCCCATCCTCTGGGTCTCTTAAAGAAGCAAGGGTAGGTATAATCGAACAGCTCATATTTCTTTAGAACTTTACCATTTGTAGCATATTTCCCTCATGATGGTCTCATGAATTAGACAGTGACGGCATTGTCTCCATCTTACAGAGTAGAAAACTGGGGTACAGAGAGGGGAATTGGCTTGCCAAAAGTTATTTTTTATACGTGTGTGTGTGTGTATATATGTGTGTGTGTGTATGTTTGTATATAAGTATGTATTGTGTATCTATGTATGTGTATATACATATATATGTATAACTTTATGTATAATACATGTAGATTATATATAGCATTGTGTGACTATAGATCATATATGACACTATATACACACTTTACATACATATACATAACCTGCTAAGCAGCAGAGTTGGGACTTAAACTCAGGCCTTTTGACCCCAAGCCCAGTGGTCTTTGTGGCCCTTGACTGCTAATAAATTAATGTTCTCTCTAGTTTAGTTGATATTTGGGTTAACAACTCCCTGATCTTATAAACCTAGGCTCACCAACTACTGGGTATTGTAAACTCCCTATTATCCAGGTGCATTCTATCAACTGGAATTCTATATTAGATTTTTACAATGCCTTTGACCCCAGGGATAATATATACACAATATACCCCAAGGAAGTCAAGGACAGAAAATTCCCATATAGGGCAAAAAAGCAGTACTTTTGTAGTAGCCAAAAAAATGAACAAACCCTATAAAAGAAATAGATATCTATCAATTAGGGAAGGACCGAACAAATTGCCATCTATAAGATGAATGCGATGGAATGCTATCATACTGTCAGAAATGTTGAATATAAGGAAGTCAGAGAAACAAGAGAAACTGAGTCAAGTGGCGTTAGTAGAATGAGGAACGACAATTATGATAGCAGAAATATAATTAAAAAGCACACTAAAAACAATCAGACTCTCATTAATTGTAATGATCAATCTTGGGTTCAGAGCATGGGTAAAAAATAACTTCTTCCTGTAGGTAGAAAAGTTGGGGGAACTACGGATGCAGAATGTGGTACATACTATCAAATTCTATAACTATGTTGGTTGGTTTTGCCTAAAGGTATTTCTTTATTATAAGGAAAGGTCCGATGATGGAAGTATTTATGGGAAATGACTGTAAGATATTTTTAAGAAGGCATCAGAAAAACTTAAAATATGTTTAGAGACCCTGCCATTTACCCTAGGTCACACAGAAAGTCAGTGAGAATTGGCACTCAGATCCAGGTGTCTAAATTTTCCCAGAATACTGCCCTTTCTTCCATACCACTCTGCTTTTCTTCATATCTCAGTTTCCTGACAATTAGTAACTCCTCTATGGAATATATGGAAACTCTCTATTAACCAAGATATTGCATTAACTAGAAGCACTTACCCTAGGCAGGCCAGAGAGCAAAGAATTTACCCTTTCTGGTTTTTTGCTTAGGAATCTTTAAAACGTTATATTAAATCATGCTAAATATTATGGCATTTGGTTTCGCAATCAAATAATTTGATTTGGATTTACAAGTGGAACTTTTATTTCTTGATGACTTCTAGATGTTATGGTGTATTTATACTCTCCTCTCGTCTGTCATTTCCTCCTGTACTGTTCTCCCTGTAATACCCTAGAGTCTGGAAACCATGATTAAAATCCATCTCAGCTGTCAATCACACAGCTCCTCCAGGCTTAACTGAAGTGATCTCTCAGGTCTGTCCTGTCCATGTCTGATGTGCTTTATTCAAAAATCCCTTTCAGTTCTGACATCCTAGGTTCTAAAGTTCCTTTCAAAGCCATTAATCCCTTCATTGATTCAATTAACATTTCTTAAATAACTCCAATGCTCAGAGCACTCAACTTCGGCTGGAGAAGGTACAAAATGTAAATAAGACACAGTCAGAACTGGAGAGTTGGACAGGGCTTCAGAGGCCACTTAACCCAGTCCATACACAAAAAAAGGAATCCTCACCTGATTGTGGTTCTCCAGTCTCTAACTTCCAAGTAGGTTTCCAATTCCGCCTTTGGACAACTTTCATTGTCAGGAGGATTTTGCTGGCATCAAGATTAAATTTGCTTCCTTGAAATTTCTACCCAAGCTGCTTCTGGTTCTGCTGTTACTTTGAAGTAGCCAACCAATCAACAGTCATTTCTTAAGCACTTACCATGTGTCAAACATTGTGCTTAGAAAAAAATGAAACCAGACCCTGCCTTCAAAGACCATATACTATACTCTAATGGGGGAGACAACATGTACCTATAGAGGTACATACATGGCACATACAAAGTAGATACAAGACGACCTTAGAGAAGAAAAGCTTCCCGAAAAAGGTAGCAGCTGTGCTTGCAGCAAGTCAAGGATGCTGAGAGGTGGAGGGTGAGGAAGGAGAGCATGCCAGGCACTTGGAGAATGGCAGAAGTCAGCACAAAAGCTCAGAGATAGGGGTTGGGAAATCAGGTTTGAGGAGCAGCGAGAAGGCCAGGATAGCTGGATTGTAGAGTGCAGAGAGGGGAGTAATGTAAGAAGACTGGAAAGGGAGGAAAGGGCCAGGTTGTAAAGAGCTTTGGATGTCAAACAAAGGGATTCATTTTGGATCTTAAAAAAGTAAATTAGAGCTACAGAAATTTATTGAGTTAGGGAGGTGATTTGGTCAAGTCATTGCTTTAGGAAAAATCACTTTGGCAGCTGTATTGAGGATGGATTGGAATAGAGAGAACTCTGGGCTATTACAATAGTTCATTTAATAAATGATGGGGGCTGTGTGAGTGGAGAGAAAGGAACATTCATAAGAGATGTTATAGAGACAGAAATGACAAGATCTGGCCAAAGACTGGCTATATGGGGTGAGTGAGATAAGGAGACAAGGATGATACCAAGGTTGCAGACCTAAGGGACCAAAGAACAAAATGGTACCCCAACAGTTATAGGAATGTTCCATAGAGGAATCAAACCGAATGAAACTAATCTCTCCTCCACACAACAGCCCTTACTTACACACCTTACCTGACCAGAACAGAACAGTCTAGTTGAGGTCTGACAAGGACAAAGGACAGTGGGATAACCACCTTTTTATTCTGGGAAGACATGACTCCCTTAATGAAGCCCAGGAGCATTTTAGCTTTTTTTGTCTGACACATCACACTGCTGACTCATATTGAGCTTATAGTCCACTAAAACCTTCAGATCTTTTTCAGACAAACTGCCATGTAGCCTTGCCACCTTCTTATACTTGTGAAGATGTGAAGATGATTAAAGACTTTGTTATTCTCTCTCTCTCTTTGTCTTTCTCTTTCTCTCTCTCTCTCTCTCTCTCTCTCTCTCTCTCTCTCTCTCTCTCTCTCTCTCATAGTTCTCTTCTAGTTCAAAATCCTATGATTTTAAATGTGGACTGTTGGATTACTCCAGTGGTTAGTTGAAGTTTTGGATAAACCAGATGTGGGTCAATACCGAGTTTCTGGGAAAACCAAGGGATGAGGAAAGTGGAGTGAAAGGGGCTTACAGAAGAGATATCACAGACACAAAAATGAGATTTGAAAAAAAAACTTCTTTATCTCCCCAAACTGCTTCCATCTCCTAATTTCCCTGTTTCTCCAATATTCTTCCAGTCACTCATACTTGAAATCTGTGCTAATCTTCAACTTTCTCACCTATCTCAACTGCCAAAGCTGATCAATGTCCAAATCCTATTAACATTACCTGCCCAGTATCTCTTGCATCTGTCTTGCCCTTGGCCCTCATACCCTGTATCCCACAAATTCAGGTTTCATTGTTGTTATTTGTCCTTTGTACTTGAAGAGGACCAACGGTATCATGATGCTGGGATCAAGGTACAGTGTGTCCAATACAAGCTCCAAAGCATCTACCACAGGTTGGACACAAATTAGCCCATTTGAACATTTGGGATGAAGACATCTCTAGATTTGTACATCTCACATTTTCGTTTGTGCTATTCCAATTCTGCTTTGTTTGTAGAGCACAGCACCTTCTTTCATGCAGGCACACCATGCTGGGTGGTCCTGTGCTACTGTCTCCCACATCTCACAGCTGACACTAAAGCTCTTCAGAGAGACCTTGAGAGTGTCATTGTACTGCTTATTCTGACATCCGTGTGAGCACTTGCCTGGTATGGGTTCTCCATAAAATAGTCTGTTAGATTAATGTATATTTGCCATTCGAGCAACATGACCAGCCCATCAGAGTAGTGCTCTCTGCAGTAGAGGTTGGATGCTTGGCAGTTCGGCTTAAGAGAGAATTTCACTGTCTGGTACCCTGTCTTGCCAGATGACCTTCAGAATCCTCCTAAGACAATTCAAATGGAAATGGTTCAATTTTTTGGTATGGGGCTAGTAGACTGTCCAGGTTTCATGGGCACACAACATTATAGTCAGGACAATGGCTTTGTAGACATTCAGTATGGTAGACAGCCTAGTACTTCTCTCCCACATTTTCCTTCAAAACCTCCCAGAGTTTGAGCTGTGATTCAGACAAAGCTCTGACAAAGCCTGCATCAAGCTCATCATCTATGTAGCTTTCATTACTTCTCATCTGGACAACTACTATATATTCCAATATCTCCTCCTCCTCCTGTCCAAAACTCACCATTACCTATTGAGTAAGGTCCAAGCCCCTTAGCTTAGTGTTCAAGCCCTACCCCACCACCAGCTATCTCCACCCACTCCTGCAACCACTCCTCCATGCACAATGTACTCTAACAAAATTGGACTACTCGCTGTCCCTTCTACCTACTCATTGCTTTCTCATCTTCTTGTCTTCTTGTTCCTCCATTCGGAATCATGGAATGTCAGAGCTAGCAGGGATCTTAGAGATTATCTTGACCCTCACTTTACAGAGAAACTGAAATAATCTTTACGTGTATCAAATTGGCACAGGTGCTTTTTAAAAATGGAAACATACAGAAAAAAGAGAAATAGACATAATTACTAAAACAATGTAAAGAAAAACAACACTAAAGGGAAACGGAAGTGAGGGCAATTAGAAGGAAAAATCTTGGTCCTGCAGAAGAAAGGCTATAACTTACAGTGTGCTTCCAGTGGAAGGGTTGAGAATTGCAGGAGCTGAATGTGGCCAACACCAAAACCTTGTTGTTTTGTCAGTAAGAAATGCTTACTTGTTTTTCTTTGTTATGTGGCAAGGCTGGGGTGGGGTTGGCGGGAGTATATCTGGAAATGAGTAGCATATTTTAAAAAACAAACAAAAGATATCAATTTTTAAAAGAAGAAAGGATGAGACAGAGAAAAGGAAAGAAAAAGGCAAGGAAGAGAAGGAGGGAGAAAAGAGAGAAAAAAGAAAAAGGCAAGGAAGGAAAGAAGGAAGGAAGGAAGGAAGGAAGGAGAGAAGGAGGGAGAAAGGGGAGGAGAAAGAGGAAGGCCCTGAAAGTTTAAGTGACTTGCCCAGACTCGCACAAGAATCAAGGAGAAAAGTGTGGATTCTCACCCAGGCTTATGGACTCTAAATACGATGTTCTTTCATCTATATATACTACATTACCTGGAAAGCCCTATTCCATCTGTCTCCTTTGTGGCCAACACTTTCTCTCCTACCTGCCTATTGAAATTTTACCCATCCATTAGGGCTCAGATCAAATGCCATCTTCTCCAGGAAGTTTTCCCTGATTCTACCAATCACAGATGATGTTTTCTTCCTCCAGCATTACATAGAACATCATACGTGTCTTTTATTTTTATTATGTTTGAGTCTGTCATCATTATTGTATAGTATTGTATATTTGTGCATGTGCTGTATCTTTCTACAGGTTTGGGGCTCCAAGAAGACAACAGATCTTATTTATCTTTGTATCTTAGATATAAGTATAGAAACATAACTATAGAGGTACTTAATAAATGATTATTGAGTTAATATAATGTTCTCCATGAAACCCTTTGATTCCTCCCAGCTAAAAGTGTTCTCCTTCTTCTAAATTAACAGTACATTTATATGCCTCATTCATTTGCCGTGTTTTATTTTATGTTGTTGTTAAATATAATAAGGCAATAGAGAGGTTAATATAGCATTTTATTGTTTACAAAACTCTTTATGCATTATCTGATTGAGCCTCTCAGCAACCCTCAGAGGCAGTTATTATCATTACAGTTATACCATCCTCTATGGGCTGTTTTCCCAACTCCTGCTCACATTGGCAGATTGGGACCCCAAAGGGCAACTGACCTCCTCTAAAGGTTAGGGTTAACCCTGAAGGTGATTAGAATTTCTAACACTGTAGGTTCTAAGCCCCTATGTAGTACATTATCAATCAATCAGTATAATTCTATTAACTTTTAGAAAAAGGATTTACTAAGAACACATAGTAATAAGAGCAGTTATCAATACAACCACGTCAAAACTGGGGGCTCACTCTCTCCTAGCACATATGAGGTCTCTGGAAAGAGTGTTCTTCAAACATAAAATTAAAAGGCAGTGGGGCATAAATTTAAGAAGCACGCCTAGCTAAAGGGTACCGGCAAACTACTGATCTTGCAAGTCTTTTTTCTCCCTTCGTGGAGTCTTCATGAGACAAAGGGGAATAGCTTTGGGAACTCTGAGGAGCATTCTTTGGAAACTAGCTGAACAAAGTGTGATGTGTAAATGCACTGGAATAATTTTGTGCCATAAGAAAAAATTGACTATAAGGAATTTGGAGAAACATGGGAAGACTTTTTTGAACCAATACATAGCAAAGAAAACATAATCAAAAGAATAATAGACATAATTACCAAGACAATGTAAAGAAAAAACAACCCTAAAAGGAAACTAAAGTGAGAGTAATTGGTTCACAGAACAGAGGATGTCTTATAGTGTGCCCCCAGTGGAAGGACTAAGAATTGCAGGAGCTGAATGTGGCCAACATTGATTCTTCATTGTTTTGTCAATAAGTGATGCTTTATTGTTTTTCTTTGTTAGGAGGCAAGGTTCGGTGGGGGTTAAAGCATATCAGAGTTAGATGTAACTCTCATTTGGGCCCTGAGTCTCAATCTCTATTTTGCAATTCTCTCCAATGCAAGGGATCTAAATTCTTAAGCCTCTGTCATTGTGGGGTTGCTGTCTTTTTACATCCTTTTAAAAGATGCTTCCTCTGCAACTGGCCAATGTAACTGTCTCTGCTTGTTAATAGGATCTTTGATGCCTTCTCTGAGCTTTCAAAGTTCAAAAGATCATAAACTGGTCCATCTTTGGACAGGACAATTCCATTCTTTTTTTTTATTTGATTTTAAAAATCTTTTTACATTTTTAAACATTTATTTATTTTTAGTTTACAACATTCAGTTCCATGAGGTTTTGAGTTCCAAATTTTCTCCTCCTCCCTTTTCTCCTCCCTCCCCCTCCATGGTGGCATATAATCCAATATAGGTTCTACAAACACCTTCACATTAAACATTAGTCAAGTTGTAAAGAAGAATTACAGCCAATGGAATAAACATAGAGGAAGAAGAAACAACATGAAACGAAAAAGAGAGAAGGAAATTTCGAAGTCTGGGCAGACAGCTAAGAAATTTCTGAAGTCTGAAGTTCTAGGATTGAGTGGGGAGCAATGCATTTAGTGGAAGAGGAAGAGAAAGAGAAAGCAAGTCTCTTAGAGAGGAAAAAGGGGCATAGCTAAGAGAATTTGGTGTCACCTGGGGATGGTGATGGCCATAGGCCCAGGAAAGAGACAGGCCTTTTTTCTGATTTCTCTAGCAGCTAGGTGGTGCAGGAAATAGAACCCTAAACCTGTAGTCAGGAAGACCTGAGTTCAAAGTCAACCCCACTTATTATCTTTGTGAGCCTGAGCAAGTCACATAACCTCTATCTGCCTTAGTTTCTTCAATTGTAAATATTTTCTCACACTGCCTCTCATTCGCATTTTCCATGTAACATTAAATAGTTCACCCAAAGAGGCAACTCAGTGGTTCAGTGGATAGAACACTGGGTCTGGAGTCAGGAAGATCTGAATTCAAATCGGCCTCAGATACTTACTAGGTGTGTGACCCTGGGCAAGTCACTTAACCTGTTTGTCTAATCCACTACAAAAGAAAGTGGCAAACCACTCCAGTATCTTTCCCAAGAAAACCCCATGGACAGTATGGTCACAAAGGGTTGGATTCAGCTGAATGACTGAACAACAACAGAAGGTCACCCATAATCACACAAATGGTGAGTTTGGGAGGTGAAATTCAAACCTAGCTCCAATTTAGCAGTCTTTCTACTCCACTCCATTCTTTCTCCATCCAAGCACGTGCCATATACTTCCTACATGATCATAACACCCAAGGGCAGGAAAGGTTTGGAGAGTTTGGGAGTCAGGAGTGGTTTCTATTTTTGACACTTGCTAGCTGAATGACCCTGGGTAGGGTATTGCATATCTTTGAGCCTCAGTTTCCTTATCTGTAAAATGAGGGTAACAGTACCTGTACTACCTAATGCAGCTCACTGAGTGGTTGTAAAGAAGGTGCTTTGAAAAACTGAAGGCACTCTTGATCATTTTAATTGTTATTATAATTTCTCCATATATCTCCCTCCATAACAAAGATGGGCCTAAGAGAATCACTCTGGTGTCAGGGAAGAACATTGAGGCTGGAGGAAGGAGAGCTGGGGTTGAGTCTTAGCCTTCGACCTTCCCTGCTGTGTGGGCTACTTCACTGCCTGAGCCTCAGTCTCCCTATCTGTAAAATGGAATGGTGATACCACTGCTTTCTTCCCAGGACTGTTATGGAGAAAGCATGGGTTTATACTTGGGAGTCCTAGAGAAATATGAACATCACACATAGTGGGTATCCAATGATGTTTATTTCATTGTTGAAATTGTTAAACTTCCATTTTTCTTTTTTTAAATTTTTTATTCAGTTTAAACTTAAATACAAAACAAGAAAAGAAAAGAAAAAGAATATTTCCATGTACACAGCAGAATATGAGAGGATTCAATATAAAACAATAAGTTTTCATTTCTCGAAAACCTGTGTAATAAATCCTACACACTGTTTTCAGAGCTACCCAACTTTTCTGCACATCTTTCTAGGTTTTGTTTTGTTTCCTGATGTGTACTTTTTATTTTATCTTTTTTCTCTCCCTCTTCCACGACTCCCCCACCCTAGAGGAGGCTACAATTGAACGCAAATATATGTACATATACCCATATATCTATAAATACACACACACATACACACATACATGTATGTAAGACTATACCAGAGGTGGGGAACCTATAACCTTGAGACCACATGTAGCCCTCTAGGCCCTCAAGGGTAGCCTTTTGACTGAATCCAAACTTCTCAGACCCAAATTTCAGTGGGTTAAGGGGTGCAATACTCTGACTGGTTGTCCCTTCCAACAGTAGTGACTTGGCTAATGAGGTAGAGTAATAAAGCCCAATTCTGCATATTCACTTTACTGGAGCAGCACACACCTGTTTGCAAAAGGAACTGAGAAAGTAGCTGTAGGGAGTTACAGTCTGGCAGATTTGGGTTCTAGCATGAGGAAAACTTGTCTCACTATTAAAGAAATCTAAAAACAAAGCAAGGGGCCTTAGGAGGTAGTGAGCTCCTCTCACTGAGGCTGGGCTGCCACTTTATCAGGGATGCCGTGGGAGGGATTCCTGCTCACACAGGAGTATATACCTGTAGTTCCTAGGGTATGAGGTTAGAAATTACCTTAGAGGCCCGTTAGTCCAGCCCTCTTATTTAGCTGATGAAAACCTGAGGCCCAGGACAATGAAATGAGTTGCCCAACCTCCCTGGCTCAAAGGCAGCTGAGTCAGGATCTGATCTTAGGTCCTCTGACTTCAAATGTGGGGATTTTCTTTTTAAACAGAATATCTGGCACATAGCAAACATATGCATCTATCTGCCTATCCTTCTATTTATCTATCTGTCTGTCTTCCCCATCTATCCATTTATCCGTCTAGCCTCTTATCTATATCTATCTACCTACCTATTTATTCACCTGTCTATCTATACATTTATTTATCTACACATCTATCTTTTCATTTATCTACCCATCTATCCATCCATCTACCCACATATCAATCCATTTATCTATCTACCTATCTATCCATTTATCTACCATCTATCTTTCTATCATCAATCAATATATCTATCTACCCACCTACTTATTTACCAATTTATCTATCTACTCATATAGCTATCCACCTATTTATCTCTATCTACTTACCTACCTATTTATCCATTCGTCTGTCTACCTACCTACCTGTCTACTCATCTATCGATCTATCTGTCTGTTTACCTTAACTGTTAATGTTAAACTCTTATGGA
>CM053581.1:266649946-266748560 GCA_028627135.1 Pseudochirops cupreus | reverse complement strand
ACATTGGGCATCCTCTCCACAGGAACCAGTGAATGCATGCTTACACAGCATGTGATCAGGGACCATGCAAGGAAGGTATAGGAAATGCACTTGAAGGAACACATACTCCAGAAATACATTTGACCAGGACACCAACCTAGAGGGCACATATGAAGGGGCAGATACAGCCAAAAGGCACAAGTAGATGAACCAAATCCTAACATTGCAGAGCCACTGAGGTCCTCTGGTGATGTCATCACACTGCCCTCTGCTAGAACACTGCTCTCCACCAAGCACTGACATCTATGCTGGATGTTTTATCTCCTCTTTCCACAGGGTGATGACTGTCTTTATGGTTGTAAAGATGCTCTCTGCTCTATCAGTAAGGAAGTCTTTCCCTGATAAAGGCAGGCTACCCCTTTTAATGTGGAGCTAAGACTTATGAATCAGCATACCCTGTCATATAGTTAACAAAAATTGGCAGAATCCCCTAAGGATAATATTCAGTCTACTGTTTATAACACTTTACTTTTGACTTGGCCCTTGGTTCAAGATAGCTATCTGATTTGGGGTTAGAAAGTTCTTCTTCATGCTTGTTAAATCCTTAGTTGTCAGTCTACATTCCCCAAAAGGCATTTTGGGGGATTCTCCTAAACAAAACTCCAAAGGAGCTATGTGGTGCCTGGAGTGAGAAGGTTCCTCTCCCATATTACTCACTGATTGGCATGCAAATGGTCTCTCTGTACTTGCATCAAATCTAAATCTTTATTTCTGCAACTTTTAGACATTGCTCCTAGTTCTAGGCATGCCTAGAGAGTACATAGTGTTCCAGGCATACAAGTGGTCCTAGTTCCATTTTTTTAGAACCAAGAAGATCAAGGCTAATTCTCCTTCTTTGTTACAATTTCTCAAATACTTGAAGACAACTATCACCTTGCTCCAAGTATTTTCATCTCCAAGTTAAGCATCCCCAGACCCCCCAGGGTCTTGAAAACAGGTGTCTACAATAAATACAAATTAAACAAATATTTCTTAAGCACCTACTATGTTCAGCACAATGTACTAAGCACTGAGAAAGATAGAAATTTTAGATAAGAAATAGTCCGGGCCCTTGCAACAGTTAGTTCAGTAGGTTGATGAGACACTAACACAGATAATTAAAATAACATAGATAACTAAAATCTATAATACTGCACGATTGGTACAATAAAGAGGCACCAAAAAAAGTGTTATATGGAGTCCAAACACAAAATGTGTTATATAGGTCAATAGATTACAAACAAAGATATACTAGTAAACATTTAACAACTGGTTCTTGGGGTGGGAGGGAATGGGGGGCAGAAGTAGGATGGGATGGAATTTACTTACAACACACTTTTAAATTTATTATTAACATTTTCTCCAACACTTTCTTAAGTCTAGACAATCAGTGAAACAATAAATCAAGGTCTGATTTGTAGTATTTATGGATTTCTAAGAGGTAGTTCAGTGAATAAAATTCTGTGTCTGGCCCCAGAAAGACCTGAGTTAAAATCTGGCCTCAGATACTAGCTAACTGTATGACCCTGGGCAAGTCACTTAACTTCCATTTGCATCAGTTTCCTCAACCGTAAAATAACTGGATCATAATAGTACCTACCCCCCAGGGTTGTTGTAAGGATCAGATAATAAAATATTCGTGACAAGTGCTTGGTATAGTGCTTGGCATATGGTTGGTGGTAGATAAATGCTTCCTTTCCCCCTATTCTCTTAGCACTTGGTTCTCGTGAGCCAGCTGGATCTGGCTTTTGCACACCCTTGGATAGAAGGTTACAAAAACTTCACTATCTTTTAAACCTGTTTAAATCCCTGAATTCAGTTACCAGCCAGACTCTCACTTCCATCTCACATTACAATGATGGTGCCCACCCCTTCCCTTTGAATCTCTAGGACCTTGGGCCAAGGGAGGGGAGTGGGGCAGGACAGAACATGGGGTATCAAAACTGGAGGAAATTTTAGAACATTGAGGGTCAGATCTAGAGGGAATCTTAGACTGTAGAATGAGGAGAGCGGAGGCTGAAACTCTGTAACAGAAGAGACTTTGTTCCTTCCTTCTCTTCATTCCTTCTAAGAAACAGACTTGATCTAACCTGTCCCAAGGCCAGTGTTGATTAATACCCTTACTAAAGAGTAAGTACAAATATATATGCCCTGAAGTGGACCTCAAAGGGAAGCTTGTCGCTCAATCATTTTAATCATGTCCAAGTCTTTGTGACCTCATTTGAAGGTTTCTTGGCAAAGATGCTGGAGTGGTTTGCCATTTCCTTCTCCAGCTCATTTTACAGATGAAGAAACTAAGGCAAACAAAGTTAAGTGACCTGCCCAGGGTCACACAGCTAGTAAGTGTCTGAGCCCAGACTTGAAGTCAGGAAGTTGAGTCTTCCTGACTCCAGGCCTGGCATGCTATCCACTGCACCACATAGCTGCTAGGGAATCAAAGAAAAGATATGAGAAGACATTTCCCCCTTAATTCTTTTCAGAGGTACAAGTTCCACAGATGTGAAACATTTCATATTATATAAGACTTTTTCAATGTAATGATTGGTTTTGCTGAATTCTTTATTTAAAAATTATTTGCAATAAGGGGTAGCTCTCTGGAAGAAGATAGAGGATGTAGGAGGAAATGTAGGTAGGTGATATAAAAACAAAATATATCCATAAAAATCTATTTTTAAGAGTTTTCCAGGAAAATGACATGTACTTACAAATAACTAGCTTGTTTTCCCCTCTGGGCTTTGTTCTTTGCTTCCAGACTTCCAAAACCATGACTGTGGCCATATCATCCTGGATCTTTCTTCAGTACCCGGAACTATTTCAGTACCCGAGGACTTCTCAATCTAGAAAATTCATCTTTAAGGCTCACCCCTTTCTCCCAGTTGGGAGTTTCTCTTGTGCCCCTATTTTGTGGACAGACCCAGGCTGCTCTTTATTCCCTTCTCAGACCTGTTCTTGGCTTCCAGACTTCATAACCATAACCCTGCGCTACATACTTTTATTTCTTCTTCCTTCCCCCAACAATTTATGTCCCCTTTGTATTTTGTCTTCCCCCATTAGATTTAAGTTCCTTGAGGGTATGGAATGTCTGTCTCTCAATCTCTCTCTCTCTCTCCATACATATACTTGTATGTATGTATGTGTGTATGTTTGTATGTATGTATGTATGTATGCTAGCACAGTGCCTGGTGCATGGTAAGTGTTTAATAAATGCTTATTTCCTTCCTTCCTTCTTTCCTTCCTCTTTCCTTCCTTCTTTCCTTCCTTCCTTCCTTCCATCTTTCCTTCCTTCCTTCTTCTTCCTTCCTTCCTTCCCTCCTTTCTCCTTCCTTCCCTCCTTTCTCCTTCCTTCCTTCCTTTCTTCCTTCCTTTCTTCCTCCCTTCCTTCCTCTTGTTTTACATGAGTTAAAGCCTCAGTAACACACTCTCCCGTGAGTGTACCTAATCTGATAGCTCTAGAGGAACTCTTCCCCCAACTCAGTGGCTAGCTTTGGGTAAGTCATCACTTATTTGTATCTTTCTTTGTAAATAAAATAAGGGGATTGAACTACATGGTCTCTAACATTCCACATTCTTAAGTCCCTTCCAACTCTAACATTCTCCATTCGAAGGTTCCTTGTAGCTCTAACACCCAATGTTCTATTTTTCTAAGGTCCCTTCCAGTCCCTCCCATTCTGTATTCTAAGGCATGTCTCAGCTCTTGACAACCTATGATTGTATGAGCCAGCAGGAATTCTGAAACCTCCTAATAGGAGGACCAATTGAAGGGACTGGGAATATTTAGCCTGAAACAGAGCCATTAATAGCAAATCTAGCACCACAAAGTGTGCACATGGGCCAGCATGAAAGGCACACTGAAATCAACTTTTTAAGACAAATTGAGAAATAGAGACATTGGGGAGAGACCTGGAGACCCAACAACTCACTTACTTAGAGACCCCTGGACCTTGCCCATAGAGGGATTCAGTGAATGCAGGACACTGACCTTAGTAGATGGGACATTGCAAGTAGAGATCCCAGGACTCAATGAGGTCTCTGCTTAGGCAGTACAGGGAAGAAAGCAGAATGGGCTCCAGACTGGGGAGGGGTTTCCCTGGGGTATGGCTGTAGCTGGGGAAAAAATGACTGATACCTTCTTATTTTAACTAATGATTCTCTTTTTTTGTATTAGTATCAATTGTTCCTGGTTGAAGGAGTACAAGTATTGTCAGGACCCCTTAAAATTTAGTAGCACTGAGTCAAAGCGTCAATCATTTCACCCTAGTTATGGTTGTAGCCTGGAAAAGAGATTTAGGGAATATAGAATAGCTGTCTCCAGATATCTGAAGAACTATCATAGGAAAATTTTATGCTGCTTGGCATAAAGAACAGACTGAGGAGCAATGGGAGGGGGCATTTATAGGAGAAAGGTTTTGACTCAATATGAGGAAGAACAGCAGAGGAGGTATTGTTCATGTTTATATAAGGGTACTATAGGTTACAGGACAATACACATTTGGTCAGTCAATAAACATTTATTAAACACCTACTGTGTCCAGGCACTGTGCTAAACATTGGCAATACAAAGAAAGACAAAAAGCAGTCTCTGTTCTACCATTTGTAAATGAGGAAATTAAGGTTCAGAGCTGAGAAGTATTTGAAGAACGATCACATGACTAGTAAATGACAGAGACAGAACTCAGGCTCAGGTCTCCCACCTCCAAGGCTAGAGCTCTTTCCTTCATCTTTCTGCTGACCAGGCAGGAGTCACATCCTCCTGGTTCCCAGTTTCCTGAGAGTTTAGACTCACCATTGTCCTTCCTAGTTTCCAAGAAATATTGTCATTCTAAGAATAATGCTCCCACCCCCATCTTCAACCCCCTTGGGAGGAGGCTGGCAACTCTCAGTCCCTCTTGACTTTCTAGGAAGGGATCTAGCCACCTCTGCTTCTGGACACAGTTTGATAAGAGCAGGTGTCATCAAAGGGAAAGTTTCAGCAGAGCAGCCCAGCATGGCTCACTTAGAATGCCTCCTAAAGCTCTCAGGAAGCTTCTGCTGGAGTCAGCAGCACAGGGCCCAGGTTACTGGGTCAGGGCTGCCTTTGGAAAAAGCTTAGTTCAGCTCTAGCTTCTCCCCAGCTCCCTGGCCTGGCAGGAACCTCAGAGCGCCTGTAAAATTCCTGGGCAGCTTTGGCAAATGGAGTCTTCCAGAGCCTGCTCTGAGCACAGGCCTGGAGGGCAATGGAATGGGAATTTCCCGTATTAAAGGCCCATCAGAACCAGTGACACTCAGGAGCAGGGGATTAAACTGGAAGAGGAAGGGAAGAAACAGAAAGGAACAAGAGAGCATGTGAGAGAGGGAAGCCATCTATTCCAACCCTTCCATTTTTTCAAAGGGAAAACATTTTATAGAGATGAAAAGTAAATTGTCAAGGAATGAAGTCAGGATTGGATCCAATTCCTCTGACTCCAAATCCAGAGTTCTTGCCACAATTCCACAATGGGGGTTCCAAGCCCCTCAAACTCCCTAAGAATTCCCTGAGACCTATACACCCTGTAGGGATGCATCAGGCTCTGGCAAATTTAGTCTCCCCTTGGCCTATCAGTCATATAATTCAAAAGTCAGGATAGAGGAGAACAAGATAAGTCTAATTAGACAGCAGATTTTCCATGTTTTCTCAGATCTGGAGGAAGGAAAGTTTGGGGGGGGGCAGGAAGATAGTAGAAATGGAAGAGGCAGAGAAGGTATAGAAGAAAAAGGAGTGAAAGGAGGAGGAAGAATAGAGGGGGAAATAATGCAAGGAGAAAAAGAGAATGGAGGGGGATGGAGAAGGGAGAAGATAAATAGAAAGGGAAAGGAGGGATGAAGTGGAAGAGAAGAAGAATGAAGGAGGAATAGAGGAAGGAAGGAATAGAGAAAGGGAAAGAAGAAAAGAGAGAAACTAGAAAATAGAAAAAGAGGGAGGGAGAAAGAGAAAGGGAGGGGAGAGGAGAGGGGGAGACAGAGGGAACTAAAGGATCATTTTGGCCTTAATGAGATGGAATTCAAACCACATGCAGTGCCCCCTCTTAGTAGCAGAGGGAGGGGCTGAACTAGGATGATGCCACATTGGCATGAAGCAATATATCTATCAACAGGCTAAGACAAAGCAAACCCACTCATTGTCAGATATCCTCCAGCACCCCACGCTTCAGTTCAGCATTTGAAAGAGCTGCAGAGCCATTGCTCCGAGACTTTGCAACCTCTTCCAAGAAAGTCCCACTCATGAGATGCCTCCAGCGCCTAGGCTTCCCTGCACCTTTAGGAGACTCACACTTATCCTGTCACGTGCGCGCACACACACACACACACACACACACACACACACACACACAATGTGATACAAAGTCACAAGCCATGCACAGTGTTAATGTAACAACAGGGATATACAATCATAGACACAATGTCAGCTCCATGTCATATGTAGAGACGGAGGCACACCTCTGGATGTCCATATCACATTGTTACAACAAGTTTCACACCATGGGGCCCTGGGGGAAGTGAATCAGCAATGGCCAGACCCCAGAAAGTCAGAGGGCAATTGAACTTCTGCCAACCCCAAAGCTTGGTCTCCCATCCTCTCCATCCATGTTTCAATGTATTGCTTTGTCTAAGCATCATAGGGCAGGGGGAGGGGTACAGAGAGGAGAGAGGGGGAATGAATAATCCAGGCTAGACCAAGGCAACCCCTTGGGGACAAGGGATCCCCAGGCTCAATCCAAAACAATCATCAATCATTCAGTAAACTTTGTGTGCCCAGCCCCATACTTAACTTGGAGGACAGATATATCAGACTAGTTCCTGTTGTCTAAGAGCTCACAGTCTGGTGGAAGGAGACAGGACTCAGACATAAGCAACAATTTATTCACAGTGCCAGGTAATATGTAAACAAAGTCCTATTGCATGGGTCAAATAGTTAAGAATGTAATTCAGAGGAATAAACAGCAGTGGAAAGAGGCCTGAGCTTGGGGGTTGGAGGTGGGGTGAGACAAGAGACGAGTTTGAATCTTAACTCTGCTAGTAACTGACCTTGTGATGTTAAGCAAGTGACTTCCCCATTTCCAGGCCTCAGTATCCTCATCCACAAAATAAGGAAGTTGGACTAGATGCCCTCTCAGATACCTCTCAGTTCTAGATTCTCTGACCCTCTATGAGCCTCAGTTCTCTCATCTGTAAAATGGGGGTGATATTTGTACAACCTCCATCACAAGGTTGTTGTCAGGAAAGGGCTTTGGCAATTGCTAGCAGAGAAACCAAAATTGTTGTTATTCTTAGGCAGTCAGTAGAGGTTCATTGCCCTCCTCAAAGGAGTTGTTGGCACTTGGATGCTCCAAGGCAGGCAGAAAGCTCAGGAAGGGTGGAGGGGCCAGTGGAGGGGGCAGAGTGGTGTCAGTTGATTCAAATGAGCTGGCATGAGCTCCTCCCTTCCCACCCTTCCCACTCTGGATCTGACCCACAGATTGAGAAATGTGCGCTCTTTTTCCCTTGTTAAAATTAAGGGCTGGGCCAGGCCTCCTCCACTGTGGACTGCCAACCGGGGGAAACTATGATGATTTGTGGAGATGAAAGGAGAGAGCAGAGGCCAGTTGAGGACTGGGACCTGGGAACTCCACCACCATTCCTCACTCTCTGCACCTCTCCAGGCCCTTAACTGGGACCTTCCCTTTTCCCTCTGGAACATGTGCCTAAAGCTCGGTTCTGCTAACCACCCGTCCAACAGGTGTTATTAGAATCAGCTCCCAGAGGGAAGAGATGACTGATTTTCCCAAGCAGTTTGTAGGGTATTACAGGATGGATCAGTGAGGAATGAACCATAGGATGTCAGAGCTGGAAGAGACCTTACAACATAGAACACAGAGTAAAATAGCTGGAACAGGTCTTAGAATATAGTCCATCAGAGCCAGAAGGAATATATAGCACTCTGGAACTAGAAGGTGAGCCTTAGAATACAAAACTTAAAAGATCAGTACTGGGAGGAACCCCTCTAACAGTTTCCAAACTCCCCTCTTCCCAACCACCCCCATCCTGTAGGGGAGGAAGCTCAGATTCAGAGGAGATTCAGGCAGTCAGCTTCAAGGATCTCTGACAGGAGACAGCAATGACCTACCCACAGTGTCTTAGCCTTGGGTAGTGCCTTAATCTTAGAGGAATTTCCATATGCTACCAGACAAGGACTCAAGGTAGGACCTAAGGAGAACATTTTAGAGTTGGGAGCTGTCCAAAAAGGGAACTGCTTGCCTTACAGAGTTGATGTAATGGTAAGCTTTCCATCCCTGGACATCTTCAAGCAATAGTTTGATAGTCACTTGCTGGGGGTGTTGTGGAAAGGTCGAGTTGGTCTAGATGACCTCCAAAGTGTCCTCCAACTTAGTCTCTGATTCTGATTCTGTAATTTTATGTCAAGCACACGGAAATAAAGCAGGTAACCAGGTAATAGGAGAAGATGGGAACTTGGTCAGAGGTAACATAACAAGAGCCAAGTCACTGGAACAAGATCAGAGTTGGAGCGGGCACTGAGTCTCTCAATTATCCCTCTAAAGGAGTCTTTTGAGTTGCAAATGCCCATGCTTTAGGTATAGGCACCTTATTTCACATTTTTGTGATTATTCATTCACTGTACTGGGAAACTCTCTTTGTGTCTGGTCACACAAAGCATGACCTAGACTGATACCAACACATCAGCACTCTAGATGGAGTCCTAAGGAAGGAGGGTGGAGGATGGCAGGGGCAGATTGATGAATGCAGGGGAAAAAGCAATGTAATGAGGAGAGAAGATGTTAGAGTCTAAGAGGAAGAAATTGTACTTGAGATGTGCCAAAGTTTCTACTCCACTGAAAATTCAGCCACCAAGAGAAGAAGTATACTTCTACTGTCAGGGGCAGTCAAAGACAGAAAGAGACCTCAGGAAAGTGCTATCCTTCCCTGTCTTGGGTCAAATTTCTGTCTGCCCTGCCTTAGTTATAGCACTACCTTTGAACACCTCTACCCACTCACAACTACATATGAACACTCACACAGATATGGATACCACACCAACAGAGGAGACCTAAGGCCTGTGGGAAAGAAAGGAAATATAGCAGTAGGAACACTTGTCTTGGAACTAGAAGACCTGGATTCAAATTATGGCTCTACAACTGCATTTGCCTGATGCATGATCTCATTAAGTGCTGAACAAAAAGCCCTCCTTAAAGTCTGGGGAGTGGCTTAGGAGAGTTGAATTAAGAATTAAGAAATCCAGGGCATGGACCAAGTTAATAGTACCTTTGTTTTTGGTTGCTTTTTCCTACTCCTGCCTCTGAGAATGTACAAATGAAGTGCTTCACAGGCCTCAGCCCAAGGCTATGAAAGCAGGTCCTCATCTGTTTGTGGTGAATAAAAAGTTTATAGGGTTAAGTGTGAGATGAGCCAGATTTTCTCCTCTCCCCCTTTTCCTTCCTTTGCTGCCTCAACCAAGAGGCAAAAGACAAATCCCTGTCCTCAAGGATCTTACAATCTAATGAGAGACACAACATGCAAACAAATACGAAGCAAGCTATATACAGAATAAATCAGAAATAATTAACAGAGGGAAGGCACTGTAATTAAGAGGTGCTAGTTGTCACAAAAGTTACTAAATTGTGCTTATCCTTTGTCACAGCAATACCGCTACTAGGTCTATACTCCAAAATGATCAAAGTAAGAAGGAAAGGAACTGTATATACGAAAATATTCATAGCATCTCTTTTTGTGGTGGTAAAGAACTGGAAATTAAGGTGGTGCCCATCAATTGGGGGATGGCCAGACAAGCTATTATGCAAATGTAATAGAATGCTATTTTGTACTGTAAGAATTGATGAAATGAATGTAAAGTCAGCAGAACAAAGAGAACAATTTATACAATAAAAACAACACTATAGAAACAAACATCTTTAAAAGACTTAAGAACTCTGATTGATGCAAATGAATCCAGACAGCTCATAATGAAACCTATTCCCCACCTCTTGAGAGACAAGTGACAGATTCAGGATGTATACAGAATAAGACAAATGTGTTTTAGATTTGGCTGTGGCAAGAATATGGTTTTCTCGACAATGTATATTTATTATTAAAGTTTTGTTTTTGTTTTTTTCTTCCCAATAGGAAGAATAGATTTATGTTAGTTGAAAAAATTAATTAAAAAAAATCTACTTGTCTCTTCTCCCTGGAATCCATCCTGAAAGAGTATGGAACCACACATGTTCTCTCTCAAAGTAGGAATGAACAATGTCTCCCCTCTCCAAAGCTCTTGCACCAACTCCTAACCTCATGGAGGGACAGAGCTATCTGTGAGTTATCATTCATTCTCTCTACCAATTAGAAGAGTCTTTTGCAAAATGTTCCATACCTAGGAAAAAACTGGGGGAGAAACAGAGAGAGAGAGAGAGAGAGAGAGAGAGAGAGAGAAGTATATATTTTGATGTGCATCTATGCACACACATAAATATGTATATATGCATACATGTGTGTACACATTGAGTACACACATGCATGTATGTGCATATGTATATATGTATCCATATCTATATTTATATGTACATTTTTATCTATACCTGTACCTATCTATGGAGAATAGTGAGGAGCCATTTTGTTGCTGTTATCCTTACAAACTTGGTTCCATGTTGTACCATGTTGAATCCCAAGCTGCTGTAGGACTTGAGCATCTCCAAAACCAGAAAAGATCACCTTTCACAAAGGGGAGCACTGAGAAAACCAGCAGCCATACATATCCATGGCTCACTTGTTTCTGATTTCAAATAACCTTCCATATATTTGGCCCTGGCTAAGTAAGTTTTGTGTGTGGCCTGACTCATTTCTATTATATGGCTGCTAGCTGACCACAAAAGCACTTGTTTAGAGAGAAGTAGCTCCTAAATGGTGGGGACAGTGGGGAGGAGAATCTGATTCCCTCTCCTGTTCCAATTATGTCCCTGGGAGCCCCCGAACAAGATCAGCCCTTGATTAGCTGAATAGCCTTAGGCTCAGTGGTTCACTTCACCTAGCCTTAGGAGAATGAAAGGTGTTTTAAAAAAAAGATTTAAAGAAGTAATTTTGTTATTCAATCATTTCAGTCTTATTGGACTCTTCATGACCCCATTTGGTGTCTTCTTGGCAAAGATATTGGGACGATTTTCCATTTCCTTCTCCACCTCATTTTACAGTTGAGGAAACTGATGCAAACAGGGTTATTGACTTGCCCAGGGTCACACAGCTAGCATCTAAGGCCAGATTTGAACTCAGGAAAATGAGTCTTCCTGATTCCAGACCTAGCACTCTGTGCACTATGTGGCCACCTAGCTGCCCTTGTTTGGATTTAATGTTCACAATTCAGATTAAACTTAAAAGTTTGTGTATGCATATATAATTTTTTTTCCTGGAGAGCTCAGTTGTTAAGCATTTACCAGCATGCCCTTGTGTTGTTACATAAATATTGCCTGAGCTAAACAGGAGAAGGCTCAGGGAAAGAAGTCATCACCAGAGTAGAGGCTAATAGTAATGATAACTGGCATGGACAGGTTTGCAAATCCATCCAGATTTTATATCCATTATCTCATTTGAGCTTCATGGTACTCCTATATATGTGCATACACATACATGCAGACACATATGTGTATGTGCATACAAATGCATTGTACACATACATGTTCATGCATGCATATGTGGGGTGGTATATGTGTGTCACCAGGCATTGACCAACCAACAGGGATGCAAAGATTGATACATAAATATATATGTATAATTGTATTGTGTGGAATAAATGTAAAAATAATAAATTCACAATAGTTAAATACCAGGCAGCTTCACTGGAAAGGCATTGAAATGAAAGGATCAGGACAGGTTCTATACAGAAGGTGATGCTTGAGCTGTGTCTTGAAAGAAGAGAGGATCCTATGAGGCAGAGTCTGGAAGAGGAAAGGGAAGGGGAAAAGAATTTGCTAAGTGCTTACTAAGCTCCAGGCACTTGCTCAATGTTTTTACAGATACTATCTCATTTGAATTTCACCCTAGGAAGTATGTGCTCCAATGTACATGATCCCCAATTTACAGTTGAAAAAACTGAGGCAGACAGAGGTTAAGTGACATGACCAGGGTCACACAGCTAATTAGTATCTGGGGCCAGATTTGAACTCAGGTTTTCTGGACTCCAGGCCCAGAGCTTTATCCATTACCCTTCCTAACTGTGGGGATGAAGTACATTCCAGGTATGTGGGACAGCCAATACAAAGATATGGAGATGGGAGAGGGAGTGTCTAATGTGTGGAAGAGAGAGAAGGACATTTTGGAAAATTAAATAAGTTGGTCAAGTTAACACGACATAATGATTTCTGCCAACCTAATCCTCTCCTAATGAGTTACTCTGCTCATCACAGAATTAGTTGCTCAGTGATAGACATGGGGGCAACATGCCTCACTGATGCCCAACTGCCAAAGGGATTTTCCTTAAGTTCAGGTCCGACTATGTCATTCCCTGTATTCAGTCAACTCCCATAGCTTCTCTTATCACCTCTCAGATAAAATATCACCGGCTGGTCAGTAATTAAAGCTCCATCCAAGCTGGCTCCAACCTATATTTCCAGCTTAAGTGCACACACTTCCCCTTGGCTCTAGTATCCAGCCAAACTGGCCTTCTTTCCATTGCTCGCTCACACATAACACTCTTATTTCTGCTTCCCTGTCTTTGCCCTGGCCATCCCCTGTGCCTGGAATGTCCTCCCTCTGCCTCATAGACTCCTTCATGTCCCTCAAACACCACCTTCTAGGGGAAGCTTTTGCTGATTCCCCTCCAACTGTCAATGTGTCCCCAAAGCCCTTAATTTCAAAGAGCTTCAAACTGCACCCAGACTTTTGGGACACCTATTTAACTACTTTGTATTATTCCTTCAATTGTGTTTGTTTTAGTATCTATAACATGTGCACGTTTTCTCACCTAACAGAAGGTAAGCTCCTTGAGAGTATCTTTTCTTTCTTTCCTTCCTTCCTTCCTTTCTCTCTCTTTTCTTTTTTCCTTCTCTCTTTTTTCTTCCCTTCCTTTCCTCTCTCTTTCTTTCCTTCTTTCCTTTCTTCCTTTCTCTCTTTCTTTTCTTTCCTTACAATAACAGCCCTCACCTAGGACCCCTTCACTATAAATGGGCCTCATCCTTACCTTTATTTTCTTCCTTCAACTCTTTCCTTCTTTCCTTTCTCAATTTCTCTTCTCTTCTTCCTTCCTTCTTTCTTTCTTTCCTTCCTTTTTTCCTTACAATGATAGCCCTCACCCAGGAGCCCCTCACTACAGCATGGGGTCCATCCTTACCTTTCTTTCTTTCCTTCCTTCTTCTATTTTTTTTTTTTTTGCTTTTTGGAGGGCAGTTGGGGTTAAGTGACTTGCCCAAAGTCACACGGCTAGTAAGTGTGTCAAGTGTCTGAGGTCAGATTTGAACTCAGGTCTTCCTGACTCCAGGGCCGGTGCTCTATTCACTGCGACACCTAACCGCCTCTCCTTCCTTCCTTCTTTTTATTCTTTTGTCTTTACATCACCAGTACTTAATGTAATGCCTGGCACATAGTGGGTACTTAATAAATGCTTGTTGTTTAATTTGCTGGTAGAATGATCCACACAATAACAACTCCCATCTTTATAGAATTTTAAAGTTTACAAATAGACTTCTTTGTAAAAGTCTTGCAGCATAGGCAGTACAAGATGATTCACCCCATTCTATGAACACAG
This sequence comes from Pseudochirops cupreus, assembly GCA_028627135.1. NCBI lineage: Eukaryota > Metazoa > Chordata > Mammalia > Diprotodontia > Pseudocheiridae > Pseudochirops > Pseudochirops cupreus. The sequence goes on along the minus strand of CM053581.1, from coordinate 266,734,807 downwards.
AAACTGAGCCTGAAAGGTGAAATGATTCATTCAAGGTTACAAAAGCTAGTAAATTTCAGAGTTGGAACTGGAACCCAGGTCCCCTGACTCCAAGTCATCACACCCTCCAAAGGATAAGTGAGTCCCTTACTAAGGAGGCTTAATTAAGCCCATCCTCACGGCAAATTGGTCCCAGTGCCTTGGGTAGGGTTAAGTCTTCAAGTGACCCCTGCTGTGGGAGTTTAGGGGCAGGGAGCAAGGCTGGTCATCCTACCTCGGCCTCATTTCTTCCAAGGAGGATGATGGAGATTTAGGAAGATTTCTTGTCAAATAACTGATGCACAGCAAAGTAAGCAACCATGGAAGTGATTCCTATCTTCCCAAGGAGACTGGGAGGAACCCCAGAAGTTCTTCTGACTCTTATAGTTCTGAGTACTTAATTGATGCTCAATAAATAGCTGTTAATGAGTGTGGTGCAACTAGCACTGGGCCCAGAGTCTGAGGACATGGTTTAAAATCTCAGCTCTGTTGCTTACCAGATGTGTAACGTTGAGCAATTTGCTTTACTTCTCTGTCCCCAGTTCCCTCATCTGCTAAATGGGGTTAGAGGGTTGTTTTAGAGTAAACAAGGTGACCTCTGATGCCTCTTGGAGTCCTGAGGTTCTATGATTTGGGTGTAAGGGATGGGGTTTGTATCCCTACCCCCAATCAATGTAAGCACAATGAGCTCAGCTGGTTCAATTAAATCAATCAATCAAGGTATAAAATAGATGTGGTCAAGGCCTTAATCATTTAGGGGAAATGAAGTATTTGGGTCCTTGAATGAAAATAGATGCCATCACCCAGGAAATATATTTTGTGCCTGCATGAAAGAATCAGACTCACCTCTCTGGGCTTTTGAACAATTCAATAAAGTTGAGGTTCAGTAGCAAAGCAGTTAAGCTTTAGGTGCTTCCAAGTTCAAGAGCATCAGGAGGAGAGAGACCTTTGGGTCTGTAGCAGAGGACAGGAGGGTGAGGGTGTAGAGAGTGAGCCCAGAAGGAACGTTGTAGAGACATTTTTGTGAACTTGAAACAGTCAGAAGATGGGAAGCTCTCATCGGCATCAACAGAGTGCCAACTGGAGCCAACAGCAGTCCTCTAAGCACTGGGGTTGATGACAGCATTGGAAGCTAAAAGATACTGAAGACAAACTAGAGGTATGAGGAAAAGCAAATGTCAGTACTTCACCAACCCTTGGAGCCTATGGGGAATTCCATGAGGACTGTAGGTAAAGAGAAAAGAAACCAGGAGATAAGAGTAACCCCTTGGCCACACATGTATGTCATATGTGTGCCTCAACACCATTGTATGGTGTTGTCCTCCTAACTCCAGGGCCAGTGCTCTATTCACTGTGCCACCCAGCCACTCCACGGCCCTTAATTTCTATGTGCCTCAGTTCCTACCTCTATAAAATGAGGGTGTCATCTCTATAGTCTTTTCCAGCTCTAAGTTCAATATCAGGTCATTTCAAACTCTAAGTTTGAACTCACTTTTCCTATGGACCTGTGTGCACTTGTTGGAGTATGAGCTCCAGAGTTCTGAGAGGACATTTTGGTAATTGTTGTTATATCACATTAGCAAATACCCCTCTCTACAGTTAGTTAAGTCTGAGTAGACTGCACAAGGGAGTTCATGAGCAACACTGCTAGAACCCTTAACCCCTCAGAGTTATCCTAAAACCCTTAAGGAAGAAATAGAGCTGCCTTCTAGGGGAACCAACCTGCCAGTGCTGGTCCAGTGTGAATTGGGAGAGTGAGCCCACAGAGGGTGCCACATTGAGTGATATAACCATTTAGGAACTCAGGAAAGAAAGAGGTCTCTGAGGTGCTCATAAAGGCCTTCTGGAGGATTAAGGATTTGGGGTAGGTTTTGAAGGATTGATAAGATAAAGGAAAGCAAGGAGGGTGAATCTCAAGGGGGAAGGGGAGAAATGATATGAATACTACTATAAAGATAAGTGCATGTGTGCAGGAATGGAAAAGAGACAATCCTGACCGGAAAGGGGGCAGTGCAAAGCACCAACAGAAGAATCTAGAGACAAAGTATATTGGGGTGCAGGAGAACAGTGGGTAAGGACTGTCCAGCTAGCTACCTGTCCTAAGTCCTAAGAAAAAGGTTTGATTACTATCTTCCAATAAGACAAACACAGTCTTGTAATAAGTTCTGGGGATCCTGGTTCTAGGGTGTGGGGAGGGAAGGAAGGGCCTCTCCCCAGGGAAAGGAGAAGACAAATCCTTCAAAATCCACTCACTTCAGGTATTTTGAATGTGCATGGGGTGCCCTCTTGTGGTGGTTCTAGGTGCTAACAGCCATTATAGGATCATAAGATTTTAGGGTTGTCAGGGAACCTTAGGTACTATTCTAAACAAACATTTTACAGAGGAAGCCCAGAAAGGGAAAGTGACTTGCCACTATTTCAGGTAAGGAAATATTGGGAGAATTTCTAGAAGCCATATGCTTGGCCCTAAGTTTTCTCTTACTTCCTCTGTCTGGAACCTCATCATTGTCCCAGCTTACTCATCGTGTCCCTTTTCTGGTCCTTTCAATAAGTGACCTCTGCAGTTTCTCAGGTCTCCTGGCTCTAACCTCTGGGTCACCTATTAAACCTCCTCTATCTTCAGCTACCACATCTTAGTAACTGCCAACAGGCTGACGTTTGGAATTAAATTATCACATTCAAATTGAAGTTCTAGTATTTACTACCCATGTGATTTTGGAAAAGGCCCTTAATTTTTTTTTCTTTTTGGAGGGGGGAAGGTAGGGCAATTGGGGTTACCCCAAGGTCACATGGTGTGTGTGTGTGTGTGTGTGTGTGTGTGTGTGTGTGTGTGTGTGTGTGTGTGAAGTATCTGAGGTCGGATTTGAACTCAGGTCCTCCTGACTCCAGGGCCGATGCTCTGTTCACTGTGCCACCTAGCCACTCCTGCCCTTAATTTCTATGTGTCTCAATTCCTACCTCTATAAAATGAGGGTGTTGTCTCTATGGTCTTTTCCAGCTCTAAGTTCAATATCAGGTCATTTCAAAAAATTACTTCCTATCTGGATTCTTATCCATCAGCTTCCTTTCTTCAGTCTCTTTCATTCTGTCTATTCTGAACCCACTGATGGAGTCATCTTCCTAATGCACAGATCTGACCACTTCTTTCCCTTGCTCAAACACCTTCAATGGCTCCCTTATGCTCAGAAGATAAAGGCTAAATTCTTTGGCCTGGAAATCAAGATCTTCTACAGCCTAGAAAGTCTTCTACCTAAATGTGTATCTCATGACCTCCAGGGCCCCAAGATGTATGTTCTACCAAAATCAAGCTGATTCCCTTAAAACATGCTAGACTCATTCGCTGCCTTCTTGGAGGCTTCCTCAGATAGTTTTACCTCTCTCTTTAATGTTCCCTGTCCAAATCTTGCCTGTGCTTTAGAGCCTACCTCAGCTTACCTGCTCCACGAAGTATTTCCTGACTGCTCTGACCCACAGGGCTCTCTCCCTTCTGGGAGCTTCCGTAGAAGTATTTACTTTTTGTTTCACACTGTTTAACACATGAGTACACTGTCTGGCATTCATCTCTAATTGTTGCACATATTCATGACTGAATTTAAAATATCATACATACATGGGCCTTTTACTAAAAAAGTTAGGAAGATCTAGTCAAAGACAGGTCAAAGAACTGTCCAGTCCTGATGATACCATTTTCATTTTTCCATTCATTCATTATGTACCTGCTATATGCAAGACACTATATGTTCCTTGGGTATGCAAAGACTTTAAAATAACAGTGTCTGTCCTTGAGGGGCTTCCACTCTACTAAAGGAAGGGAAAAGGAAGGGTATATGACATGTGTACAAATAAGTAAGATCCAGACAAATTACTCTAGGAATATTTGAGGAGAAAGAGAACACCTTTAGTTGCAGGGCGGGAGGAGGGGAGGGGAGGAATTATGGAAGCACACAGAGGATGTGGCACCTGAGTTAGACCTTGAAGGAAGAGGATGCTAACAAGGAGAGATGAGGAGGAAGTCCATTCTAGGCATGGGAGAGAGCCTTCATAAAAAAGCTCAGAGGCAATCAAAATGAGGCAACAGTTATCAATCCTGAGCACTTGGAATGCAGGGTTTGTAAAGGAAAGCACTGTAGGTAAGGCTGGCAATTAATGTTGGAGAGAGATGTGAATGGTCTTAAATGCCTGGGTAAAGAGCCTCTATAGGGAACGTGAAATCACTGAAGGGGTTTTGAGCAAAGACAAGTGACTAGTCTGACCTGTGCCTTGGGAAAATTATTTTGGCAGCTAGGTGAAGGACAGATGGAAGAGGGGAGAGGCTGGTGGAATGGAGAAGAGTTCAGAGACTATTACAATAATCTAGAAGAGATGATAAATTAGGCCTTGAGGGCCTAGAGACAGGAAGAAAGGGGAAATCCCTTTTCCCTCTTCTTGGGTCTGAAGGAAGTCCAAGACCAGTAGGGCCAAGGGCAGAAAAAGGAGTGGAGAACATTCTTCTCCCTGGACCCAAATAAGGCTGCGTGGACTGGAAGAAGAAACACCTCTCTCCTCTCCAATTGAGCCATGATGGGGAGAGGGCCCTGATCCCCAAGCAAGACTGGAAGAATCTCTCTCCTTTTTTCCTTGGGATTTGAAAGTCCCCAATCAGAGAGAAGAGAGACGTCTTTCTTCCCCTCTCCTTGGACCCTTAGTAAGTTATAGGCTTTCAGGGCCAGTGACCAGGAGTGAAAAAGTTTCCTCTCCCACAACCTGAAGGCATCAGAGCCCAGGTTGACCTGGGGCAAGTAGAGGAGAGAACTCCCTCTCCCCTCTTCCCTGGGCTGGAAAGTCCGAGGATGGAAGGACCTAGGGTGGAGAATGACAGAAGTTCACAGACTCATAAATTTAGAAGTAATCTTTACTACCATATGCTACAATTTATACCTGACTAAGAATACCCTTTACAAAATGCCCAACTTTTAGTCATCCACTTTTTCCTTGAAGTCCCTCAGTAAGAGATCTGTCATTAACAGTTCATGGGACTGTGATCAATGCAATGACTGATTATGACTTTAGAATACAATTGTGAGAAATGCTTCCTATCTCCTGACAGAGAGATAATTGATTAGATGTGCAGAATGAGGCCTATAGTTTCAGACATGGCCAATGTGTTGTTCTGTTTTGCTTGACAAATGTTTGGGGCTAGAGTAGGAGGAGGAGGCTGTTCTATGATGGGGTAATTAGAGTGATAGTGATGAGTTAAAAAAAAAAAAAGAAAAGAAAAAGAATGTAAAGATCATCTATAAATTTTTTTTAATTCATAGAAGAAAATAAAAAGTTCAGAAAGGGAAATGGAACAAAATGGGAAAGTATTTATTAAGCACTTACTATACATGAAAGTAACATGAACAAGGTAGTTTTGTGATTACCTTGTTAAATTTAATTTACACTTACCTGTACGTTACAGAAGTTCACATACATCTATTTTTCATTTTATTTATTGAAAAGTTTGTTTTTGTTAATGATTATCAAGTTTGTAATAAAAAGGAAAATGTATTTGTTAAAAAAAGAAAGACTTCAGAATTCTGATCCATACAGAGACCAAATGTGACTTCAAAGGACTGAGAGAGAAGCAGGCCTCCGCTCCTCTTGGCAGAGGTGGTGGACAATAGGTATGGAATGTTAGGCATGCATTTTCAGACATGACTAGGGAGTTGATTTGTTTTGTTTGACTCTAATTATTACAAAGATAAGGCTCTGTGTGTGTGGGGGGGGGGGAGTGTCACTGAAAAAGTCATTTAAAAATGACAGTGATTTTTAAAAGAATACCAATAAAGCATTTGAAGCATTTATTTGTGTGTATACATATAAATCTATATTTTTAAAATGCTTTATTGGTGTTGATATATGTGTGTGTGTATTTTTTCATAAGGAAATGCATGATGGGATGGATTTTCTAGATTAGAGACCTAATATATGAGCAGAGAGAAAGGTGGGTTGTGAATAACACAACGGCATTCTGATATAATAAGAATACTGGATTTGGAGGCAGAAAACCTGGGTTCAGATCTCAACTCTCTTATTTACCACTAGCCCTGCTTCTGGCCCAGTCCCCACAGCCATCATCCCAAGAAGAACCCTTATAGAACTGTGACTTGGCAACTACTTTCTGCAGGGCCAGAAGAGAAGTCCTGGCTTGCTCAGCAACTACGACTGTTAAAGACCCAGAAAATAAAGTCCTTGCCACCCAAGTCCATGGTACTGTCAAATGATTTTATCAGTGGAAAGGATATTACAAAGGAGATGTCACTATCTACTTTGCTACTACATCACAGGCCTTTCCCATCATTCATGGCTGACATCTCTTAGATGTGTTGTCTCCCCATCACAATGTGAACTCCTCAAGAGCAGGGACTGCCTCTATTTTTCTGCTTGTAACCCTGAAGAAGGCAAAGTGATAGGAAACAGTGTGGTGAGAACCTATCTATAAACTCCTCCAGACAAATTTAGAAAATATATCAAATTGAATCCTGATAGGGAAATCCAGAAAAAGTCACCATGAGTTTTTTGTCCAACTCAGGCATAAAGAGATAGAGAAAGGCTTGTATACACTGGGGACAGTTTGGGCCAGGAGCAGGATACACAGAGCACTCTAGCAGCCAGGGAGAGGCTGTGTGACAGGGCCAGAGGAGGTCCCAGATACAAATTAGGGCCCCACAGACACATGGAGCGCTGTGATGGAGATGTTTGTGAATGGGCAGCTTTGTGAATGGGCTTTGTTATTACTGTGTTATTTAATATCCAGTTCTAGGCCACAGATCCAGAGCACAGTAAAAGGGAACCTTCTGCAGGGAAGTAGTGTGCCCGAGTAGAGAGGCCCTGGACTGAATATAGAGAAGGAAGGAAGATCAGAAGCAAGCAGGAGAAAGAGCAGCATTGTGGCTCAGAATCCAGGGTAATCAGAGTATTTCTCACTTTCAGCATCTAGCCCAGCCTGAAGAGGAATAACCAAGGGAGGAGTCTCAGACCAAAGAGGAGTCTACAGTTCTATCACTCTGAGCCACAGAGCTTTCCAGCTGGTTGATATGGGCTGAGTCCAACAGCAATCTGCTCTTACATAGTCCCAAAGTCAGTTCAAGAACTTACAGAGCTCGTACCGGGTGGGTGAGTGGGTGGGAGTGGCAGGGACCATTTGGACTTTGCCCTGGATCACTTTGGGAGCGCTGAAAGCTTGCAGATGTACAGCCTGTTCCTGAGATCCTGGAATAACACAACACTCAATACTTCAAGAAAGCTGCAACAGGACCAGCCCAGACCTTCCCTCCAGAAGTTCCTCAGAGCCCATCAAATCCAAAGTAAGGATGTAATAAAGGAAGGAAGAATGGGCAAGCAAAGAAAAGAACTCCAACATAATGAGCTATGATGGTGGCAGGGATACTCAAGACATATATGTGTATTTATGTATGTATGTGTATCTATAAATATGTAAAATCATTCTATACATATGTCTGTTTATCAGTTCTTTTTCTGGATGAAGATAGCATCCTCTTTCATAGGTCTTTGTAGTCAATTTGGGTGCTTATAATAGTCAAAATGACTTAGTTGCTCACAGTTCTTCTTAAAACAATATTACTATTATTGTATATTTTTTCTTGGTTCTGCTTGTTTTTGCTTTTCATTATTTTGTACAAGTCTATTCTATCCATATTTTTCTAACATAGAACATCATTTCTTATGATACAGTAATATGCCATCACTATCATATACCATAACTTGTTTGGCCCTTCGCCACTTGATGGGCATCCCCTCAATTTCTAGTTCTTTACCACCACAAAGAAAGCTGCCATAAATATTTGAAAACATATAGATTCTTTTCCTTCTTCCCTAACCATGTTTGGAAACAGACCTAGTAGTGGTATTGCTGGGTCAAAGGGTATAGGCAGTTTAATAATTCTTTGAGGATAATTCCAGATTGTTTTCCAAAATGGTTGGATTAGTTCACAGTTCCACCAACAGCGAATTAATGTCCCAATTTTTTCCACATCTCCTCTAACATTTGTTGCTTTCCCCTTCAATCATTTTAGCCAGTTGGATAGGTATAAAGTGATACCTCAAGGTTGTTTTAATTTGCATTTCTCTAATCAATAATGATTTAGAGCATTTTTAAATATGGTTATAAATTATTGTGGCTTCTTCATTGGAAAACTGCCTGTTCATATCCTTTAACCATTTGTAGATTTGACAAAGTTCTTTATATATTTGATATATGAGACCATTATCTGAGAAACTGTCTATAAAAATCCTCCCCCCCCCGAAATTTTTTGCTTTCCTTCTGACCTTGACTACATTTGTTTTATTTGTACAGCAGCCTTTTAATTTAATGCAATCAAAATTATCCATTTTATACCTCCCAATGCTCTCTATTTCTTGTTTATTCATGAATTGTTTGCCTATCCATAAATCTGATAGATAATGTGTTCTACGTTCTCCAAATTTTTTGTAGTATCTCTCTTTATATCTAAGTCATGTATCCATTGTGACCTTATCTTGGTAAATAGTGGAAGATATTGATCTATGCCCAATTTCTGCCAGACTGCTTTCTAACTTTCCCGACAATTTTTTTTTTTTTTACCAAATGATGAATTCTTATCCTGCAAACTTAAGTCTTTACACTTGTCCAGCATAAGGTTACTATAGTCATTTGCTGCTGTAAATTGTATGTCTACTTTGTTCTACTGATTTAACTTTCTATTTCTTAGCCAGTACCAGATGGTTTTGATAACTATAGCCTTATAATATAGTTTAAGATCTGGCACTGCTAAACCTCCTTCCTTTACATTTTACATTAGTTCCTTTAATATTCTTGATCTTTTGTTCTGCCAAATTAATTTTGCTATTTTTCTAACTCAGTAAAATAATTTTTGGTAATTTAATTGGGATGTCATTGAATATATAAACTAGTTTAGGTAAAATTGTCACTTTATACTGGCCCTGCCTACCCATGAGTGATTAATATTTCTCCCCTCGTTTAAGTCTGATTTTATTTGTCTAAAGTTTTTTTTTTGTATCATATTGTTCATATAGTTCCTGGATTTGTCTTGGCAAGTCTACTCCAAGGTATTTTATATTATCTAGAGGTTTTTTTTTTTAAATATAGGATATTGCAGGGTTTTGTTTATGATATATAGGAATGGTGATGATTTATGTGGGTTGGCTTTATATCTTGCTACTTTGCTAAAATTATTAATTATATCAATTAACTTTTTAGTTGTCTTTGGGATTTTTCAAGTATATCATTATATATCTGCAAAATGAGATAGTTTTATTACCTCATTTCCTATTCTGATTCCTTCTATTTCTTTTTCTTCCCTTATTGCTATTGCTAGGATTTCCAAAACAATATTGAATAATTTTGGTGACAGTGAGCATCCTTGTTTCACACCTGATTTTACTGGGAAGGTTTCTAGCTTATCCCCTTTATAAATAATGCTTGCTGATGGTTTTAGATAAATGCTTTTTATCAATTTAAGGAAAAATCCATTTATACCTACACTTTCAAGCATTTTTTAAAAATAGAAATGAGTGTGATACTTTCTCAAAAGCTTTTTTTGCATATAATCATATTATTTTTGTAACTTTAATTATTGATATAGATAATTTTGAAATCATCTCATCATAGTCAGGACACACTCATGCCCTCTGTCTATGGTGAAATTGTAATCAATTACTTACATAATTGATCAATTATGTTAATAGTTTTCCCTATGTTAAGCCATCCTTGCATTCCTGGCTTGATCGTAATATATAATCTTTGTAATATATTGTTGTAATCTTTTACCTAGCATTTTATTTAGGATTTTTTCTAGTTTTTTAAATTGCATACCCAATTCATTGCTCAGCTCTTTCTCTATTTTATTGATATAAGCATTCAGAGATATAAATTTTTCTCTGATTACTGCTTTTGCTATATCCCATAGGTCTTGATATATTGTCTCATTATTGTTATTCTCTTTAATGAAATTATTGATTGTTTCTATGATTCGTTCTTTAACCCACTCATTCTTTAAGAGTAGATTATTTAGTCTCCAATTAGTTTTCAATCTATGTTTCTGTGGTCCCTTATTAAATATAATTTTATTGCATTGTGATCTGAAAAGGATGCTTTTAATATTTCTGCTTTTAACAATAAAATTCTTATACCCTAATATATGATCAATCTTTGTAAAGGTACAAAGGTCAAAAGAGCTAGGATTACAACCAAGAATCACCTACCCAGCAAAACAGTATAACTCTTCAGAGGAGTAAATGAATATTTAATGAAATAGAGGACTTTCAAGCATTCCTGATGAAAAGACCAAAGACGAATAGAAAATTTGACTTTCAAATACAAGACTCAAGCGCATAAAAAGGTAAACATGAAAGAAAAATCATAAGGGATTCAATAAGGCTAAACTGTTTACATTCCTACATGGGAAGATGATACTTGTAACTCCTAAGAACTTTATTATTATTAGGGCAGTTAGAAGTAGTATACATAGTGTCACAATAAAGAGAAACTAAGACACAGAGTTCTGAGCATGATCAATTTATTAGCTAGGCTAGGTTTGCCAATAAAAAGGATCCAAGGCTCTTCAGTAGCAAAGGATATTCATGACAAAATACAAAGCATTTTTATAGTCTAAAAAGAGGAACTAATTACAACACATATCCATGAGATTAATACATATTCATGATATTAATACATAGTCATAGGAGTTACAGGAATAGGGAAGTAGGTTGATTTGTAATAATAAATTACTCAGTGTGTTGGGGTAGTGGAAGTATTGAACAATAAATACCCTTTCTTTCCGATTGGTGAGAGAATAACTATGACTTTGACAAGGGGGGTGCTTGATGTCATAGAAATCTGTGTCATACATGGAGTCTGGTTGGTTAGGACCAGTCAAAAAGATAACTTAGACAATGAGCTTATTTCTGTAGGATCTCAGCTCTGCAGAAATAGCGAGTTACCTATACCCAATGCCCTATTTCCTAATATGATTTACAAGTGCCCCGCAAAATCAATTGATTAAAAGAAGTAATTGATTACAATTTCACAATAGACAGAGGGCATGGGTATGTCCTGACTATGATGGGATGATTTTAAAAGAATAAAATTAACAGATGAGAAAGAGGGATGCACTAGAGAAAGTGGAAAGAAGAAGTAGATTATGGTAAATAAACCCACATAAAAGAGGCACAAAATAAAGACCTTTTACAGTGGAAGGGGAAGAGAGAGAGGTAACAGCAATGATTGAATATTGCTCTTATAGAAATTGGATCAAAGAGAGAATAACATACACACTCAATTGGGTACAGAAACCTATCTTGCCCTACTAAGAATTGGGAGGGGAGGGTGATAAAAGAACAGGAGGAGCTGACAGAAGGGAGGATGGATTGGGGGAGACAGTGGTCAGGAGCAAAACAGACTTTTAAGGACGGATGGTGAAAGGAGAGAGAGAAAGAAAAATGGTGGAAAATAGGATGGAGATCATAACTGCATATGAATCAGACGAACTCACCCATAAAACAAAAGCAAGTAGCAGAGTGGATTAACAGCTAGAATCCTACAATATGTTGTTTACAAGAAACACACGAAGTAGAGGAACACACAGCATAAAATTAAAGGGCTAGAGCAGAATTTTTATGTGTTTATGTTTCAGCTTAAGTAAAAAAAAAAAAGCAGGAGTAGTAATCATGATCTCAGACAAAGCAAAAAGAAAAACTGATCTAATTAAGAAATAAGTAGAAAAACTATATTTTGCTATATATGCAAACACATATACACCAAAATGGTTTAGCATCTAAATTCTTAAAGAAAAAAAGTTACAAGAGGACATACACAGTAAAACTATACTGGCAGGGAACCTCAACTTTCCCCTCTCAAAACTAGCTAAATCTAACCTCCCCCCCCCCAAAAAAAAACAAAGAAGAAAGGAGTTTATGAAGTGAATAGAATTTTGGAAAAGTTAGATATGATAGACCTCTGGAGAAAACTGAATGGAAATAGAAAGAAATATATCTCTTTCTCAACAATACATGGCATCTACACAAAAACTGACCATATATTAAGACATAAAAACCATATATTAAGACATAAAAACATACAACCAAATGCAGAAAAGCAGAAATATTAAAGGCATCGCTTTCAGATCATAATGAAATAAAAATTACCTTCAATAAAGGGCTATTAAAAGGTAGATTCAAAATTAATTGGATTGGATTCCATTGGATTTGATTCAAAGTTAATTGCACTGGATTCAAAATTATAAAAGAACAAATCAGAAACAATAAATAATTTCATTAAAGATAATGACAACAATGAGACAGCCTACCAAAATTTATGGGATATAGCCAAAGCAGTTTGTAGGGGGAAATTTATATTTCTAAATCACATATCAACAAAATAGAGAAAGAATAGATCAATGAATTGGGCATGCAACTAAAAAACTAGAAAAGGAACAACTTAAAAAAACTCTAATTAAACACCAGTTAAGAAATACTGAAAATCAAAGAAAAGATCAATAGAACTGAAAGTAATAAAACTATTGCACCAATAAATAAAACTAGGAGCTAATTTTATTTTTTTAAACAATAAAATAGACAAACCATTTGTTAATTTGATTTTAAAAAAGAAAACCAAATCACCAGTGCCAAAAATGAAAAGAGTAAATTCACCATGAATGAAAAGGAAATTAAAGTAATTATTAGGCAATATTTTGCCCAATTATAAATCCAACAAACTAAGTAAAATGGATGAATATTTATAAAAATATAAATTTCTCAGATTAATAGAAGAGGAAATAGAACACTTAGATAACCCAACTTAGAAAAAGAAATTGAATAAGCTATAAATGAGCTCCCTAGGGAAAGCTCTTCAGAATCTGATGGATTCAAGGGTGAATTCTACCAAACACTGAAAGAATAATTATTTCTAATACTATATAAACTATTTGGAAAAACAGACAAAGAAGGAATCCTACCAAACTCCTTTAATGACACAAATAAGGTGTTGATACCTAAATCAGGAAGAGGTGAAGCAAGGATACCCATTATCACTATTGTCATCCAAAATTGTACTAGAAATGCTAGCTAAAGCAGTAAGAGAAAAATAATTGAAGGAATTTGAAAAGGCAATAGGGAAACAAAACTATCACCCTTTGCTATGATATATGGTATACTTAGAGAATCCTAGAGAATTAACCAAAAAAGTAGTTGAAATAATGAAAAACTTCACTAAAGTTACAGGATATAAAATAAACCCACACAAATCATCAGCATTTCTATATATTACCAACAAAGTTCAGTAGAAGGAGATAGAGAAATTCTATTTAAAATAACTGTAGACAATATAAAATACATGAAAATCTACCTGACAAGACAAACCCAGGAACTATATGAACACAATTAGAAAATATGTTTTACACAAATAAAGTCAGATTTGAATAACTGGAAAAAAACTTAATTGCTTTTGGGTAGGCCAAGCTAATATGATAAAATGTATAGTTCTATTTAATTTACTTATTCAATATCATACCAATCAAACTACTAAAAACTTTTATAGAGCTAGGAAAAAATAACAACAATATTCATCTGGAAGAACAAAAGGTAAAGAAAATTAAGGGAATCAATGAAAAAATATGTGAAGGAAGGTAGCCTAGAAGTGCAGATCCCAATCTGGAATCATCAAAGCAATCTGGTACTGGTTAAGAAACAGAGCAGTGGGTCAGTGGAACAGATTAGGTACACAATACACGGTGGTAAATGACAATCTAGAAATTCATGATCTAGTATTTGATAAACACAAAGATCTAAGCTTTTGGGACAAGAACTCACTATTTGGCAATATATTGCTGGGAAAACTGGAAAGCAGTTTGGCAGACACTAGGTATAAACCAATGTCTTATACCATATATCAAGATAGGATCAAAATGAGTACATGATTTAGACATAAAAGGTCATATCATAAGAAGATTAGGGGAGCATAGAAAATTTTTATCTGTTAGATCTATGGATAAGGAAAGAATTTATGACCACCTAAGAAACAGAGAGCATTACAGGATATAAAATAGATCATTTTGATTACATTAAATTTAAAAGGGTTTGCACAAACAAAACCTATGCAGCCAAAATTAGAAGGAAAGCAGAAAATTGTGAGGAATTTTTTTCACAGCAAATTTCTCTGATAAAGGCTTCATTTCTCAAATACATAGAGAACTGAGTCAAATTTATAAGAATACAAGTCATTCCTCAATTGATAAACAAAGGATATGAACAGACAGTTTTCAGACAAAGAAATCAAAGCTATCTATAATCATGTGAAAAAACGCTGTAAATCTAAATTGAGAGATGCAAATTAAAACAACCCTGGGGTACCACCTCACACCTATCAGATTGGCTAATATGACGGAAAAGGAAAATGATAGATGTTGGAGAAGATGTGAGAAAATTAATGCATTGTTGGAGTTGTGAACTGATTCAACCATTCTAGAGAGCAGTTTGGAAATACAATTATCCTTTCAATATTGTGACTTTCCCCATCGTGGTTTCAATATATCACAGGTCAGCATAAGAAATTAAAAGGGAATTTGGGGAGGGGAGTTTTTCAGAAGCCATAGAACAGAAGATTACACAGAGCCTATGTCCAAATACTTAACCCAAATTTTACAATAAGGTACCATAAATACCCCATAAAAGAAAAAGAAAAAATTCAGACTTCATCTTTGGTATGAAGGGAGAGCCAAAAAATTTTAAGTGGATTTTCCAGATCATAGGGTCATCATGCCACTAACCCCTGTGATGTGGAAAGGATAACTGCATGGCCAAAGGGCTAAACAACTATGTATGTACTTTGACCCAAAAATATCACTACTAGGTCTGTATTCCAATGAGATTCAAAAGAAAGGAAAAGGACCTACATGTGTAAAAATATTTATAGCAGATCTTTTCTGTGGTGGTCAAGAAATGGAAATTGAGGGCATGCCCATTATTTGGGGGATGGCTGAACAAGTTGTCATATATGATTGTGATAAAATACTATTGTCCTATAAGAAGTAAAATGCAGGATGGTTTTAGAAAAACCTGGAAAGACTGATGTGAACTGACAGAAAGTGAAGTGAGCAGAACTAGGAGAACATTTGTCATGTTAAGGGAATTTGAATATCTTCCCTGCCCCTTAATAAGCACATAGAGCCCTGGCCCAGAATTAATCAGGCTATGGGTTATGGGGAGTTTGCAATTAAGTTCTAGGGCACAAAGATTTTCAAGCTCCTTGAATTCAGTCAATCAGATGCTGTATCTTTGTTATATATTCTGGGAAGTTAGCATTTTGCTTTAGGGGTTCTCTTATGAGAAGGACCTTGTGATTTCCTGGATGAGACTCTGAATAGCGGTATGTTCAGGACCTCCCCCCCCCCCCCCGACTGCTCAGATGTAAAGGCTCTCTCGATCCAGTGATGTGTGTAAAGTATATAGTTATATTACTTTGATTCAGGCAATCAGAGCCCCGTCTGTTGGTCTTTAGGCTAATTTCTCTGTTTGTATTTTCTCTGACATTTAGGGTGCTGACTTTTCCCCTAAACTAGTGAGTGTAATTAAAGTAGATTATCGACTCCTTAAAAGTTGCTTTCCTTTAAGAAAAGTTGATCTAAGAACTTGTGCTGGCAGGCCATCCTGGGTGTGCCAGGGTGCTTACTGTTACAACATTGCACACAGTAACAGCAATATTGTATGATGATCAATTGTAAATGAATTAGCTATTCTCAGCAATATAAAGATCCAAGACAATTCTGAAGGACTTAGGATGAAAAACAATAACCATTTCCAGAGAAAGAGCTGATGGAATCTGAATGCAGATCAAAACATATTTTTTTTAACTTTATTTTATTGTCTGTGTTTTCTTTCACAAAATGGCTAATATGGAAATATATTTTACATGACTGCACATGTATAATCTATGTAAAATGGTATCTGATAAAATTTAATATTATCTCTGATTTCTACTGTACTGATTTTATAATATGATTAGCTAATAATTATTATGATTCTATTACTACATATGACATGTAATTATATAATACAATAATATAATTATATAACATCATATAATTATAATTGTTGTATAATATTTAGGTATATAATAATTAATATATAATTATAACTAATTAATAATTCATATTTATGCTGCATTGATTTTTAGAATTGTCAATATCTGCCTGAACTCACCTCACTCAAAAATTTGGTCTGTCCTAGTCAGAATTGGCCAACAGGTCTGGTTGAAAGGGAGTGGGTGGTATAACTCATGCCCCTAGTCTCCCACCCCCTCAACATTTGCTTGCTAACCAGTTTAACCTGGGACTCATTTGTTTTCTGTAAACAACAAGAGAGCAGTTTAAACTGAATGCCTTCCCCCCTCCCTCCCCACAAGACAATTCTTTAGTGCTTGCTTTTCTCTGTAAAACTAGGGGTGATTTGATCTTCCCCAAGGGAAAGACTAACCAGGTGGGCCTGATTTGGGTAGTTCTGATTTTCTAACCAAGATTACTAAAGGCAGTTCGGACCCCTAAAGCAATTAATATTCTATAATTGTCAGAGAGGGGGTGATCAGCCACACCTGAAGGCTAACCTACTTTCCCTAGCTGCAGCCAATCATAAGATCTCCCAGCTACCCAGACTCCCTCCTTTCCTATGTCTCAAGAAAAATGGTTCCCCTCCCCCCCTCCACCATCGGGGCCCCTGATTTTACAGAGCTTGCCAGAGTGATTCACTTTATTAACAGCTGTAGGTATCATTGTTAATAAACTGTTATCTTGCTCAGAAAAACATGCCCCAGTTACATTGTTATCAGCATTTTAGGTGTCACAATTTTGGCGGTCCCACACGTATCCGGGAAGGCTGGTCCCTTGGACTCCCTTAGTAAATCCTTTCCTTTCTTTTGGGTCCTGGTGGAACTTGCAACTTTATCTATATTATTTTGAGGTGTTAGTTTTGTGTGGAAGATAACTGGCAACCCCCAGAGGACAATCCCTTAAAGGAAACATTTTTCTTCAAGGAAGGCCCCCAAACTAAATTGGGGAGAAGGATGATCCCTTGAGGTAATTTTTGTGGTGGGGGCACGGGGGTGTGGGGGTGGGGATTTTGTGTGTGTATGTCTATGTACATGAAGTCATTTGGGCGCATACACACACCGTCTGATCATCCCGGGGAGTTTTGTATAACGTGGTCTCTGGAGACATCTAGTGACCAAACTGAGAATAGCAACAGCCTACTTTTTGTTTCATATGTTTTCATCAGTGGTGCCTGTGACAACGCTCCTTTAATTTCTTTAAGGAGAGAGACAATCTCCAGATCTGGCCCCAATACTGCCCTTTATTACCTCATAAACTGGGTCCCTGAACAAAGGACTGAACCTGCTGGCTGTTACACCTACGCTGGAGGAGTATGGCATGATGAACCTCAGGCCAATAGGGATTAATCTTATGTTTCCCCAGGAGGTTTCATTTGTATCAAAAGCACTAACATTTCCGGAGAACCCATGGGTTTCCCCTGAACTAACCACCAGTTCTGGTGCTAAAAGCTGGCGTCTAGAACAGGCAGAAGGGGTTTCTGCTAGAGACTTCCTCTGATTCATAAACTGAGCGCCAGACCTGTGGCAAGGCTGTTTATATAAGTCATGTGGTCCCTCAGGAGGGTTTCTTGAAGATTAAAACTTTAGCCAGGGCATTCTCCAAGACTGTCTCCATATTAAGCCACCCAAGTATCTAAATTGTCTGTGCCTTAATTTTTTTTTTTAGTGGAAGCTAGAATTAGCAAAAATCATGTATCAACGTTTCCCTTAGGGAAACTCTTTGAAGTGTGGGATAAGGGAGAATGCCCAACTGAGCCAGGGATGACAAAAACAACAAGAAGCAATCAGGTTTTGTGATACCTGATTCAAAACAGGAGAAGGAGAAGGAACAGGATATCATTACCCCAGTACCGATAACTTCAGTCCAAACCATTTGCCTTGCTCTCTTGCAGGTTGTTTCAGAGGCCCTCACACAGGCAGAGTCGGAGGCAGTCTCAAAACCTCTCAATTCAAATGAGTGGTTTTTACTGTAGAAGGGAGAGCCATAGCGCTAAAGATTGCAGAAAG
The DNA here is from genome assembly GCA_028627135.1 of Pseudochirops cupreus. NCBI lineage: Eukaryota > Metazoa > Chordata > Mammalia > Diprotodontia > Pseudocheiridae > Pseudochirops > Pseudochirops cupreus. The sequence continues at coordinate 266,716,644 of CM053581.1, read as the reverse complement.
AAAAAAATGAGACCCCAGAAATTTAAAAAAGAAATAGCTGTGGAGGTTCCCAGAGGAACAGTAATACACATGAAGGTGCAGGGAAGGGGCAGGGGCTATTGATCTCAAAGAAGGACTTTTTGTTTCCCTGGAACCTGAAGTCCTAACCCTGGTTATCTCCATTTCTCTCCCAAAATGGTAAACCCCATGTCACTCTTAAGACTGGGAACACATACTGTACTCTAAATCAGTCCTAATGAATAAGACCAATTCCAAATGTGCCTCTATAGGGCCTTTAAATGTTGCTGGGGTTTTAGGGAAGCCTCAACATGTTCCAAAGTGTTCCCTTGCATGACTTCCATGGGTCCCCTTTCTGTGGTACATTCCTTCCTCCTTATATCTAAATCCCCTGTAAACCAATTGGGACAAGATCGCCTATAGAAACTTAAGGCTATTATTTACTGCTCCCCTGATGGTACTCTGTCCCTATAGCTACTCACCTAATATCTGACAATAGGGCAATATGTTTAAAAAAACGCAAAAATAGAAAAAAACCAAAAAACAAATAAAAATAAATTTAAAAAAAGACATTTGGGGGTTATAGATAGTGCAGGGATGTTTTGATTGACTATGCATACTTGTTACAAGATTTTTTGCTGTTTTAAGTTTTCCCCAATGTTGGGGGTTGGGGAGAAACAGGAAGGAGAAAGAGAAAATAGATCTTTGTTCATTGAAAAAAATTAAAATATAATAATGAAAAAAACCCACAAAAATAAGTTATTGTACCTTAAAGCATACTTTGATCAAGATTTCTCTATATTGACCTTGAAGGTGATCAATTTAGAATGTTAGCAATTAATGTTTAAGATGTATTTAGATTTTATATATAATTATTAGATATTGTATTCTATATAATAATTCTATATTATATATAAATAGATTTATATTTTAAATTTCTTACTATTGTATAAGAAATATTAAGAATTTTTAAATGTAACTCTTGATTTGGAAATTATAGTATATTAACTCTATTAAGATTCTGAAAAGCAGAGAATAAGTAAACAGAAATGAGAAGAGAGTAAGCATAATTTAATTTGAAAAAATGCTTTGTGTTACATCTGTGAACAATATAGTAGGCCTTGGTTGCTGTCCTTTGTTCTTGAAGAGCACCAAATGTGGCTGATGAGACCAATACAAGCTTGGAAGGCTCTACCACAGGTCAGTCACAAATAGTCCACATGAACATTTGGAGTAGATGTGTCTAGATTCACATATCTCACGTTTCTTTTGAGTTACCACAACTCTGCTTTGCTCATAGAATACAGCACCTTCTCTGATGAGGGCATGCCATGCTAGATGATCCTGTGCCAGTGTCTCCTGTGACTCACAAGTGATTCCAAAGTTCTTCAGAAAGACCTTGAAAATGTCCTTGTACTACTTCTTCTGACCTCCATGTGAGCTCTTGCCTTGTATGAGTTCTCCATAAATCAGTCTTTTAGGTAAACATATGTTTGGCATTTAAACAATGTGACCAGCCCATCAGAGTTTACACTGTCTACAGCAGAGTTTGCATAGTTGACAGTTCAGCTTGAGAAAGGACATCAATATCCAGTAACCTTATCTTGCCAGATGATCTTCAGACTCTTCCTAAGACAATTCAAATGGAAGCAATTCAATTTTTGTCATGAGGCCGACTGTCCAGGTTTCATGGGCATACAACAAAAAAGTCGCCTGTGGAGCCTCCCAAACATGGAGCTGGCTTTAGCATCAACCTCATCATCTGTATGTACCTTAGAAAGTATACTGCCACCTATATGTACCTTAGAAAGTATACTACTACCTATATGTACCTTAGAAAGTATACTGCCACCTATATGTACCTTAGAAAGTATACTGCCAAGGTAAGCAAACTTATCCACAGTATTCAAAATTTCTCCATTTGCTATAACTGATGGTTCACATCTTTATACTGTGGTGCTGGCTGGTAGAGAACCTGTGTTTTCTTGGTGTTTATTGTTAGGCCAAAATCAGCAAAAGCAGCAAAGAATTAGTCCATACTTTGTTACATCTTGACCTCACAGGCTGTATTAAGTACACAATCATCTGTGAACACAAAAATCATACACCAACTCTCCCTCCATTTTAGTCTTGGCTTGTATCCTTTTTAAGTTGAAGAATTTACCATCAGTGTGTTAGCTAACTTTGATGCTGTTTTTATCCTTGTTGAAGAGATCTGACAACATCACTGAAAACATCATGCTAGTAAGCAGGGGTGCAAGCACACAGCCCTGCTTTACTCCATTGGTGACTAGGGAAGCAGAAGAGCAATTGTTCATCATCCAGAACCTGTGCAAACATGCCATCATGGAACTAATGTGCAATATGATAAGTTCCAGACAACCAAATTTTGCCATAACTTTCCACAAGCCCTCACAGCTGACAGTATCAAAGGCCTTGGTTAGATCAATAAACATTCAACATTGTGTACAGACCTCTGTTCTGCTCCCTGGCATTTCTCCTGGAGTGGTTGGACAACAAACATATCAATTCATATCAATTGTTCCTTGACCCTTTCTGAATCCATATTGGCTCTCAGGTAGATGACCATCTTCCAGGTAAAAGACCAGTGTATTAAGGAGGACCCTAGCAAGAATTTTGCTGACAAAACACTGAGAGAGAGACCCCTCCATGATTGTCACAGGACAACCTATTTCCCTTTCCTTTAAAGAGATGGACAATGGAGGCATCCTTAAACAGCTAGGTGGCCCAGTGGATAGAGTGGCTGGGCTCATCTTCCTGAGTTCAAATCTAGCCTCAGATATTTGCTAGCTTTGTGACCCTGGGCAAGTCACTTGACCCTGTTTGCCAATGAGCAGACCTTAATTGCTATTTGAATAGACCAGGTCTTTGTAAACTATTAATTAGGTGTGGGAGAACTCAGAATCTTACTTCCTGTGCCTCAACTGGAGTATAAGCCATAGCAGGTCTCCTGACTTGAAATGTTATGTTTTAAAGGTTTTTATAATTTTTAAGAACATCTTAATGGATTTTTAGGAGAGTTTGTCCCACAAACATTTTATTTTGGGACTAAGATTGTGCGGTGAAGGTCTCTTTCTGTTAAAGTGGGAGAGGTATGATGTGCTTTCAACTCCTAGAATTTTATCAACCAGAATTGCAACTAATCAAGCAATAATGCAAGAGTTTAGTTGTTATAGGTAAATTAGTGAAAAGATCATCTGAGTTAAAGTGAACAATACAGCTTAAGAAGTAAGAGCTTAGTAATGTCATATGCCAACACCACTCCTCTCTTTTTATTATTAGGAGATACCCTGTCTTCCAGAGGTAAGGCCTAGCAAGTAAGCTGTGCCCAGAGCTTGGCATAACAACAATCCTTTGCATTCATCCTCTGGATGAACTCTACCATAGCTAAATCACAGAAGTGGCTCAAGCCAGCCCCAAGTGATCCCAGAACATAGACAAACAAGCATCCGAAGGAGCCACATTCAGGTCATGAAGCCCTGCTATGAACAGACCTTTTATCACTAGGCAAACTTGCCTCATTGTTACAAGTCCCTACTTGGTTCTTTATCTAGTCACAACTATATGTATCAAGGCTTAGCCTCACTGCCTTGGGTCTCCTTGGTCTTAGAGGAGACTCCAACACATGTGTCTAGAATAAAGAAGATTTTTTTGCCTATAACGCCTGTGAGTACTTCGGTATTTTATTTTTTCAGAGTTAACAGTTGGTGTATAACCTCTATGAGCTCTTTGTTATTTTCAGAGTTAATAATTGGTGTATAACCTCCATAGCTCATTGTCAATCCTGAAAATAAATGACCAAAGAGCTATAGAGCTACTGTCAGGATTACAAAGAACTTAACAGCTTCAACATTAAAGGATCAGAGGGCTTGGAATATGATATTCTGAAAAGCAAAGGAGCTTGGATTACAACCAAGAATCAACTACCCAGTAAAATATAGCATAATCTTTCAAGGTAAAAGATGGACATTCAAAAGGTGAACAGAAAATTCAATCTTCAAATACAAGACTCTAGAGAAGCATTAAAATGTAAAGAGGAAAAAATATGTTATTCAATAAGATTAAACTGTTTACATCCCTACATATGAAGATGATGCTTATAACTCTTGAGAACTGTATCTCTATTAGGGCAGTTAGAAGGAATATACATAAACAAAGGGTATGGGTATAAGTTGACTTTGATGTGATGATATAAAAAAATTAAAGAGTGAAAAAAGAGGATTGTACTAGGAGAAGAGGAAAGGAATTTTAGAAAAGTTAGATACAATAAGACTGGAGACAACTGAATGGGGATAGAAAGGAATATACCTTTTTCTTAGGGGTATCTGGCACCTACACAAAAATTAACCACGTATTAGGACATAACAGTCTCATAATCAAATACAAAAAGCAGAAATATTAAATATATCCTTTTCAGATCATGATACAATAAAAATTATGTGTAATAAAGGGTCATGAAAAGATAGACTAAAAATCAATTGGAAACAAAATAATCTACTCCTAAGGAATGAGTGGATCAAACAACAAATCATAGAAACAATCAATAATTCCATCAAAGAGAACAACAATAATGAGACAACATGCCAAAACTTATGGGATGCAGGCAAAGCAGTTCTTAGGGGAAATTTTACATCTCTAAATGCTTACATGAATAAAATAGAGAAAGAGAAGATCAATGAATCAGGCATACAACTAAAAAAAGTAGAAAAAAGAACAAATTAAAAATCCCCAATTAAATACCAAATTAGAAATTCTGAAAATCAAAATAGAAACCAATAAAATTGAAAGTAAAAAAAAAAACCTATTGAACTAATAAATAAAACTAAGAGCTGGTTTTATGGGAAAAATCAATAAAATGGATAAACCTCTGGTTAATTTTATTTAAAAAAAAAGAAAGAAAACCAAATTACCAGTATCAAAAATGAAATGGGTGAATTCACCACCAATGAAGAGGAAATTAAAGCAATAATTAGGAGTTATTTTGCCCAACTGCATAACAATAAATCTGAAAATCTAAGTGGAGTGGATGAGTACTTACAAAAATATAAATTGCTCAGATTAACAGAAAGGGAAATAAAATACTTATAACCCCATTTTAGAAAAAGAATTGAATAAGCCATCAATGAACTCCCTAAGAAAAAATCTCCAGGGCAAATTGGATTTACAAGTAAATTCTACAAAACATTTAAAGAACAATTAATTCCAATACTATATAAACTATTTGAAAAAACAGGCAAAGAAGGAGATTACCAAATTCCTTTTATGATACAAATATGGTGCTGGTACCTAAACCAGGAAGAGCCAAAACACAGAAAGAAAATTATAGACCAATTTCTCTAATGAATATTGATGCAAAAATTTTAAATAAAATATTGACAAAGAGATGACAGCAATTTATCACAAGGATAATATACTATGACCAAGTGGGATTTATATCAGGAATGTAGGACTGGTTCAGTATGAGAAAAACTATCAGCACAATTGACCACATCAATAACAAAACTAACAGAAATCATATGATTACCTCAATAGAGGCAGAAAAGGTCTTGGGCAAAATACAGCACCCATTTCTATTAAAAAAATTAGATAACATAGGAATAAATGGAGTTTTCCATAAAATGATAAGCAGTATCTCTCTAAAACCATCAGCAAGCATTATATGTAATGGTGATAATCTAGAAGCATTCCCAATAAGACCAGAGGCGAAACAAGGATGCCTATTATCACCACTATTATTCAATATTGGACTAGAAATGCTAGCTTTAGCAATAAGAGAAGAAAAAGAAATGGAAAGAATTAGAATAGGCAATGAGGAAACAAAACTATCACTCTTTGCAGATGATGGTATATTTGGAGAATCCTAGAGAATCAACCAAAAAACTACTTGAAACAATTAAAAACTTTAGCAAAATTGCAGGATATAAAATAAACCTACAAAACCATCAGCATTTCTATATATTACCAATAAAGTCAAGCAGCAAGAGATAGAGAAATTCCATTTAAAATTACTGTAGACAATATAAAATATTTGGGAATCTACCTGTCAAGAGAAACCCAAGAACTATATGAACACAATTCCAAAACATTTTTCACGCAAAGTCATATCTAAACAATTGGAAAAAATCTTAATTGCTCATGGGTAGGTTGATATAATACAATAAAAATGACAATTCTACCTCAATTAATTTACTTATTCAGTGTCATATCAAACTACAAAAAATTATTTTATAGAGCTAGAAAAAATAGCAAAATTCATCTGCAAAAACAAAAGGTCAAGAATATCAAGGGAATTAATGGAAAAAATGCAAAGGAAGGTGGCCTAGTGGTACCTGATCTAAAACTATATTATAAGGCAGCAATCATCAAAACTTTTTGGTATTGGCTCAGAAATAGAGTGGTGGATCAATGAATAGTTTAAGTGCACAAGACACAATAGCAAATGACTATAGTAATCTCCTGTTTGATAAACCCAAAGACTCTAGTTTCTGGGAAAAGAACTCTATTTGACAAAAACTGTTGGGTAAACTGGAAAATAGTATGGCAGAAAATGGGCACAGACCAATATCTTACAGTGTGTATCAAAATAAAGTCTAAATGGGTTCACAATTTAAATATAAAGGCTGATACTGTAAGCAATCTGGGAGAGCAAGGAATAGTTTACCTGTCAGATTTATGGAGAAGGGAAGAATTTATGACCCAACAAGGGATAGAGAGCATTACAAAATGGAAAATGGGAAATTTTGATTACATTAAATTGAAAAGTTTTTGTACAAAGTCAATGTAACCAGGATTACAAAACCAGGATTTTGTACAAAGTCAACGTAACCAATGTAACCAAAGTTTTTGTACAAAGTCATTATAACCAGCAAAAAAATGGGAAAGAATTTTTACAACCAATGTCTCTGATAAAGGCCTCATTTCTAAAATATACAGAGAACTGAGCCAAATTCATAAGAATACAAGTCATTCCCCAACTAATAAATCGTCAACGAATATGAACAGGCAGTTTTCAGAGGAAGAAATTAAAGATATCTATAAGCATATGAAAAAATGCTCTAAGTCACTATTGATCAGAGAAATGCAAATCATAACAACTTTTAGATCATATCTCATTGATCAGATTGGCTAACATGACAAAACAGGAAAATGATAAATGCTGGAGAAGATGTGGGAAAATTGGAACACTAATACATTGTTGGTGAAGTTATGAACTGATCCAACCATTCTGGAGAGCAATTTGAAACTATACCCATGGGCTATAAAAATGTGCATAGCCTTTGACTCAGAAATACCACTTCTAGGCCTGTGTCCCAAAGAGATCATACAAGTGGGAAAAGAACCTGTATGTATTAAAACATTTACAGCAGCTCTTTTTGTGGAGGCAAAGAATTGGAAATCAAAGGAATGCCCACCAATTGGGGAATGGCTAAACAAGTTGTGGTATATGAATGTAATGGAATAGTACTGTGCTATAAAAAAATAAGGAGCAGATAGACACAAATGGACTTCGTAATAACCTGGAGAGACTTCTATAAACTGATGCTGAGTGAGGGGAGCAGAAGCAGGAGAACATTGTACACAATTACAGACACATTGTATCTGTGATGACTGACTTTGATGGACTGGGCTCATCTGAGCAATGCAAAGTTATAAGACAGCTCCAAAGGACTCATAGAAAAGGCTATCCACATCTAGGGAGAGAATTACAGAGTCTGAATGAAGATTGCTCTCTCTTTTTTGTTTTTGTTTTGTTTTCTTTCTTCTTCATTATTCATTCCATTGGTTATAATTCTTCTTTACAACTTGACTAATAATTAATGTGAAGATATATGTAGAACCTATATCAGATTGCATACTGCTGGGGTGGGGGGAAGATGAGGGTAGAAAATTTGGAACTCAAAAAACTTGTGGAACTGAATGTTGCAAACTAATAGTAAATAATTCTTTTGTAATTTGCTTCAATATTTAATAAGGAAATTGGTCTATAATTCTCTTTCTCTGTTTTGGCTCTTCCTGGTTTAGGTACCAGCACCATATTTGTGTCATAAAAGGAATTTGGTAAACTCCTTTGCCTGTTTTTCCAAATAGTTTATATAGTATTGGAATTAATTGTTCTTTAAATGTTTGGTAGAATTCACTTGTACATCCAATTGGCCCTGTAGACTGCTTGACTATTCATATTTGTTAGAAGAGCTTGGTTTTTCTGTTTTTCTAACTGGGGTTGGGGTTAATGAAAGAGTTAGAATAGGGAAACAAAAGAAAAAAAGTCATTGAAACATTTTTTTTAACGCACAGAAACTAGATGGAAGACCAAAAAAATTAACAGCCAAGCAGAACAGCTTTGAGATTTATGATGGCTATATTATATTTAAAAGAAAGGAAATTTGTACATGATAGAGATTCACAGTTTCATGGACAATCTTCAGTTACACTAGGTAAATGTAACTGTCCATTTTACTTAAAGTTGCTAAAGTTCAGATTTAAAAATTTTTTTAATTGTCTATTCATTACTAATTCTGTCAATGGGGATGTCCTTAATTCATTCACTTGAGGAATGATTATCATTAAAAAGTTATATAGATGGGGAAGCAGATATTTAAGGGGGTAATTTCCCCCACCATTTTTTTTCATAATAAAATCCAAGACTTTGTCCCATCTTTGTTATCTTCTCCTCCTTCCAATACCTTATAACTCAATCCCCTAATGCCCTCATAATTTTTTTGTTTCTAGTACAGATCTCCCTGCTTTGCATTTGGTCCAATACAGTTGTTTTTACTGTTCCTTGTTCTCTTTAGGGGAATTTCTACCTCTCTTAACAAGCAGTCAGGAAACGTGATGTTAAAGTCCAAATGTGGTGGGTTTTATTGTCCTTTAGAGTGGAAAAAGGTTTATTACCATATCTTGGCAGGTCTTTTCCATTTCCTTCTGTTCTTGAATTCCTTCTATTTTTTTAAATCCTTATTTAAATACCCTTAAAATTACTTTTGCCCAATTTTCTGTGAAATAATTTTCCCCTCCACCGCTTCTTCGTTTCGTCATCCTTCTCATAAAATTTTTACAAACTAGCTTATGTTTTAAATCAGTGTTGCCTCTGGCTGCCATAGTTCTCAAATTTGTAAGTTGTGTTTGCAGACAAAAGCATTTTTAGGCTCTGATTTTCCTTAAAGTGGCAGGGCATTTACATCTATATTAAATTATATTTATCTTTATCTACGTCCTTCCTTCCACTGATATCCCATTTTCCAACCTGTTTAAATGCGTCAGCATGTAGTTGTTTTAACTGCATTCCATTTTTCTCTCATTTTCCTTCTTTCCTCTAACTTTTTACTATTTTGATATTTGCTCTAAGTGGAGAAGGTCTCGCTATCCACGTACAGCTGATTCAGGAAGGGGGTAAAAGGGGTGGGGACGGGAAACTCTCCAAACACAACCCCAAGGCGTCTCAAGAGCTCCTCCTCGGGACTTTCTGAGACCAGCGCCCCGACGCCCACACCTCGCAGCCCAGGCGCGCCCCTGCCTCTCTCCCGCCGCCACCGCTCCCGTCTCTTTTCCCGCCTCCCCTCCCCTCAGCTTCTGCAGCATGGAGACCAGCGCGAGCACGAGCCCGGGCGCGAGCCGAACCGTAAGAGAGGACAGGATTCCTTTCCGGCCCCGGAACCCGAGGCAACAGCACCGAGTTTCCTTCCGGGCCCTTGGTTGCGGGAGCCCGGACCTGCGCAGTCTGCGCGTCGTTTTCCTTTCTCCGCGGAGGCGGAGGCGGAGGCGGAGGCGGGGCCCGCTGGGAGGGCCCTGGCCGTTGAACGGTGAAGCGGCCCTGACTTGACGTTTGTGTAGGCAGGCGGCTGGCTACCACGAAGTCATGGCCGGCCTGGAATTGCTCTACGCCTCGGCAGCGCCGGGGATCACCTGCCGCCAGGACGCGCTTGTCTGCTTTGTGCACTGGGAGCTCATCACCCAGGGCTACCAAGGCCTGGGCACCGGCGACCAGGTACAGCCCCGGCCCGGCCCGGCAACCCGGTCCCCTCTCCCCCATCTCCCCACAGCCGCACGCTCCTCCCGGGCTCCAGGTGCATACACGCATTCGTGTACCCGGACTCCTTGCTGCGAAGCAGGTGCAGCCTGGTCTGACCTGGGGGCAGGTATGGCCGGGCCCCCCCAGGGACATGGTTCTTACCTGGGACTCCTCACGGCCCGCTGCCTTCCCCTCCCCCCTTTCCTCTAACTCCCCCCCCCCCATACTCTGCCCCCGGGACCAGGTACGGGCAGACCCCTTCACACAGTTACTCTTGCTTCTTATCAAGAAGGCTGTAACACACTCATAAACACACTCCTCCCAGCTCTCCACGTCTGTTCACAGGCTGCCACACACCAACCTTACTGGGGACCAGGCACACACGCCCCTCCACTTCACGTATTGACTCTCTCCAGGTACTCTTTGATCCGTGCACCGTTCTTCTTGCTGTCTTCCAACACACAACTCCATCTCCGAACTTTTTCACTGGCTGTCCCCTGTGTCCGGAACGCTCTCCTTCTTCATCTCCACCTCCTGGATCCCCCAGATTCCTTCAAGTCGCAGCCAAAGGCCCTCTTTCTGCAAGAAGCTTTTCCCAGTCTCTTAATCTTGGTGCTTGCCTTATGAGACTATCCCCAATTTATTCTGTATGGATCTTATTTGTACATAGTTGTTTATGTGTTGTCTCCCTCCATAGGCTGTGAGATTCTTGAGTGGAGACACTGTTTTGTTGTTGCTGCTTGCCTTTCTTTGTATTCTTAGAGCTTAGCACAGTACCTGGCACATAGCTTCTATTAAATGCTAGGTTACTAACTTAGTTAGGAAACTGGTATGGCCGGCGTCCTTCCCCAACTGCTCACAGGGAACAAGTGGCAGAAACAATTACAAACCCGGCCCCCCCCCCCACGTACTTCGCCTTCCCTGTTTCCCTAAATCCTCACATACATTCACACTTAGTTGGAATGGAATCATAGATTTATAGCTAAAAGGAGATTTAGAGGTCCTCAATTCTAGCTCTCATTTAGATGAGGAAATGGTGACCAAGCAGTAAAGTGGTTTCCCCAGTCTGAATTCAAACCCATGTCCTCCAGCTCCAAATCCAGCTCTCTTTACACTTTACCACACCATCTCTTACTGTCTTCTTACTCTTTCCTTGCTAGAGAACATATATACATACATACATACACACACACACTCACACACACACATACATACATACATCCTGGGTTCCAAACATCCTCCTTTTCACTGACCTTCAGTTACCACCTTTCAACATTCTTACCTGGGACCAAGATCCTGTATTCTTCCAAAAACACACATACACAGTGCCCTTCCATTGCCTCTGCAAGGGTTCTCCACACTGCCAAACCTATTTTCTCCCTTCCACTATATTTCCTCAATTTCAAATATTCACTGGCATATACTTAGGGGATACAGTTTCTTTTTTTATTTTGAGTTCCCTGTCACTTTGAGTCCAAGCCAGAGGCTGGGTGACCACCAGTCAAAGGTGCTGGCAGGGGGATGGAATGATAAAATTACTGCTAAAGTTAGCTTATGATAGCATTCTAAAATCAAATCAAAAGACTTTGTGGTTTTCTACCTTAAATCTCTCTTGTGGCTGTTCAAAGCCAGAGAAAGAAGCTACTTTTCCTCCTTGAGGAAGTAATATTCTGATTACTTCTTGTTTCTCTCCCTTTTCCCTACTATCCCTGATCCTATTGCAAAATTAGCCCCTTTATGATGGATGCAGAATGAGACATAAATTTTTAGACATAGCCAGTATGGGAATTTTATTATTGTTGTTGTTTTGCGTGAGTGTACATGTGTGCTACAAGGATTTTCTTTTTCTTTCCTTTTTTCTCTAAATTTGGAGATGTTATAGGGAAAGGAACCTAAAGATAGTTGTCCCCACTTCACACACACCCCTAAAGAAAAACAAAAGAAAGAAGAGAGAGTCATGGAAGCATTTTTTTTAAATGCATGTTGGAGAACAGAAGGAAAGTCAGGAGGAAACGAAGACAGATTTGAAAGTTATGTGTTGACTTTATTATAACTTAAAAGGAAAACAAGCTGTATACATAATAGAAATTTGCAGTTTTATACATAATCCCATATTTCTGTTATGTTGTAGAATGGAAATGCTTGTTTTATTTAGTGTTTAAGTTCAGGAAAAAAACTCACAGGTTTAAATCAACCCCTTTGAAAAGGATTAACATTTGTACTCTGAATTAATGGCATGGGTTGTATGTTCTGTTGGTTTGTGGCATCCTTTGATAAAGACAGGCATATGGCACTGGTCTGTTTATCTTTTGAGATTCACTTACGGTTAAACTGACCTTTCCTCTTATTTTTTGTATTTTGTTTTCTGGCTTTTTGGCAAGTGTAAGAGATGAATTTTGGAATGATTTGTCCTCCAGTCAATACTCTGCTTGGAGAAGGACTGACCACAGTTAAATGCTGTTTTGCAAACTCCTAAATAAAATACCTTTCCCTTCTCCCCACCCATAGGTGGAGGGGGTAGAAAAATGGAGGAACCAGAGGGACCTTTGTTAAATGTTGTTTGATGGCAACAGTTATTGAATATTATTTGAAAGAAATTATTTAGCAAAAGAATCTTCAAATAAAAATCTGATTTTTCCATTTTAGCTTCCCTACACTTTATTAACCAGTTAATAATAGCTCACATTTCTATGGTTTACAGATGCTGTCCTGACAACAGCTATAAGGTAAAGGGTACAGGTAATATAGTACTCCATTTTATAAATGAGAAAACTGAGTCTCAAGAAGGGAAATGACTTGTATAAGATCAACATAGCTTGTAATTACTGAGCCTAGAACATCTAAACCCAGACCTAATGACTCTTTAGGAGTGAGGAACCTGTGGCAGAAAAAGTTTGTATTCAGTCAAAGGGCCACACTTGAGGACCTAGAGGGCCCCACGTAGACTCAAAGCCACAGGTTCCCCACCCCTGATCTAAATTCTACTATATCCTGTTGATGGTCAGAAATTCATTAAAATATTACAATTTTACCAAGTGATTTGGGGTGGTAGGCAGGATAATATAGGATTGTAGATCTAGACCTGGAAGTGACCTTGAAGCCAACCTCTAGTCCAACACTCTTATTTTTTAACCAAGGAAGCTGAGGCCCTGAGAGAGTAAGGGTTATGGTTATACAGGTTGTACAGGTAGTAAATGAGAAAGAAGAGATCTGAACCTAAGACCTTGACTCCAAATCTAAGGCACTTTCCACTGTACCACACAGCTTCTAATGTAAACTACAATAAGTTGGTTTGTTTTTTTTAAAGCTCTTTCCATTAATGCTATCAAAGGATATAGACTGAAGTTATCCATGTAAAATAGTTTAACTTTAGGAGAGGGTAGGATTTATAGATGGAACCTCCTCAGGAAACTGAAGTTCAGAGATGTTAAGTGACTAGTAGATAGTGGCAGAACTGAGATTTGGGGATAGTTCTAACTCCCAGTCTGGTGTTCTTTGTGAAAAGAACATGTGAGCATATTTAGATTAGATAATCATTAAAGAGCTCACTCCACTCCAGGATTCTGTATTCAGAGTTTTTTCATTCCTGATGGTAATGACCTTTCTGATCTGAGGCTTTGATTTGTAGGTGCTCTTCCTTAGCCATGGACTTCACAAATGAGGCGTAGGTTCTAGTTCCAGTGCTCTTTGGCAGTATAACATGGGACAAGTCACTTCTTCTCTATGGGCCTCAATTTCCTTCAGTATAGACTGATGAATTTGAACTAAATTATCTCTGAGGCATCTACAATTGATTCAGCAATCTGTGGTTATGAGACAGAATTCTCCTGGAGAGAAGATCCAAAAACAAACTGATTGCTGAACTGTGGTCTTATTCTAAACTCCCTGTCCTGCAATAGACCTAGGGAAGAACTTTGACAAATGGAGGGAAGTTACAAAGAGGCAGATTTCAACTCAATATAAAGAGTGATTTTCTAACCATTAGATTTGTCCAGCAATGGACTGTTTTGGTATGTAGCTCTGTCACTGGAAGTATTCACACAGAAACTATATGACTGCTGCTTGAGGATGCTATCAGCAAATATTCGTGTTTCACCTAGGGCAGTGGTTCTCAACCTTCTTAATGCGACCCTATAATATTTGTATGTGGGTGTATCTGCATGTGGGTGGACCCACCTGGAGATGGATGGAGGAGTGGTGTCTCATTTCCTAAGACCATTGGAAATATGTGTTTTCCAATGGTCTTAGGTGACCCCTGTGAAAGGGTCGTTCAACCCCCAAAGTTGGTTGTGACCCACAGGTTGAGAACTGCTGACCTAGAGGGTTGAACTTTCTAGCATTCTAGAATTTAAAGTGATCATAAAGTCATCATCCATTTCCTTGTCTCTAGAATCTGAATTGGATGTGACCTCAAAGACCATCTAGTGCAGTTTGCACCTAAACAGAAATCCCCATTCAGTCCCAGCTCTGTTTTCTTATTTTTTGTAATCGACCTCTTTAGAAAAAGTTTTTACTCCATACTTAAACACCAAAAAATAGCATTTCCATACATACAACAAACACAAAAAAAGAGAAATTGATATGGAATCATGAATCTCCATTTCATACTGCTTGCTTTTTTTTTTTAAGTATATAATAAATTTTATATGTTATATCTGAGCTTCTTTCTGGACTTCTTCTGTTCTCTTCTGTGAAGTTTAAAAAACCTTTCAGTGGCTGTCTTTTCTTGGCAAATCTATTGCTAACCCTTTAGAATCCCAGCCCCTTCTCTCCCATCTCCATTAAAAACCAATACAAAGGGAAAAATATATATATTTCTGACAAACAAGCAGAGTCAAGCAAAATAAATTTACACAGTGGCTACGTACAGGAACATATGTCTCTCTCTGCATCTCGTGCACATTGCTTCTTTGTTAGGAGTCATGTAGTGTTTCATCAGAGGTCCTCAGGAGACCTAGTCTGTCACTGCCTTGATTAGAGTGGTCTTCGGAATTTGTTTTTCTTTATAGTGTTACAGTCTTTGTACTAATTTTTCTTCTGATTGGTTCTACTCCATTCTGCATCAGTTCATATTAGCCAAGATTCTTTAAAATTCTGTCTTTCAGCATTTCTTATACTGTAACACTGTTGTTACAATCATGTACCACAATTTGTTCAGCCATAGCCCAATTTCCTAAGAAGCAATTTAAGGCATCCCTTAGATTCTAGTTCTTTGATTTTCCTTTTCCTTCTTTTCAAGATTTTAATTTTAATTTTCTTTTCAAGATTAGGAAGTTTATTTTGCTTATATATCTTCCCTTGCCCAAATTATCCTCCTCTTTCCACTTGTTTCTCTGTTGAGTTTGATGTAAACACCAAACTCTTTGTGTCTTTTTAACCCTTCATTAGCTATTTCATATAATGCTCATTTCCCAAACCCCTTCACACTTATTTTTCTTATTTTACTCTTTGGATGCTCTTTCAGCATACTGAGAGGATACTTGTTTCTTCTCTTCTAGTAGTATGTTAGCACAACATCATCATACAGCTCTTTCAAACTACTTGAGTAAATTTTCCTTTAAGTTTTCTTTGAACTCTTGTGTTTATATTTTAAAGTTCACAGCTCTCTTCTTTTCATCAAAAATGCTTGGATTATATTCAGCTTTGCAGGGTAAGTTATTCTTATTTGTAACTTCTCTCTTTGGCCTTTTAAAATGTTGTATTCCAAAATCGCGTTTAGTTTTTTATGAAAACTGCCACATCTTAAGTGATCCAGTCTGTGGTTCCTTGGTATTTGAACTTCTTTTTGGATATTTGTAGTATTTTTCTTCATCTGGGACCTCTGGAATTTGGTTCCTGGGACTTTTCCCTTTTTTGTTTGTTTTTTAAGTAAGTGTGTAGTGGGTTTTCTCAGTTTTTATTTTGCCCTCTCCTTCTCATAAATCTGAGCAGTTTCCATTCGTGATTTCCTGAAAGCTACACATGTCTCTGGCCTCTGTCTGAAAGTGTTGGCGCTGGCCTTGCTGTTGACCCCCTTCCTTAGTGCCCCCGGGCCTTCAGCTAACGCACAGTTCTGCAGCGGAAGAATTCATTCGCTGTAGTTTCTCATTGTGTTTCTTGATCATTAATCAGTGTGGTGCAAACTTTAGGGTTTTGCTGGTGTAGGTATGTGGGAACGGGGCCATCTGTCTCCCATCAAGCCTCCCTTCATTTCATATTGCTGAGAAAATAATAGTATCAGAGACAGGGACAATCTTAAAAATTGTCATATGTTTTCTGCCCTACTCACTGTGGGATTTTTTTTCCACCTAACAGGAATACAGAAATGCTGATTTAGCAAGTAGATGCAGTCATTTTTATTCAGAAAGGAGATCCAGATTGGGGACAGGGATTAAAAGCCATAGGCCTGTGTTCTAAAGAAAAATTAAAAGGACCCTGACTATAACATACCTTGTCTTTGTCAGAGCCTCTGAGTCCCTGCAGTAATCTTCAGATACTTAAAATTGAACATATTAAAATCTGACTGATTTCTTGCTACAGTTCTTTTCTTTTACTTTCACTAAGCTATTGAATTTCACTTTTGTTTCCTTAAGTTTCATTTCTGCCATTTTTAGGCCTTGTCTTTTTAGGCTGCTTGTCTTTCAGCTAGATCATTCTGAAAATATTCCAGGGATTCCTAGCTATTTGGGGTTTGTAGCATCCCAGCTGTTTGATTTTATAGTCTCTTTCTGTCACTTAATTCCCCTCCTGAAAGTGCTGTGTGATTTATATTTTTAGAAAATGTACTAATACATTTTCAGAATTTTTTTCATTTCAGAATTTCACGACATCCCTTGAAACAATTCTAACACTTTGAGGTATTGCAAAACCAGGGCTGAGAACACCAAAATATGCAAATGTTGATATTCACCTAGTCAGCATGTTGTAGCAGAAAGAAGTTTGGAAGCCTGAGTTCATTTCTAGTTCTGACACTGGCTAACAAGGTGGCTTTAGGCAAATCACTTCCCTGTGTCCTGATCTTTTAAAAGGTTTGAAACAAATTATTCCTAGTGTTCCTTCTAATTCCAACAAGGACTCTATACCTTAAAAAAATCTTTCAAATATAATTGCATGATCTCTAGTGATGCCCCTTAAAACACAAAGAATAACTCTCATGCAATACACAGAACTTCCATGATTGCTAACGTGGAAAATAAATGTGGTTATCTTTATTCAGAGAGAGAATCTTGACTAGAATCTTGACTTGGGTTCCTGTCCTAACTCTTCTCCTTAACTATGTGACCTTAGGCAAATTGTTTCCCTCTTTGGGTATCTATCCCCTCACCAGAGTAAAAGCCATGGGCAATTTGATGAAAGAAAAGGGCTACCAAAATTTGTGTTTTTTTCCGTTGCTATTCTACATAGTCTTGTGCAGTGTGATAAGTTTTTCCACAGAGCAAATTTAAATGGGAGTTCCCCTACTAGTTCCATTTTGGAATCTGGCCAGAATACCCAGAAACATATACAAATGTTTTTAACCCATTAAAGTGTGCATCTATCCTGCCCCTAAGAAAGCTCTAGAAATTCTCATTTTCACTTATACCCTACCCATATATCGTCACAGCCAGGTCCAGGTGATAAGAAATCCGAGCTGTTGCCACATGGATGGAATGCCAATAAAGACCTCTATGTCCTTCGCTATGAGTCCAAAGATAACTCAAAGGAACTCCTTCTGAAGGCCATCATGGTGGATGACAGTATGATTATCAATGCTTTGGTGAGTCCTCTGCAGTTAAGCCCAACCCTACAGGGGCCTGCTAAATGGAGATATGACAGCCAGCCAGATGCAATGGATTGAGCATCCACTTAATCTTCTAGTTTCAAGGTGTATATTCAAAGGTATGGGAGGGAGGCAGGCAGGACTTCCATGGTAAGGGAGGAGGTCTCTTTTTTCAGCCTATAAACAAAGGCTCAAAAGGGATCTGACTTAAAACTTTATAATCACAAATAGTATGTAAATAGGGTGAGCCTAAGCATCTAGACCCCAGAACAAATTCACACACTACCAAATATTGGTAATTGGTTCTATTAGAACCTGAATTTAAGCAGAATAATGTTGTATGGTAGGTATTAGTGCCATAGGAGCAGTGCTCTAAATGGCATGATTATGGCAGGGTTTGGTTATAGAATGTTAAAGATGTCACTGCAGAAGATCAGTCAGGGCAATAATGCCTGAGCTATGACCAGTAATGAAGTAGCAGTATGATATAGTAGAAAGAGCCCACTGGAGTTGGAATCAGAAGACTTGGGTTCCTGTCCTAACTCTTCTCCTTAACTATGTGACCTTTGGCAAATTGTTTCCCTCTTTGGGTATCTATCCCCTCACCAGAGTAAAATGAAGGAGCTGGACTAGATAATTACTAAAGTCCTTCCAGTTCAAATCTACAGTTGCTTGATACTTTAAAGATGTAGATTTAGGACAAAGAAAGGGAAGTCCTCTTTTTATATACAGTAATGAGTGAACATGGAAAGCTCATTTGACCTAAGAAGTGGAAAGTAAGGGAAATAGAATAGATGTCAGACAGTAACCTGAAATATTTTGTTGGTGTCTGTCTGAAGGTAACAGGCAAAGTGGTTTACCTAGAGGAAAGGTCTGAAGAACCAGAAGAAATCTTAACCTGGTTAGAGGATAGATAATGGGTTGAATCTTAATATCCTTGTGCCAGAATTGTTCTCTTCTAAATAATATATGTTCTTTGGAAAAATCCCTGAGAATTCGGAAAACTGGGCATTAAACTAGTAAAAAAAAAAAAAACAACAACAAACAGGTGAGGGAAGGCTATTGCCTTAGGGATACCCCTTTGAATTTATGTGACCACTTTTCTTTACAGTTGGCCTGAAGCCATAATAGCTGTGCTCAGAACATAAGACAGAATTAGGGGAAATGATTAGAACTGGAACTTTGCCATTCCAATGCTTCAGAAACCCTTAAATTTTTTCTTAGGGATCTCTCAGCCAATCTCTTGTGTCTAGATCAGGGGTGGGGAATCTGTACCTCAAGGCCATATGTGACCTTTTAGGTCCTTAGGAGCAGCCTTTTGACTGAAACCAAGTTTTACAGAACGTATCTTTTTATTAAGAGGATTTGTTCTGTGAAGTTTGGATTCAGTCAAGGGGCCATACTTGAGGACCTAGAGGGCCACACGTGGCCTTGAGGCCATAGGTTCCCCACCACTGAATAGTTTGGGATGGTGTGCCCTGAATTCCCTCTGGGTCTCTGGCAACCTCCTGACCCCCTAACTTTTCTTTCCCTTTCCCTTTCCCCAGGAGTGTAAGTCACAACAGGTGGTGGACTTGACCCTGAATGTGGAGGATTATGTGGATGGTGAACACCTGGGTGACTTCCACAGGTACTTCCAATAATTGCCCCTCCTCCAGGCTACTTTTATAGGGTAAGAAGAGATCAGATAATTAGTGGAAATATACTATGGGATAATGGGATAGAGCTGGGTGAGATTGAGACAGGCCAAAGAATTGTTTGAAACTAACCTAGAAATATGTACCTGCTGTTAAAGTTCTCAGTTATCCACGTATGATATATTAGCAGCAAATCTCAGACTGGCTTTCCTCAGAAAGTTCTGGGATATCTTTCATAAGCCAGGTAAATTTATTAGCTCTCAAATTGTATAAATTATTCAGTTTTCCTAAAGCTCAAACTTAATCATGTCACTCCCCATTACCTTTAGGATAAAGTCCAGGCTCCTTAGTTTGTCATCTTTGAGATCCTCCAAAATTTGGCCCCAGCTTACCTCTCCTGCCTCACTACTAATCCTTTCACAATTAACCCAGCACTAAAGGATTAGGAACCATTCTTCACACACTCCTTTGGTTTTCCCATTTCTGTATCTTTATTTACTTTGTTGTTCCCTCTTCTTACAGTCTCTTTCTTTCCCATCTCATCCCATCCTAGCTTCAATCCATACCTAAACAGAAATTTCCTCTATAATTATGAAGGAAAACTAACTACAAACATCATTAGAGAAGTATTTAAGTACAGGTAATATGAACACTTGCTGGAAATGTTATAGATGAGTATCAGCAATTCAATAGTCTACTAGGCACCGGGGATACAGTGATTAAAAATGAAATAGTCCCTGACCTTAGTGAGTTTACATTTAATTAGAAGTGTTACATGTATACAAGTAAAGACAAAGTAACAATGTAATTTCAAAGAGGAGATTATGCTAGTAACTAAGGATAACTAAGGAAAGGATCCATACTGGAAGTAGCTTAAGAGCTGTGCTTTGAAGGAAGCTAGGTGTTCTGGGGCCAGCTAGGTGGCCTTGTGGATAGAGCACGGGGCCTGTAGTCAGAAAGACTCAAGTTCAGATTTGGCCTCAGATGCTAACTGTGTGACCTTGGGCAAGTCACTTAACCCTATTTCCCTCAATTTCCTCATCTGTAAAATAAGCTGGGGAAGGAAATGGCAAACCACTCTAGTTATCCTTGCCAAGAAAACTCCCATGTGGGGTCATGACTGGTTTCTATCCATTTTTTATGGCCCAGATTATATTCAAAGCACATCTTCTCCATTTCCCTCTCTAACTTTTCAAACTCTGTTTATCTCTATTTAGAATACTTTTCTCCTTCATATCCTTTTAGCACTGTATTTGTACCTCCCTTGTGGGACTTTCCTATTCAGACTTATATGAGTTATTTCTGTGTCTGCCACATTTCCTAAACTAGACCATATACTTCCTAAAATTCAGGGACTGTGTCTTATTAATCTTTGCCCCAGTTAGAGAATCCAATAAATTTTTGTTGAATTAAATTGACTTTAGCCACTTATTGACTGTGTATTGTACCCATAGAATTATTTGTGGCAGAAGTATAATAATAGAAATCTTTGAAAGAGAAGTTTTCTGTAATACCATGTAATCTGGGAAAGCTATCTTTCTATGTTCTTTGCCTCTGAAATCATATAAATGAAATGGTTTAAGCTGATTCTTGAATTCTAAAGAACTGCCAGATACAGAACTAGTCAGGATGGGACAGTAAGGGAAATGAATTGGTATGGTACCTGTTTCTTTTGAATTATCTGGACAAATTTTCTTTCCCAGCCCATTAACATGGATATTTGAGAGTTGGCAATGAGGAGTACCCACATTTTGAATAGATTCACTCTACTCCTCTTGCCTTTCATAACTTAACACCCAGGGAAGAAATAGAGGAGAACAAGTATGAAGGAACCTCCACAGTCTGGAGTACATTTTAATCTATCCTTGCTTCTATTTTCTCATCTCTGCTATGCTTTAGGGACTTGTGCCAATCAGACCACAAATATTTATAGATGGTGAGGAACAAATGAGTATAAAGATGCTTTGCTCCTCTGCAACTCTGACTTCATTGTCACATTAGATGAAGCAGTAGGTTTCTTTTGCCATTGCTAAATGGCATAAAACTGGGCAGATAAACCCTTGCTCCATCAGTCTTTATTAATATATATCCAGAATGAGGAAAGGAATAATAGCCTTGCTTGTGCTTTGCCCTTGCTCACTTCACATCTGAGTTATCCTATCTAGTTTGAAGTTCCGAGTTTTGGAAAGAACATTGATGAATTAATTTGTTCTCTTCCTGAACAGGACAACCAGGATGGTTTCTAGTCCCGTTGGCATTTCATAGTAGGAATTAGTTGAAGGAACTGGGGTTGTTAAGTTTAGAAAACAATTGGGAGAGTATAACATGATTTTCTTTAGATAGCTGAAGGATTATTTATTATTGGGAAAGAGAGAAGACTTGTTCTGTGTGACTCCAAAAAAAAGGGAAAAAATTTTTAACAGTCAATTATCTCAAAAGGCAATGGACCGCCTCCCAAAAAATCTCTGAGATTAAAAATATCTCAGATATCATTTAGCTTCAATCCATACCTAAACAGAAATTTCTTCTATAATTATTGAAGGAAAACCGACCACAAACATCACTGGAGAAGTATTTAAGTACAGGTAATATGAACACTTTCTGGAAATGTTATAGATGAGTATCAGCAATTCAGTAGTCTACTAGGTACCAGGGATATAATGATTAAAAATGAAATAGTCCCTGACCTCAATGAATTTACATTTAATTAGAAGTGTTATATGTATACAAGTAAAGACAAAGTAACAATATAATTTCAAAGGGGAGATTATGCTAGTAACTAAGGATAACTAAGGAAAGGATCCATAGTGAGAGTAGCTTAAGAGCTGTGCTTTGAAGGAAGTTAGGTGTTCTGGGGCCAGCTAGGTGGCCTTGTGGATAGAGCACGGGGCCTGGAGTCAGGAAGATTCGAGTTCAAATTTGGCCTCAGATGCTAACTGTGTGACCTTGGGCAAGTCACTTAACCCTATTTCCCTCAATTTCCTCATCTGTAAAATAAGCTGGGGAAGGAAATGGCAAACCACTCTAGTATCTTTGCCAAGAAAACTCCATGTGGGGTCATGACTGAAATGACTGAACAACAAAGGTATTCTATAGGCAGAAATGATGAAAAGTACATTCCAGATCTTGGGAGCCATTTGTCCAAAGGCATAGAGATGGAAAGGGGGGGAAATTTGGGGGTGGGAGGTGGGGGTGGGCCGCAGTATGTCATGTGTGGAGGATACATAGGCGGTCAGTTTGATTGGAACAGAGTGTGTTAAGGTGGGTAATATGAAATAAGACTAGCAAGCCATATTTTTGAGGACACTGAGTACCAGACTGAGGATTTTGTATTTTGTTTTGGGTAGTATTGAGCCACTGAACGTTTTTTATTTGGGGGATGATGAAGTTAGACCTATGCTTTAAGAAGTATAATTTTGTTAGCTCTGTGGGTGATTGAAGGGGGAAGTTGAAGGCAAGAGGGAGTTATACTAGATGATCTCTTAAGATCCTTTACAGTTTGGGAATTATGTAATTATATAGTGAGAGACAACAAGAAATCTTCCTTCACTGTTGCTTTCAATCAGGTGGAGTTTTTGAATGAGGCTTTATTTCTACAATCCAGGTTTTCCCAAGGATTTGCCAGACTCTAAAGAGAGTTCCTTCCTTCCAGTCTGATTCATACAAAGAAAGCAATATAGGGGCTCAAATATCTGATGATAAGTAAGAAATTGTTCTACACTAGAATACATGCATCCAAAAATATTAGAACTTCATTTATAGGGAAGGGAACACAGGCTTAGAGAGAACACAGACTTGCCAGATGTCACACAGCAAATTATTCACAGCAGAGCCAGGACTAGACACTAGGATCCCCTGACTCCCTTTCCAGAACTTTTTCCACTATATGGTCCTTGGGAAGATAATTCTTTCAAGGCCCTTGTAGTAGCATCCACATCTTTTGTCGTGAGCCATTCCAGCATTCTGCTGTTGGTTAGTAAGAAATGCCTGTTCTTCTTCTTGTACAGGTGAAGAGAGTTAGCAGAGATGTAATGCACTTAGGATATGTAATAAGTTAGAATAAGAACTGGGCCTAGAACTTCTGAAGTCCTACCTCCTGGCCTGGTTTGAGCCATGCACATTGACATGTTCCCTGTAATTATTATTTGCTTCCCTTCCATACCTTTTCCCAGGTGATACAGCTTCATGACATAGGATGAACACATAATAGGGAGGTGGTGAATGAGTCCTGGGGGAGCCAACCAGCTGAAAGCTACATGCTCTTCCTGTGCCACTCAGATCCCTGTGCCTCTCCCCCTTTAGCTCTTTCTAATGGGGCGGTAAAGGAGGAGGGGCAAATCAGATGCCGAAGAAGTGTCACCCGAAAACTCAGAGACGTCAGGCTACTACCTCCTCCACTAAGGGCTGCCAGGCAGCCAAATCACATCTGGGCACCAAGGCTGCTCGCCTGCCCAGGAGCTGCCAGGCAGCCCACAAGTCAACTGTCTTTAAGGTTGCTAGCCAACTAAATGTACCTGTGTTTGACTACCCCTCTCGATCCCGCAGGGTCTACAAGAACAGCAAAGAGCTCCAGACACGGATTGCCTCAGGCCTCATTTTGCCCATCCACAACTCTTTGAGCAAAAGTGATTCTGTCACTTCCTCTCGGGAGTTTCCACCTGCCACCTCCAGAGAATACGACCCTCTTCGTATTCCCCCTCACCACCCACACACCAGCAGGCAACCTCCTTGGTAAGTACTGAGTTGGTAGCATGAAGGAGGTAACAATCTGTATCCAAAGTCCTAATCTACCATTACTTTGGATATTCATTTGTCCTTGTTGTGGTCCTCTTCCTGGTTGGAGCAGAGAATTTAACGACACCTTTCTGTCTCTTTCTGTCCCTTCTATTTACCAGAAACTCTGCTAGGCCCCTAGAGACACAAAAATAATATAAACCCTACCCATCCTTTAGGAGCATATAGCATTGGGAGGAGCGAGGGCTGGACTATGATTGGTATACAAAGATGTATAGCATATATAGCAAAGTAGCAGCATATAATTGGAAGAAAGGAGATGTCTAGACTATCTTCTAAGAAAATTTGAGGAGAGATGGAGCTTTTGGCTGGAGGGAAATCAAGATCAGTGTTTGGTTTCTACCCCTTATTTATTGGTACTGTATCCTCAAGTTATCATACACATGACCTATCTGTTCACATTATCTGTGAATCTCCAATAAAATGTAACTTGCACATAGTTGGTGCTTAATAAATAGAAGCTTATTGGATTGTATTGGAGAGAGGAAGTGGCTCCTGAGCTGGGCCTTAAAGGATTTCTTTAAGTGGAATTGGGGAGGAAGTGCTTTTCAAGGGTGGAGGCAGCCTAATCAAGGCCTTAGGAGTGGGAAGGATAAGAGTAGTGAGATCAGAAAAAGTAATCTAGTTTGTGCTGAAACATAGGGGATATGAAGGGGAATAAGGTGAAACTAGGTTAAAAGACTGGGTTGGAACCAGAAGATGAAGAACTATAAATGGCAGGAGAAAGGAGTTAGATTTTCTCCTCTAGGCAGGTTTTTGAGCAGGAAAGGGAATATATATGAACATTAGGAATATTATGTTGGTAGCTGTGTGTTAATGGATTGAAGACTGGAGAAACTAGAGTCATAGAGATCAGTTAGAAATTTCTAATTGCCTGGAGTTCTTAACCCCACTGGTTTCTGCAGGTGATTTTTGATTTATTAAAAGCTGCCTTAGGGTCCTGATTGTTCAGCAGAAGCTCAAGCAATGTACAAATCCTACTGTAGTATCCTAGTGCTATTTTCTCAAGACCAAGTATTTTGTGAGCACCCACCGCTTGCAAGAGCTTTATGATACAACACAACACATTGGAGTAGAAAGAATACTAGATGGGGATTCAAAATCTGAGATTGAGTCCTGTCCCTGAAATGAAGTCCAGAACCTTGGGTTTTAGTCACAGCTTTGCCATTCCAGGACCTTGAGCAAGTCTCTTCCACTCTCTGGTACTCAGTCTCATCTTGTGTACAATGAGAGGATTGGACTAAAAGATTTCTAATGTCACCAGTTCCAAGATTCTATAGCTCCATTGGGAATGAGGGTTCCTGAAACTGTTGGCTTGCTGAAATAATCCTTAGGGCATTGCCCATAGTGAGTGGTTTCTTTTCCAATAGTTTTTTTTTTCAGTCTTTCTATTTCATGACATGTTTTTGGTTGGTGCTTATACTTTTTTCAGATCATAAGCCATTTGAAATAAGAGGTTATAAAGCCAGAACGTTTACACAGATAAGTCGGTGATTCAACAAATATTGAAAAGTTCTGTCACATGTATTGCATTATATATTCAGTACTATGCTGAGAGTAACACAGAAAAATTAGGATCATTTCCCTGCTCTCAACTAGCTTACAACCTAATTTCAGAGTGTCAAAAGGTATACATGTCAAGATAAATAACATATACAAGATGTCATAAGAAAGTATAGGAAATTACTAAATTCAGGTTAAAGATAGTTTTTGAAGAGGTGTTATGAGAGATTAATGTCTGTGGTTGCAAGCCATCTAGGCAAGTATCCAGATGAGGTAAGACTGAGCTGGGCATTGAAGAATGGGTAGAGTTTTGATAGAGGGGAGAAGGCAGTCACAACAAGTGAAATTTGCCCAAGTCAGCAAATCCTTAAAGTCACCCAGCCACTTCAGCCCAGTGGTCCATCTTTTGGGCCACAAGTCTTTTTTTCCTCCAGTTAGACTGTGAAACTCTTAAGGGGGAGAAGGAGAGTCTTAACCATGTTTGTATGCCCATCACTTAGCACCTTGTCCTCCTCTTTCCTTAAAGGCTTGTATTCAGGTACCAGTTCCTCTTTGGAGGGAAGCCTTCCCCAGTTCCATCAGCTGAAAGCAGCTTTTTTGCTTCAAGTTCTCCCAGAGCATATTGCCTTTATCTCTGATCACAATTCAGTCTTGTATCGTACTTATTTGTGTACATCTTGTCTTGATCTTCCTAAATATTATAAGCTCCTTGAGTAACAAGCTTTGTATCTCAGTTGCTTAGCACATGGCCTTGCCACTTAGTAGTAAAAACAAATTTTTTTTTTTTGTTACTGGTGCTGATGAATAGGCTAGTTTGATCAGAGTGAAAATGCATGTAAGGAAGGACTGGAAGATAAAGCTAAAAATGATGAATTTATAAATATTTTGAGTTGGACAGGACCTTGACTGTCATATTTACTCCACATTCATCTTCTATATGTGAAAACTGAGACCCAGAGAAATCGTGATTTGCCCAAAGTCACACAGGTGGTAGAAGTAGCAGAATCATGATTTGAATCCTGATCTTTGACTCCAGATCCAGGGCAAATAAATCTCTCACACTAACTCAGTAGGCCCCAAATTGTTGTAGAGGACCATTTGGAATATATTAGCTAAGGCAATGGAGGGGGAGGTCACTGAAGATTTTTGAATGGAAGTAAAAAGAGGAAGTAATAGGAAAGCAGTTCTCTTAAAAAATTAGGCTGGTGGCAACCTTCCAGAATGGATTAGAGGAAGAGTGTGGAGGTCTTCTCTGCCCTCCTGCCTCCCATCACCCACAGACATTATTCCATACAGTGAACAGGCAACTAAGCAGGCAGGTGCAGTGCCAGCATTAGTAGTGCCTCACTCATACCCATTTTAGACCATGGAAACATTTTAATCTTCAGTCCTTATATTAGGGCCTGGCTGGTGAGATAAGACAGGAAAAAAAGGGATGAAATTGATTCCACTCGTTCAATAAGACAGAGATGGGAACAGAGGCAATGGGGTTTATGCACTAGGCAAGTATTCCTATCCAAGGAGTAAAAGGGGACCTTTTGGTATGACAGAGAATAAGCCCAGAAGAAAAACATTTCAGCTTCTTTTCAATAAAAGTCTCCTTTAGACTTGATGGATGATAGGATGGTCTTTCCCAAGCAATGGCAAAAGCTCCAAGTCTTAGGATGTGTGTAACTAAGCTTCTCTCTGTTTTCCGTGCTTCTCCATATAGTTGAATTCTCTCCTTTCACCCCACCCCCACTTTCCCTCCAACACGCCCTCCTTTGTCAGCACAGATGTCAGTAATGACACTAATTCCATTATTATAACCTAGCTGCCAAGTTGCTTAGCAACCAGACTTACACACTTTCACCTTTTTATTTCCCCTCAAATGCCCATCCTGGGGGTGGGGCTGGAAGGAAGAAAGGAAAAAGGGAATAGCGGCAGCTGGGCCTCCTGTCTGGCTTTCTTGGGGTGTTAATCACAGCATCCCCAAAAGCAAGAGTTGGGGAGAGATCCCACATCAGTAAATGGCAGTCCCTTTCCCTTTTCTTTCCCCCTTTCCCACCAGGAGTCATTTGGGGCCAGAATAGCTGTGAGTGAGCCAGCTAACAATTTATCTTAATGGCATCTATTTCACAAATGGGCCAGAAACTCCTTGGGCTCTAGAGGCAGCAGCTGACTTGAGTTCTTTGGGAGAAGTAGCTAGTTCCCATTCTGCATTGGGCTGGTGAGCCCCAAAAGCTATGAAAGCTGTGGATAGAAGTGTAGAATCCTAAGCCAGGAATTAATGAATCTTTCACCCCCAAAATCAACTCATCCCTCATCCTCAAAACATAAGACTTAGAAGAGAATGAGATGTCTTGCGTAAACCTATTGGCAGCCACCTGCCTCATGATGTATGAGGGCATGAATATAGATGAAGAAAACATTTGGTTGGAGTGGGTTATTTGGGGTCCTTTTTTGCAAGGCTGCTTTGTCAAAGGAGGGGTTGTAGATATATATGGTTCATCTCTTCCAGCTTTAACATTCTGTTCCCAAGCCCCTTTCAGCCCTAATATTCTTTGACTTCTGCATATCTGTTTCAGTGTGAGGCAGTGTAGTGTAAAGGTAAGAGGGCAGTGTTTTGAGTCTCAGAGGCTCCAACACTGACTGTCATATCTGTGTGTCCTGAGCAAATTTGTCAGTTAATCTTACTCTGCCTCAGTTTCCTCATCTGTCAGATGGGGATGATGGTAATTCACATTTCTGTATACCTTTAATGTTTACAAAGTACTTTCCTCACACCTCTGGATGTTATTATCCCCATTAGACAGATGAAGAAAACTAAGATTTATATTGGATTTTATATATACATATATGTATATATATATATATATATATATATATACACACACATATATATGTGTGTTGTGTGTGTGTATGTATACACATATATATATATGTATATATAAGGCTCCAAAAAAGTTAATCACAGCTAGTAGTAAGTGTCAAACCCAGGATTCAGACCCATAGCTTATTGACCACAAGTTCAACTGTCATTCTTCTGTGCCATAACATGAGACTTTTTCTCCCTTGTAAATCTTAATGAGGCATAGGAATTCAAGTTAATTAAGGAATACTCTTCCTTAATCTCCCTCAACAGTCCTTTTGTCTTAGCTCACAGTCAGAAAGTTTATTGAGGGGAGATTTTTATTAAGGGGATTTGTTCTGTGAAGTTTGGATTCAGTCAAAGGGCCACACTTAAGGACCTAGAGGGCCTCTAGGCTGCAGGTTCCCCACCCCTGGTTTATTCTCATGTCTGCATTGAGTCCATTTTGTCATAGGCAATGCTCATTTCTTCTCTTTCAGTTCATCATCAGTGAAGCTAGAGAACTACCAGTTACCAACCACTGTTGTTCCCTAATCTTAAAGTCTGAGGCAGCCACCCCTTAGCTTTTTTCTCTCCAGACCAAATCATATCTTTGTCTTTTGCATTGGTGGCAGATTCTTTTTCATTCCATCATAAGTCTGACCTTTGGGGGTGGGGTGGGGGGGCCTACCATTTCAGGAGGGTGAGATTCTTTTTCTCTTAGGGCTCCAGCTGGCATCTTTAAAGCAGGAGCCTCAAGAGAAATCTAGCCAAACCCTTATTTGCAAACAAACTTGTCTCGTGGTATTGCAATAAAAATCTCCATATCGTTTGAGAACTTTTTGCCCTTAGCTAATGGTCTTCATAACTAGATTCCACTGCAATGAAGAAACTTGGGCAGCCCCTTTTTATATTTATTTATATATGTGTGTGTGTGTGTGTGTGTGTGTGTGTGTGTGTGTGTATGTATATATATACATATATATATATATATAAAATACATGACTGCTCCCATTTCTGTATTACTTTATAGTTTTCACAGGATTTTTCATGACATCCACATCCACATGAAGTAGGTGATGCAAGGATTTTTGTCTCTAATTTTTAGAGAAGAGGTTCTGAGGACTTGTTGGTAATGAGATTTGCCCTGTATTCAATTAATTAATAATCCAAATAAAATTTTATACCTTGGGAGATTTATTATCTGCCCTCTATCCCTATTCCCTACCTTTCCATTTTTAACAGTGTTTTACTCAGGGGTCTAATCTACTCAGAGCCCATCTGGACTTTGTGCCCAGTTGTGAGTGCCACATTTTAGGAGGAACATTGACAAGGTGGAACATATCCAGAAGAGGGTGACCAGAATGGGAAGGGGACTCAGACAGCATCTTACAATGATTACTTAAAGGAAATGGGAGAAGAGGTAAGAGGTCAGGTTTGATTGAAATCATCAAATGTCTGAAGAGTTGTTCCATTGGCTTCACTAGAAAAAGTTATAAGGAGGTCAATTTCAGTTCCTTATGAGGAAGAATTTCCTAACCATTCAAAATATCCAACATTGGAACAGACAGGAGAATCAGATGCTCCTCAGTATTGAAGGTATCCAGCCATAAGCTAGATGATCAGTTGTCCAAGGATGTTGTAAGCTCAGAGCAGGGTAGAATCCATGTTTCAGGTATTGGTTGAGCTGGGCAACATCTAAGGTCCTTTTTAACTCCCAAGATTCTGTTATCCTATAATAATATTCTTATCCCCTTGCTTAAAAGCCTATAGCTTTCCCGCATAAAAGAATAGGAGTGGTGATTTCATTCTAAGCTGAGGATACATTGGGTACATCCAGACTGAATATATAAACCCTTAATCCTGCTTACAGATTCAAAAATCCATTTAGCTTTCCTTCCCTTGGGACTTAGGACTTAATTTGTAATGTTTTCATCAGACTGACCTTGAGCTGGAATACTTAGAATCACCAAGTAGCCATAGGTTCAACAGTGACAATGGCAGGACTAGGTGTGTAGCCTTTATGCCTGTATTCTGCACGTTCATATTTGTCCTGTGTATGTTTACCCTTCCTTCAATGTCCTCTAAATCACCCTTTAAAATAAAGGATTAAAGCCCTTATCCAAACTGGTTTCTTTAATTGTATGCCAGGTAGGACGTATTTCAAGGCTTTGTTATATGTTATGTGTTATCCTGCAGGGTCTTAGGGTTGTTAGCACAGGACTTCTTGCAGATGATGAACCATAGATGTTTAACAGCTTTATGTAGGGTAGACGCTAGCCATTATAATCTACAAAAGTTCCCCTGGAAACAAGTCGTTCCATGACTGGTTTTTGCTTAGAATCAGAATCTTAGAAGGGATGATTAAAGGTTCTCTAATCCAATCTCCCACCCAGTCCCTTTTACAGCATCTCTGACAGGAAATATTAAAAAGTCCTTCAGACACCAAGAAAGCAAATGCTTTCAACTCAGGTAATGCAGGTAAAGGAAGAGGTTGAAAAGGATCACTTTTCTTTTAGATTGATATTGGCATGAAAATGCTGTTCCCCACCAAAAACTTGGCCTGAATATATCCTAAGGATGTAGAACAGTGTTTCTTGGCCCTTTTCAGCCACTGATCACCTCAGAATCTTAAATCTACTAGGGCGTATTTCCTATTTCCTATCTCCTCCTTCCCTTTCTAGTCATTTACAGTTGTATGTATATCTACCCACCCACAGCAACATGGTATAGTGGAAAGAGAAACTGTAGTCAGATGCCTAGGTTTAAGGCCTGTTTCTTCTACTTATTGCTATATGATCTTTCTGCAAGTGACTTACTTTATCCTTTTGGGCCTCAATTTTCTTACCTGTAAAATTGGTATAATACCACCTAAGTGGTTATGAAATCAAAGGATGTTGAATTAAACTATAAAGTACAAGATAAATGTAGAATAGTTTATGTACCTACATGACTGCCCACATTTCTATATTACTTTATAGTTTTCA
The DNA here is from genome assembly GCA_028627135.1 of Pseudochirops cupreus. Lineage (NCBI taxonomy): Eukaryota > Metazoa > Chordata > Mammalia > Diprotodontia > Pseudocheiridae > Pseudochirops > Pseudochirops cupreus. The sequence goes on along the minus strand of CM053581.1, from coordinate 266,685,125 downwards.
CAGGGTTTTTCATGACATCCACATCTACATGAAGTAAGTGATACAAGGATTTTTATCTCTAATTTTTAGAGAAGAAAACGGGTTCTGAGGAGTTGTGCCTTGCCCATGGTCAAACAGTAAATAACTGGAAAAGCCAGAGATCTAACCTAAATTTTCTGATTCTTAGTCATGTATATAAAATGGAATAAATAGGAGACAAATATTTCCCCAGAATCTGACATATGAAATATGAATGAGATTTTTTATTAGTTTTATTTTTCAATGCATTGCTACACATTTTTTTTCAAGGAAATTTCTCTTGAAGTATATAGTCTATTATAGCCAGACACATACGGCACATGTCAGTCAAATATTTGTGTACCTACAGTGTGCAAGCCTTGCTTTAATTTATGTATATACATGCCTACACCCCTCCATCCATTGGTATTTCCCATCATCTTAGTTACATGCCTTCTGTCCAGTGGTCAAAAATTGCAAGTGAAGCAGGGGAGGAAACCTAGGTTCTCTTGATACAATGGGTATCTGCTTCATGCTGCCTGAGAAACAATACTATAGGTAACAGCATCCCAGGAGGATAGATATCATAAGTTGCCTGCTACTTCTTTCATGTGGGGTAACCTGTTAATTTTGCGTAGTTAGCATTGTAGAAATAAGAAGAAGGAGAGAGCAGTATCATGAAAGCCCTAGAAGGAAGAGAGTATCAAGAAGAAGAAGGGTGATCAGCAGTATCAAAAACTGCAGAGCGGTCAAGAAGGATAAGGATTGAAAATAGGCCATGAGATTTGACAATTAAGAAGTCTGTGGTAGTTTTGGAGGGAGAAGTTTCAATTGAATGATGAGGTCAGAAGCCAGAAAGTTCAAACAAGAGTTAAGAATAGAGTGAGAGAAAGGAAATGGAGGCACCTTTTGTAAGATGGTTTTCTCAAGGAGTTGAACCACAAAAGGAGGAGTGGCATGGGACTACAGCTAGCAGGGATGGATGTCAAGTGAGAGTTTTTGGGGATTGGCATGTTTGTAGGCAGTAGGTAGCAATCAGACAGACAGATCAAAGACAAGCAAGAAAGTAAGGATGATAGAGGGAGCAGGCTGCTGGAGAAGAAGGGATAGAATGGGATCACTTTTGCATATTGGGTTTGCTTTGGTAAGGAGAAGGGACTATCTCCTCATGTGAGATGGGTAAAAGTTGGTAATTGTGGCAGAAAGCGTCTGGGAGATGTGAATTGAGGGGAGAAGAGGAAGTTTTCAGCAAATGACCTGCATGAAATATGAGGCAAGGTTCTTAATGAGAAGGTCAAGGGGGGGAGGAGGATCTGTAACATGTCTAAGGAGGGATGCAAAGGTTTGGAAAAGCCACTGTGGTGTGTTGGGATAGTGAATCAAGTAGGAAGTTATAAAAGGATGACCTCGTTACCTTGCTGGAAGTGGCGGTGGGAGCAAGGAGTGTTCTAACCCCCCACCCTAAACAGGGGAGTTGAGGAAGGGGTGGGGGGGGGGGCAAATGAATGAAAGTGCAACAAATTCTAGAAAAGGAAGGCCAGGGAAACTGTCATCAGGAGGTCGTCTGGTCACTGAGAGCCAAAAGATAAAATGCGTGATGATAGAAAATTGTAAGATGAAAGCAAGTTTGTTGCCTATAATAATCGTTAGGTAATCAGTCTCCCTCAGGAACCTCCTTTAGACCACCAATAGAAAGATAAGAAGATCTTAAGTATATCATGTATGTATGTGTCCAGAGATCCTCCTATTTTGTATCGATTTTCAAGTGTAAATGTTATGGGTATGACTCCTCTTAACTGTCCCTTCATATTTTTTGTTCTCTCTCACTGTTGCCCCAACTCTATTATTAGCTCAGAGTGAATAATAGATATTGTAAGACTTATGGAGGATACCATTTAGCACTAGAAGCATGATGGTGGTGGCCACCAGAAACCTTTTCCTGGTCGCTGGTGCTCTGTGGCTGATGGCTAGTAGAACAGTAACCCGGATCAATAAAATCCCCTTCCTTGGAAACATACCTGCACCCACTCTAAACCACAGAATCCTTCCTGGCTCATTAGTAGGAGCTGACTCAAACAGCACCAGTTTGTGGGTTTTTCAGGACTTTAATGTGTAGCCTTTTTTTTTTTTAAGTAATCTTACATTAGGCAGAATTAAAGGCTTACCTAGGATCAGGAGAGAACAGGCCTGTGTCCCAGGAAACTGGCAAAATGACATTGTCACCTCTGGGTTATAAGTAAGTTGTAAAGACCTTTTGGTTCTGTAAATGCTGTCTTTCCTCTAAGACCAAAATGCTAGCCATTGTCTCTTTTCCTACTACGAGAGTTATGTACATCTTCTCCCCCGCCTCCTCAGCCACCATGCTCAGCCCTGTCCCCTCCCACAGGTGCCAGGCTGACATTGCACATCCCCTTGGCTCTGGCATAATTGTGTTTCATTTGTTTCAGGCGTGATCCCCTGGGTCCCTTTGCTGTTGGGGGAGAGGACCTGGACCCCTTTGGGTGAGTGCGGCTGGGGAGGTGGCAGCTCCAGGTTGCTTTCAAGGCTTTCCCTGCCTACAGCTCATCTTCTAATTTTAGATCTATTCAGTCATGGTTCAGAGTGGAAGAGGTAGGAGGAACTAAGCAAATCAGAAATAATTATAGCTCGTCCTACTCTTAACCAACTTTGGGAAGGAGAGTTTTTGTTTGACAGCAAGATGGAGAATGGTATCAAGACCTAACATTCAGCACCTCTGGAAGGGAAGTTTGAGGGCGGGGGAAATGTAAGCAACTATACCACTGATTCCTAGCTCCACTTTCCCCACATGCAAATTGGGGGTATGGAAAATGATCTTACCTGACAGGGATATTGAGTTTGAAAAGAACAGTGGGTATGTGATTAGTTACCAGCCCTAGGGAAGTTCAAGTAGATGTCCTTCTTAGAAAGCCTCATGGGCTGTTTACAAATCATTGATGTTAGACCCCACATTGTAGAAACTGGTCCTTCAGTAGCCTTTGGTCCTGTAAATGAATATTTTGCAATTTCCCCTAAGTTTTATTGGATGACCTTGTTCATTTGCTTCTCCCTTATGATTCCTTTCTTTACCAAATCATTTGAATTTAAGATAGTAACCTCTTTTGCAAGTTGATGACAACTTTGGTATCTCTTTCTAGAGAAAAAAGTGGGAGGATGGGGGATGTGAGATACCTAGTAGCTAGTTGGCTCTGTATGCAAGTTTGGGAACATAAGTTTGTCTCCCCTTCTCTGAAGGTTCAGATATATGGAGTTGCATAAGGCAGATGGACCAGAGCAGTGGTGGCCAATTTCCCATTTTAAGGCCAGTTGTGGATCTTCAGAGCTTACAATGTAGATCCTAATGCAAGCATGAAAAAGAAATAAATTTCATTTTGCATTATATTAATGCTGTAGTTGAGTAATGTCATGTTCTTCAGAAGGCATAAAATATGACAGTATAGCAAGCAACACATGAGGGCAATCTAAGGAACTCAAAGTAGAGAGAACATTTCTCTTGCTCATTCAAAAATTGATTGTGGCCCTTTGCTGATGACACTGGTGAATTCTGTCTCCTACCTTTAGTGCCATTGAACACTCTTATTCTGGAATATAGGGGTGATTCTCTTTGTTTATATTACTGTTGACTCATGTAGCCTCACGCAGTTGGATTTACCCTTCAGGACTGAGGACACAAGTTCAGAGCCAGAGTCATATTTCAATCAATAGTGTGTGCTCTTCTACACTCACCACTTCCTATTAGTATGTAGTTGTCCAGCTAGATTTGCATCTCACCTTTGGCTCTCAGAGCCAAACTTCCTATCTGTCCAGCAAGATAGGAACAGAATGGCAACATCTTTCCCTGTACCCTTTTCATTTGCCCAGAGATACCCACTGCTCACCCTAATTCCTTTCTTGCTTCAGGGGTCAGAGAGGTGGCATGATTTTGGACCCCCTGAGATCTGGCTTCCCGAGAGCTCCCATTGATCCATCTTCTGGACTCCCCAACCGGCTTCCTCCAGGTGCTGTGCCTCCAGGAGCTCGATTTGATCCTTTCGGCCCCATTGGAACTAGTCCATCCGGGTAAGTATTTAATGAGTGTCTCACCTTCTATGGCAGGAGAATTGGCCCCCTGGATTTGATCAAGGGGTAATATGCAGTCAAAGGCATCCTGTTCTGTTCCTGTCATTTCTATTTAGCCCTGCACAGCCCACCCCCACTGTCAAAAGCTTGCCTGCAGACTTTGTGGAGCTCTCCCCCATCCTTTTCCCAAGAAGGAGTATAAGCCAGGTACACCTATAATAAAATGAGAAGGCTCTTCCCCTGACCTGTTATAGAAAAAATACTAAATCTAGAATCAGAGGATCTGAGTTCAAATCCTGACTCTGCTATTTCTTACCTGTGTGACCTTGTATAAGTCATTATAACTCTCTGGGCCTCAGGTTTCCTTAACAGTGAAATGAAAAAGTTTGAATAGATGACCTTTAAAAAGTCCCTTCCAGCTCTAATCCTGTAACCTTGTGATCCTTTGATCTTATGATTTCTGGTCAGTCAGGGAACTACAAATCCCTGCTCCTCCCCAAATTCACCACTGCTATTTTCATTACAGACCCAGTCCAGATCATCTCCCACCCCCAGGCTATGATGACATGTTCATGTGAAGGCCATAAAAATGTAACATCCCAGCTTGAGCATCCTTATAGAGCTGAACCAAGATCATCAGTTTTCATCCAGTCCTGGAGCTTAGGAATCCTCTAATAGGTTGGAAGTTCAGCTGGAATTGCTGCCCATCCCCACAATAACCAAGGCACCATCCATCCTCCACCTCTGCCTTGAAAAAATTCACTGCTTGTAAATCAAGAAGAGAAGTCAACGTGTTTATCTCTTTCATCACCAACTGGTTCCCATAGGAAATTTTTCGCAGTGTGTGACCTCATTCCTACTTCAGTCCTGGCTGCATGTTCTGAGGACAGAAAGCATTTGATGTATTATTAAGAACTCAGATGTCAATACAAAAATTGTGTTGTTGGGTCAATCTTCCACTTATCTTTTTTAAAAAAATGCATATAGCGTGCCTCCAAAACAAAAGGCTTCGATGTTTTATGATTCTAAGACTAGCCTTCCCTTTCTTTTCCCCAGTGTGTACCTTCGTATAATTTTCACATGCTTTTCTTTCATAAACTGCTATTGCTGCTTTCATTACTGGAGTTCCCATTTCATTTGCTGTGGATGGAAATGCATAGCTGGAATCTGCTTAGTAGAGGCAATGTGGATGATTTAGGAAGAGAGAAGAAGAGGAATGGGAACACAAATTTTGCCAATTCTTACTTGTTGGAGCCTGGGATTGCTGTCCGTGGTGGGGCTCAGCCAGAGCTGAGGTGGAGATCAGAGTGAGAAAGAAATGAAGACCAGAGCTTTTATAGAACTGCATTATTGGGCAATACGTCTGTCAGTCACTAGACTTGTTCAGTGTTCATTAGTTCTGAAAGGCACTTTTGACCCTTGATAAAGTAGAAATCATCTAATCAAATGCTTTCATTTTAATTTTTATTGTTGGTATCTTTTGTTTTTACGTCAGTGATTTCTGGATATATCTCTCTCTGCTCCCGTTGTTCTCCCCACTTATCCTTCCCTTGTAAACCAAAAAAGTTAAGCAAACCCAACCAATATATCAATGGTGTTTGAGAACATATGCAATAATCTATACCTACAGTGTCTATCCTCTTACCTCTCTAACAGGATGGAAGGAGGTTCATTTTCTAATCTCTTCTCAGGCCCAAAGTGAGTTATAATTCACAGCACTCACTGTTTTTGTTTATAATGTAGTCATACATACTGTTTCCCTGGTTCTGCTTCTTACTGCATCAGTTTCTGCTAGTGTCTCATGATGTTTTGTTGAAGTTCTTCTATTCGTTATTTCCTACAATATATCTTTCACATACTAATTTTTTTTGATATTCCCCAATCAAAGCAACCCATTCGTTTTAATTTTATTTTTTAAAGCTTTATTGATGCCTTCTGTGTTACATAAGTTATTTCCAGATATATGACATTCCCATGAGCCTTACTTTCTAAGAAAAACATTTAAGCAAAACCAACCAAAGGAGCAAAAAAGGCACCGAATTTGACATTGTTTGCAGTATTCCACGCCCCTTGTCCACTACTTTTCCAACAAAATGAATTTTGCCCTCCCCCCCTTTCATTTTATAGTGGAGCTAAGGCCTGGACTATAAAGTTATTTGCTTCAGATTCCACATTAAGATAATTGAGCTAGAAGTAGAGCTTAGGTTTTCTCACTGAATGGCAGTGATTGACCGAATGATACATAGTAGAGACGATATGTGTAACTTTGGGAGAGAAATTGAAGGTGGTGTGGGATTAGAATCAGTGCATTTTTCTCCTAAAGCACATTATCTCTTCTTCCAGATTTTAGAAAAGAAGAAAACAAAGTGTTTTAATTTTTAAATTCTGCAGATTAATTTTGTTGTCATGAACTGTTCCAATTACAAAACTAATAAGCACCTTCTACATGCACATGATATTGGGAATACAGAAGTTAAACAGGATACTCCTTGTCCCTAAAGAGGTTGGCCTAGTGGGAAGGATAAGAAATATAGGTAGCCATAATGCAAATTATAATGTAAGTTCACTGAAGAGGTCCAAGCAGAGTCATGAGAGGTTTGAGGAAGAAAAGTACGCATGTAGCTGAGGGGTGATTGTGGCAATAAAAAAGACAATACTTGAGCAGAACCTCAAGGAAAAAGAGAAGGATTTCATAGATGTAGAAGGAGACTCTAGCAGACATGAAGTCTAGTGCCCCTGAGAATGGTGGTGAAAGAGGTCAGGGCAAGGTCAATCAGGGAACAGTGAGTAGTTTAGTTTTGAGTGTAAAGAGGAGCTCTGTGTGGTGAAGCCTGAAAAACTGATGGGGAAAAAAGGCCACTGGGTATAGTATAACTAGAAAAAATGAGAAATAAGTCTAGAGAGCATTTAGAGACCTGGATTTACAGTTGTTGGTGACCCTTTGGCAAGTAAGTATTTAAATCCATGTAGGGCTATGAACAAGTTTGGCATTTGGTGCTGTCTATACTAGAATTTAGTAGGCAGTCTGGGAGCGGGTGCATAAACTCAGGCCATCTGCTTCCTATCACTTCAGGAAGGACCTCCCATCTCTAACCTAGCACCACCTTGCCCTTCCTCCTTGCCACCCTACCCTTCCCTCCTGACTTCCCCAATAACAACAACAACAAAAATAATGACAATCAGTTGGTGGACAAGAACTATGTAATCTCAGTGTGATTAGCCTAAAGGAACAAAGCGGGGTAACGAGCCCTTGCCTCCGATATACATGTGACCCTGGGCAAATCATTTAATCCCAGGGTCCCAGACAAAGAGTGTAAGTTCCAGAACAGTTGCATTGACAGAAGGGGTCTTCTTACTTTGCAGCATCAATGAAATTGTAGGTCCTGGCCAGGGGAAAAAAAAGACCCTGGTCATCCAATGAATAACAGCAAGTCCCATTCACTGAAGATATTGGGACAAAGGCTGGATGACTACCTGTCAGAAATGCTGCGGGGAAATTCTTCATGGGGACTGTCTACCAAGGTGTCCCTTACAACTTTAAAATCATAGGTGCCAACAGTTCCAACCCAACCCCTACCCAAGTCTTGAGAAACCTATTTCTGACGAGAGTAAAATATTGAAAAGATATCTATGTTCTAATATCCCCACTTTGTAGCTGTATGATCTTGGGCAAAACAGCTAATCTCTCTGGACCTCAACTTCTTCATCCTTTGTCAGCCTGCAAGCAAGCAATGATTTCTTGAGGTACCTCACAGTTATGAGACCTGTGATTCTATGATTGGCTACCTTTAGGGGAGTAAATTTGGAGGGAAGATGAACTGTGAGCACCTCAGTCCTAGGAGATGAGACAGTACTAGGGCTAGTAGATGCATGCTGGTAACAAGCATTAGTCCAGTGAAAAGCCTTATTCCATGGAATAAGAAGTCTAATTAAAATTAATGTAAAAATTAATCAAAATTAAAAATTAATTAGAAAAACTAAAAGCATGTGTAAAAAAGTAGGAGACCAAGATCTGACAGCTGAAAACAAGACCTTAGCTTCCTCTTTGGAGTCTAGTGGGAAAATGTTTTATGTTTATATAAGATTTAGATACCACCTACTTCATAAAATTTTGCAATTTGAAAAGACCAAGTGTCTCATCCAATCCATGCCTTAACAGGAATCCCTTCAATAACATCATTAATAAATGGTGTTCCAGTCTCTGTGGAAGACCTCCAGTTATGGGGAAGGATCTCATTGCCTCTAGAATGAGTGTGTTCCACTCTGAGACAAATTCTGATTATTAGTAAACTTTTCCTTACATCAGCTAAGTATGTCTGCAGCTTTTACCCAATGTTCCTAGTTCTACCTGTAGAGGCCAAGCGGAACAAGTTGAATCTCTTTAACACATGACAGCCCTTCAGATATTTGAAGGCAACTGTAATCCCTCCTCTTCACCCTGCCTTTTGGGGGAAAAATGAAAAAATAATAACCCAGCTCTCTTTAAGCTTTCTTTTACATAAGTAAGCTAAACATCCCTATACTTTTCTACTGAACATCCTATGTAATGACTTCAAACCCCACCCTCCACCCATTTTTTTCCTCTGGACAGATGTTAGCTTGCCAATGTCCTGCCAACTTGCAGATTAAAACCAAGTCTAAGAAGAGATGATGAAATGACAGAAGAGATAAAAGATACCAGAAGAAGTTGGAATAAATACTTGTGGGCACCCCAAATGAATAGACTATAACAGGCAAAAAAAAATAGAATTCAGTTTTCCAATGTGGAGGAAAGCTTGAGAAAACGAATGGACCTTCTCTGGAGATATCTAAAAGAGGATACAGACAAGAGTTGCACAGGACAAGAAGGCATAGCTGGGCTGCAGTCAGTATAGCTCCTCAGATGAATGAGATTACAGATTGAAGTATTCATGTTAATTTTCTGCCACCTAAAGGAAAAATGGAATCCATCTGGCTACACAATTTTCATTTTCTGATGACGGAAACAAACACTCATCATCAAAGATTTTTCCCTGGAGCTAAACTGAAAGAAGAATTTATGACATGCATTCTTATATAAAGGAATTCATATTGTTTCTCCTCCACAAAGTACACTGGCCAAAGTGGCCCACTCTATCCTTCACACACACACACACACACACACGCACACACACACACACACACACAATGACTAATATTCACACTTTTTTCTGTTTCTGGAATGTCCTTTCCATACTTTACCTGTTTAATTCTTACCTCACTTTTAAAACTCAATTCAAATGCTACCTTCTCTAGGAAGTTTTACCCAATTTCTGTCAGTAGTGATCTCACACAGCACTCTTATGTATTTATCATATAATACTATGTTTTCTGGTTATCTGTATTGGGGTCATATTAACCCTGTGAGCTCCACAAGGGCAGGGAAAATGTTTCATCTAAACTTTGTATCATATCTGGGGGAACATTTTTATTCAAATATAGGTCCCCCCAAAGTATATCATGTTCAGAATACTCTGGGGGTCCAGATCCACTCAAAAGTATCTGGGATGAAAAATATCCTTCATCCTTAATTTAGTGAAAAGAAATAAACACAGAGATCTCTTAGGATAAGAACAGGCCTTTATTCTCTTCCCTGGGAGAAGAGGGCGGTCTTCCCCATGACTCATCATGGAGAAGAGGCAAGTTACAAAAGATAATGTTGGAATTTATAACCTAACTTAGTCAAGACCCCTCCCTGACTGTTTCCCCTCTCATTGGTGGAGAGGCATACTTCACCAAATACTTCCCCAACTGGGACAGCAAGGAAAGATAAGGGGAGGGTCCCACTAAGGCGGGAAAACAGACAAAGGAACATAGAAGTGATTGACAGAAACAATTTGAAAAGTTAACCACCCCAAATTGAGAAGTTTTCACTTATCCCATACAAAAGTCATAGATCATGAGCCTGCCTCTGTGGGTTTATTTTTACTAGTAAATCAGAGGACCAAATTAAACTGGGCACATTCTCCCACAAATGCATGTGCCATCAGTGGGAAGAGTGGGCATTCTTAGAGAATATGGGTAGGGAGATATATATCCTGAGTGAATATATGGCCAAAGCACACATGTAAAAGGGCAATTTATACCTTCAAAACTGTAAGACCATTTTTTTATTGATGTCATGATACTCTTTCCTCTGGGCTAGCTCCCTCCTGGTCTTGGGAGATGTGCAGTCTCTCACAGGACTTGCTCCCTGCTGGTCTCATGGTCCATACAGGAACATGCTCCACTGACCTCTTTGTGGATGCCTGGTGTGGCTCTGCAGGGCACATATCTCTGGAAATTCTGTTTCCAACTTTTGACTTTAGTTGGAGCCCTCTGTTGAGGCACAATATATTCTCTATGTGAGGAAGAGTGGACTAAAGCCCAAGTTCCTTTTAACTTAGAGCCCCAAAGGCTTAAACTTTAGCTCCTTTAGGGAGTCAAGTCCTTCATCCAACAAATATCAGACTAGGGAAAAAACTATTAGTTTCTTTCTTTCACATAAGAAAAGTCTGTCCTCAGAATCTTGGTAATTATGGGCTTTCCCTCTCCAAAAAGAGTTCTCTTGGCCCCTGACTACAAGCCCTTTTGGAACACAAAACAGCTAAATAGCACCCATTGACACTGTGTGGTTTTTCCTTTTAGCCTTAACTTTTTGCCCACAAGGGACAAAAGTTTCTATTCCAAGCCTCTATCTGACTTAGAAATTAGAAAGTCCATATAATGCTTGCTTAATTCTCTTATGGGACTTGCCCCAAGCCATTTCAGGGAGGCTCTGCCAATGAAACCCCACAGAGTTGTTTGGACCTTACCCACTCCAATTTTTTTAGGTTCCCCTAATCCCATGCAAATGACTTTGGGCAAGCATAAAAACTAATCCTAAAGATGTGGAAGCCTGGGGAGACAATGATCTGCCTTTATCATGTATACATGACCAATAACAACCTTAAGCTACATCTGTATCCCCTACACAATAGATAATAAATGTTTGTTTTGATGTTAAGTGACATAGTGCATTCTGTATCTTTTGGGTAAGATTGCATTATATGGGAAAGAAGAATAGGAGCTATGCCTGGCTATTGGGGTTATCTTTGATCTAGGACCTTTTCCCTGTATCCAGGCTGCAGCTGATCTCCAAAGCAGGAAATTAGAAGATGGTTTTGGACACTTGTGACCTTGTCATTGAAGACCCAGAAAAGTGCAATTCAACTCCACAAACATTTATTAAGCACCTGCTTAATATTCAAGGCCCCGTATTCAAGGCTGGGGCAAAGAATAGGCAGCTGAGCAAGCCTCAAAAAGGGCAATTAGAAAGGTAAGTTTAATAATTAATTTCATCACTTGAAACTTTCTATTATTTGCTGGGAAAGATATCTTATTGCTGTCCCCTTTTGAATCTCCAGCCATCCTGAAAAGCCCAACCTAAAAGCTACCTCTTCCATAAAGCCTTCCTTGACTTCCCCAGTCAGTAATGACTTCCTTTGAAGTCCACTTGAACTCCATATAAACACTTTTTTGTAGCTTTGTTCTATATTTATCATACAATGCTGTTCATTATAGATATTTATGTTGCTGTCTTATCTCCTTCCAGACTGAGCTCCAATGAGAGCAGTGTGATCATATCTTAGCAAAAACCTTTTTTGTCCTAGCAACTAATAGCACTCTGCACCTAGTAGGCACTTAATAAATATTCAGTTTAAGGGATAATAAAGCATTTACATAGTGTTGAATTAAGTGGACAATGAATCTTGAGATCAAACTACACCTTTGGTTGCCTGCTGTCCCTGACTTTGGATTTGATTGGATTTTTGTATGGGCTAGATTTAGATTAATAGAATTCCTGAATCTATATATAAACAAATTCCCATCCTCTCCTCTTGGGCCTTAATGATTCAAAAAGATTATTGTCCTTTTTTAAAGCATTTCTTATGACAAAAATCAAGGATTGATTAAAATCCCTTGACCAGTTGCTGGGGATTTGCTATTGGTATCTGAATATCCAGGTTAGAGGCCTAATTCTACCAATTTATTAGCTGCATAACCCTAAGGAAGACAATCTAAACTGCTTTCCTCACCTGTAAAATAAAGATAATACCTGCCTCACATGAATGTTGTAAGGACATATTATAACCTTAAAATGCAATATGGACATGAGCAGTTTTTATAGTAGTAGTGGTAGTGTTGGGGGAGGTGGAGGTGGTGGTGGTGGTGGTGGTGGTAATAGTAGTAATAGTAGTAGTAGTAAACAATGATAGTACAAAAAAGCAGTTATTTATCCACTTGTGCAGTAGTGTCAAAGTATTAAATGTAAAGGAATAATAAGGTAGTAACTTGTCCCAGGACTTTCTATCTGAACTCTGTGTTTTAAAAAAAGATTATAGGGGCGGCTAGGTGGCGCAGTGAGTAGAGCACTGGCTCTGGAGTCAGGAGGACCTGAGTTTAAATCCGACCTCAGACACTTGATACACTAAACTAGCTGTGTGAATTTGGGCAAGTCAGTTAACCCCAATTGCCCTCCAAAAAGCTAAATAAATAAATATTATAATAATAAAAATGTGAATTAGTAATAAATAGATCCAACAACATTTTTATCTTCTCAAAGCCCTTTAAACATTTTGATTTGATCTTCATAGTAGCCCTTTGAGGCAGGTGTCAGATATTATTGACATTTTATAAATGAGGAAGCTTGGACCAGATGTGATTATGTGATATTCACAAAATTGGTGATAAATCCAGCACCTGATTCATTGGTTCTTGGCACTGTGCTACTTTACTTAAAGGGCAGTTAGGTGTTGTAGTGGATGGAGTGCAGGGCCTGGAGTCAGGATGATGAGTTCAAATCCAGCCTCAGACACTGGTTGTGTGACCCTGGGCAAGTTACTTCACCCTTTATGCCTTAATTTCCTCATCTGTAAAATGAGTTGGAGAGGAAAATGGCAAATCATTTCAGTATCTTTGCCAAGAAAACACCAAGTAGGGTCAAGAGTCAGACATGACTGAAATGACTGAATACTTTGCTCAAAAGAGCAACAGGAGGAAGGAGAGGGTGCAGATTGAAAAATAAAAGGGCCCAGTTCATACAACCAGACTGGGGAAATCAAGGAAGGGTTCTTAGTAGAAGTAGGATTTGGGCTGAGCCTTGAAGCCTGGGGAAGGAAGAAAGCCTTCCTGGAGAGGAAATACTGATTTATGATGTGGACATTCAGTATAGAACGCTACCAGACAGGTTATATTCAATCAGGCTTTACTCTGTAGACTATATTCAAAGAGGACATGGTTTCATCCTGTGGCTGCATCCAAATTTTTGGAGTAATGAAGCATTTTATAATAGTGTGTCTTCCTCAAGTCTCCAAATCCTAGTCTTTTGGGACACCAGGATGAGTCCTGAGAATAATTTGAAACAATGGAGAGAACACTTGGTCCAGATGAGTTACCACTAACTATGTGGCTGTATGGCCAGGTCGTCGGGTCTCATTTCCTGTCTGCCAAGGGGATGGAGCTGTAGTCTAAACTCCCCTCTGACTCTAGCATTCGATGTTCTGTGTTCCAACGGCCCTCTGTTAATTATTTCCAATTTGTCCTGCCTATGTCTTATTTGCATATCATTATTAGCATGTGTTCTCCTCCTCTAGACTGTGAACTCCTTGAGGGGAGTGACTGCCTCTTGTCTTTGTGTCCTCACAATCAGCACAGTGCCTGGCACATTGTAGGCATTTATCAATGCTTATTGATGGACTTTCAGCTCTGAGTCCATGTTCTCATGTTCCTTCCAACTCTGACATTCTGTGTTTTAAGGTCTCTTCCAGCTCTGACAGTATGTGTTCCATGTTCTCATGTTCTTTTCAACTCTGACATTTTGTGTTCCAAGGTCCCCTGTAACTCTGATATTTTGTGATTTTATTAGAGGTACTATTTGAATCAATTTCAGTAGCACAGAAAAGGTGGTAAAAAACTCCAGCTAGTTCAGTACCCTGGCCAGCTCCCAGCTAGCTGCTACAGCTTTACTCTCCAACCAGAGCATTCACAATTCAAGTAGTCAGTGAAAGCACCTCCACACACTCTTTAGTGTCTCTTTTGGTATTAAGGTCTTCTAGGCCTCTCCCTTCCCTTCATTACAGCCTAGAACAGGCATAGCCAGGATCATTGAGCAATCCTCTCACTAGAAGGGATCTAACTAGCCCAGTTCCTCTCAGTGAGGTTCACAGAAGAGAAAGACACCTTCCAGATGTCTTTCTGACTCCAGTCTCAGGAGTCTGAACATCTTCCCACAGGTTTCTTGGCTCCACCTTTATCGATAGTAGTAGTATGAATACCTTATTTATGTAGCATTTTATAGTTACAGAGCCTTCACACACAGCATCTATAGTGGGAAAAACACTGAATTTGGATTCAGATTCCAGTTCTGCTATTTATCAACATATGACCTTTCCTCTCTCTAAATCTCAGTTTACTTATCTGTAAAATGAACAAAGATCCAGATTGCCACCTTTCCAGTTATAAATTTTTGACATTAAGAGGTAGTCTCTTAGAACTCGGTATCTTCATATATAAAATCTAAAGTGGGATAACTGAATTCCAAAGGCCTTTTTGACCCTAAATCCTATGACCTTATGATTCTGCACAAGGGCACTTACCAAATACTGTATTGTTATTTATGGCTGAGAGGCATTGCAGTCTGGTGAAAAGAGCACTGAATTTGAAGCCAAAAGGCCTACGTTTGAATCTGGGCTTGGCCACTTCTAAGCTATGTGACCTTGGACAAATCACATCTCTCTGGGCCTCAGGTAGGTTTTTTTGCCTACAAAAGGAGAGTTTGGACTAGATGGTTTCTAAATTCCCTTCCATTGCTAGTAGTCAGTGGAGTGGTATGAGCAGAGGCACAGAGGTGAGAAAGGGTAGAATATGTTCCAAGAATTTCAAATAATAGTTTAAGTGGAACATAGCATAGTAGGGGAGAGGGGGACAGTGGGAAATGAGGTTGAAGAGATGGGTTGGAGCCATTGTGGGATATCGTGGGATGCCTTGAACATCAAGCTGAGAAGTTTGGACTGGATCCTATAGACCACAGGGAACTATGAAAGGTATTTGAACAAGAAAGAGACCTATCAGAAGCACTGTCATCAGAAGATGGATCTGGTGGCACATGCAGAGTGGATTAGATGGTCCAACATTAGAGGCTAGGAACCCCAGGAAAAGAAAAGCCCTTAACTTCTTACCCCATCTGTTTTCTTAGAACAGGGGAAGCCACAAGGACACAGTAACTTTGGCCAAAAGCAAGGACTTGTGGCATCCAGGACACGAAGCTTAGGGGTGGGGGGTGAAGGTTAATGCAAAAAATCAATATGCTGAGGTCACATTCAGGGAACAATGTGGTCCATGGCTTCCTGAGAAAGAAGGAGCTTCATCACTAAACTAGCATTTTCTGGCAGAGAATCTTCTGACTTGGAGCATCTTCAAAAGAGGATAGTGTGTTTGTACTTGAGTCAGAATCAGACAAGGCCAGAGGAAATTGGGTCCTCAGAAAATGGGTAATAAGACAGCTTAGAGGAGACTGAGAGAACTCAGAGCTGCAGAGCTCTGAATAGTTATTTAGCACTGGTTGTGAGAAGTTAAATTATGTCAGTCCTCTCTGCCTCTTGGGCTCTCACTTTCCCATGAGTCTTTAAGATCTACTGAGTAGGAAAAGGGGATCCCCCAAATACCAAACAGCTGTTTGATAGAGGAAACTGCAAGGTGAACCCAGGACCTTTCCTGGTGGGGGTGGGAAGGGTGAGCAATGTTATTCAATTCACAAACATTGGTTAAGCACTTGGTATTTGTACTAAGAAATGCTGGATCTGGAGTCAGAGGTCTTGGAGTTGAATTTTGGTGCTGCCACTTAGTACTTATGGGATGTCAGTCACTTTTCCTCTATGGGCCTCAGTTTCCTTTGAACTTCATGAATCTCTAAAACCCTTTTCAGTCCTAAATCCTATGCAGTGAGAATTTGGATTTTTAAAATCCTCTACCTCTTTTCCTGCTTTCCTCCCCTCAAACAAATTCAGTTTCCTCTGCACAAAGGAAGTCTCACAGACAAAGTAGCTTATGCCAAAAGCAAAAAACTTGCAGTCTCATCCAGAATGTGGACAGTGGGGTTGTGGTATAATGCCTTATACTTGGACCTAGGGTTACTATAATAGATATGACCAACTCTCCTCTTAAGTAGCTTACAGTCTTGTTGGGGAAATAAAAGAGAGAAATACACAGATAATTGTGGTACAAGGAAAAGTGAGGAGAGATGTCCAGGCAGAGTGCTAGGAGAAATTCAGGCAAGGAATGAAAATCACTTTCACCTGGGGGATTCTGAGTCTGGGTCAAGAAAGAATTCCTAGAAGAAAGGAAAAGACTTCAACAGGTAGAGATGAGTTGAAAATTCTAAAGGAGTTCTCTGGGGTTGGGGCTGGGGTCAGGGGAGGAACGTCTGGAATTAATATGTTAGAGGAACAGGCCAGAGAGAAAAACTTCAGGAGAGACCATTCTAGGATTCATTTGTTTTCATAGGGTTTGTGAAAAGTAATTTGATTTCTTATTCTTCCTTTGTATTGGAAAGACCATTCCCAGATTAACCCTCTGAAAACTGCTGTGTAGATCGTTGACCTACACAGCAGAGTTAAAGGAGCATTGGCCTTGGAGTCAGAGGACCAGGATTTTATAGGCTCATTTACTCACTTGTTGTGTGACCTTGAAAAGTCATTATAATCTGTCTAGGCCTACAAAATATGGTGGTTATGGTGGTGGTGGTGGTGGTGGTGGTGGTGATGTTGATGATGTTGACTGGTTTATATAGTACTTTAAGGTGTGAAAGGATATTCCCATGTATTTAATCTTCATCTCCCTGTTTGGTGGCTATTCCCATTTTACAAATGAGGAAACTGAGGCTCAGAAAGATTAAGTGAATTCACTTAATTGCCTATGATCATGTAGTTAATAAATGTCAGATTAGATTCTAATTAGGATTAGAAGACAGGTCTTCCTGACTCCAAGTCCAGAATTCTACTCAAAATGACATTTCACATTTATTTTTGTATCCCTAGATCCTAGCACGGTGCCTTGAACACAGTATGCATTTAATGTTGTTGTTGGTGTGTGTGTATGTGTGTATGTGTTTAAGTTGAGCTAAATCTATAAAAACATAAGGGATTTGCACTAGATGATTTTTGGGGTCCTCTCTGTTTAAAAAAAATGTATATACAGTTTTAAAATATGGTTCTTTCCCCAGCAGTTTTCACTGATATGTTGCTCCCATTCCTTCCTCTCCCATCTCCCATAGGCAGATGACCCAAAACAGGTTAGGCACATCATAGAAACAATTGGAGAGTAGTCACAACAGGCTGGGACTCTGGGGTTTTCTAGCCTCTCCTATTGCCTAAACCTCAATTTCTTTTACTATAAAAACAGAGATCTTAATACTGACACTACTCATTAGCAAATGGATTGTGAGGATAAAATGAGACATAAATAAAAAAAACTCTTTGTGACAGTCAAGTACTAACTAAATGTGAGGGATTATATATTATTATTTATGAGGTAACTTGCCTAATTCCATTAAATGCTTTCTCTTGAGCAGTTTTGCAATAGGATGCAAGGCAGATTTCTAAGACCCACATTAAATCTTTAAACAGCCCCTAAACACAATTTTATCACAACTAAATTGATATGAATTGATGGTCCCAGATTTAACAGGTTTATTCCCCAAAGAGGTCTCTTTTCACAGAAATTAGTATGATTATTTTTATTTTTTATTGTTGGATTGAGAGGTCTATATCCTTTCATGAGGACACAAAGTTAAAATTATTTCACATTCTATTGTAGCTTAACTATGAGAGTTCCTGTAAACTGGGGGACATGGCCAATCCTCATTGAACCGAAGAAGAAACTGACATACTCATGAAACCCCATGAGCGTGATAGAATTTGGAACCCCATGACCATTGTAGAATTTGGAACCCCATGACCATTGTAGAATTTGGAACCCCATACATGTTGGAGAAAATTTTATTGTCCCAAGGCATTGCTGTTGGTCAACCATACCCCCTTTACATATTGGAACCAAATCCAACTAAACTTGACTAAGTGGTCCATAGAGCCCCCTTTCAGTTCTCATTTTGTTCCTCTGTGAACAACTTTTTGCTTCCCAAGCTAAGCCAGAAATAGAAATAGATATTTTATCTGTCAGAGCCATTCCCTTATTAACCTTTATAAACCACCTTTACTTCCTACAGATCTTTAGGGATGGACTAGAGGACATCTCTAGACCCTTCATCATTTGGGGGAGAGTATAAATGCACTCCTGCTTGGAGAAAATGGAATGAACTAGAGAATGTCTCTAGATCCTTCAAGTTCCAGGAAATGTGACTTCAAGCCATCCATGCAATAAAAATAAATAAATAAAATAAAATGTGCTTTTCATCTTTCCAGCCCTCTCTGCCTTTGAGGGAGGCTCAGAAAGGATTTCATCTCTTGTTTTGTAGCTCAACATTCCTTCAATTTTCCAAAAATCCAGTTCCTTTCAGTATTGGAGTCATTTTCTCCCAAAAGCAGCAAAAAGGATCTGGAACTAGGAGCAGGGTGAGGGAAATCCTGTGGGAAAGTGGAGAGTGTGGAAGTGTAATTAACTGAAATTGACTGATTCTGGAGAGATGACCAAAACATTTTTTTCCCCTAAAAGGAAATAGGGTGGCATTTTGCTGGTACAGGGAAGGCTTACAATTCAAACATCTATCTTTTCTTCTCCTAAAATCATAATGGGCATTGCCAAGAAGAGAAACACTTCCTCATCACATGAAATGCCCTCAAACACATCATGCTCCTTGTATTAAAGAGAACTTCATTCCTCAGGTTTGCCTCAGGTCTGTGCCCCTGAAATAATTGCTAAGAAGTCACTATTGCTAAGAAATCACTGCTTATGTCACTGCAGAAAATTAGACCCTAAGATCTGAAACAAGACCACCCTGTGCTTTTTATGCAGAAAGGGTAGGCCAGGAGATCATGGCTGCCTCACTTTGGAAGTTGGGTAAGAGGAATAGGCAACTGCTGGTCACAAATCATTGTTTTCCGTGAGGCCTAGAGGAGCCTAGAATATGGCACAGGTAACTGTTAGCCGCTTTGAAGTCCTTTCCATCACTGAACCCCATTTGGAAACATCTGGTAGTGAAATACCATTGGACTGGACCTTGTTGATGATACCTTTCATTGCCGTAGGACATACTCTGGCCCCACCCAGAATCTGAAAGCTTTGTTTTTCCTGGGATTCCAGGACCAGTTATCCACATAAATAATCTTCTCCAAAGGAAGTAAAGATGGGGTCTAGACACTGACAGGATGTGCAAACCTGTCCTATCAGTTCACCCACCCCTGTAGCAACTGTACTACCCACAGGCTGTGCCATCATCACACATGCTTGAGGGAGGAGACAGAGAAGTGAAGGTCCCTGGCTGGTTTGGGTGAGTCTCTGTCAACTGGACAACTTCATTTTCCACCAGAGCCTGGGCCCCATCCCCATTAAGCTGCCTCATTCTCAAGTTTATAGAGCCATAGGTTTTCCGAGGACCCCTGGGTACAGCCAAGTTTCTCCTCCGGTAGAGTTCCCCTTTGACAAGGGATACCATCAGTAGGATGGACAGCAGCATTCCCCCCAGGGTGAGGAGGCCCAAGCCAGCAATGATACACTTGTCCAAGTGGGAGCCCAGGCGGGCATAATACATCTCCAATCTCTCCATCTCCCGGGCCGACACTGTGTCTGGGTTCACTCTGGCTTCTCGGGGAATAGCATAGGCTACCACCACCAACAAGATTCCACTCACCAAGAAGACCAAGGCAAAGATGAAACCATAGTCCACTGAGTGGCCTGCAGTCTCAGCCCCCAAGCCCTCTTCTGACCTTGGAGAAAGGTCATCCCTCTGGGAATGAGGGTGTGAGGGGACATCCCCATGTGGACAGGATGAACTGCCAGGCACAGCTTCCTGTTGATTCTTGAAACAGGTCTCTTGTTCCTCCTCCTCAGAAAAGCAAGTATTCTCAATTCCCTCTTTTTGCAGGGCTGAGGGGCTGGGCCTCCCTTCTGGTGTTGATGTCCATTGTGAGAATGTTTGTTTGGGGACCCTGGGCCCATTGCCCAGGGTTCTTAGTTCCAGGGAGGAAGAAGAGGCCATTGGAAAGTAGTTATCCAGTTCATCCCTCTTAACCCCTCAGCGGCTGGAAGACAGAACAAACCAGGCAAGGACAGAGAGGAGAGGAAGCAGAAGTTGTGTCTCTGTCTTAGAAAGATATCTCAGCAAATGAAGGGAGCCTCATACTCCATGCATGCATGCATACATGCACACGCACATACACACAGCAGTGTACAATACATATATGTATACACAAACACACAGAAATATGTAGAATACTTTGAGGATTGGTTGTCAGCTGGATGTATTCAAACTCCCCTGGAGCAGCTCAGGACCCTACCACATCTTAGAAGATGGTCTTCAAGAGCTGTTGTGGCTGAGAATTCTCATCCCCAGGTGACCATCCTCATACATTTAGCCAAGCTGGCCTTCAGGAGAGGCACAGTCTGTCTTCAGACTAGAAGAGCTTCTGCAGCTCATTAGGACAGACCTGCATTAAGGGACTTTTAAGTGGAGGAGACCTGACACTAATAGCAGTCGGACTTGATTTAACACCTTAAGGTCTGCAAAGTACTTTATATCCATTACCTCATTTAACTCTCACAACAGCCGTGGGAGGGAGAGAGAAACAAGTGCTAATATACTCATTTTACAGATGAGAAAACTGAGGGATGGGGAAATCCTCCTCCTACTATGTCAAGCTGTTTCCCCATCATTTCTTCCCCTACATCAGCAACTAATAATGTACATTTGTGTGCACAGCTATACTCAAGTGTGGCCATGTATCTGAATGATGGCCCACGGATCCAGACAAATATTCACATAGATGTGTCCATGCACATGGACACATAGGCACAGTCACAGATTTGCACTCAGACACAGAGACGTTTCCTGGTTGAAATGTCCTTCAGGAGAGGGGGCGAGGTGGGGATGGGGAGAGACAGAGACAATAAGAGATTGAAAAGGATGGTGCATAGAGAAATGAGGCCCTCAAATTCTTGATCATTACAGGATATCTCAGTCAATGCTCTACCCAGTTCAGGAATCCTCTATTCACCAAGTCTTGGAGTCACAGGGGAGAAAAAAGAGGATACTAAGCACTTCATACGTCCACCACATTTAGTATTCTCTCTTTCCAGGGGAGAAAGAAAGTACCAATCCTTAGCACCACCTCCACCCCCACCCCCATGCCCACCCCTCACACACATACCTATACACACCACTACCACCCATTTTACAAATTAGGAGACAAGATTCCCAGCTAATCACACCACAGGGGAATGGCAGAGATAAGAACATAAGCCAAGCAGCCTGACTCCATCCCAAGAAGGCTCTACAGCAGAGCAGATAGCTGGAATTCAAACCATCACCTAGAAATGTCTAATTGTGTCATGTCCAGCCTTGAGGAGACAAGGAAGTCTCTACTTATTATGGGTCCAAGAATTCAGTTACATTTCTGTAGCACTTTACAAAAGTTGATTCTCCACAAAAGTGTCAGGACAGTGATATGGACAGATAATATAAAATGGATCATAGATTTAAAGTTAGAAGGGACCTTAGTAATATCTAATCTAACCCCCTCATTTTACCGATAAGGAAACTAAGACCCTGAGAGCTTATTCACTCACCATCATCAAAGTGGCAACGAAGCCAGTTTTCAGGCCTTGATTCTCTGAGTCTAAATCTAGCATTCTTTCCATTGTGACACATAGTCATGCCCATTTTACAGATAAATAGGTTGAATGAAGGGTTATATGACTTGCCTTAGGTTACATGGGTGTAGACCCAGGATTCAAGCCCATGCTCTCTGGCTCCAGTATCCATGGATCTGTCCACTTCATCACAATGCTGCTAATCGAGTTAGGACTATCAACAGATATCTCAGATAATCTTAATGGTTCTTTCTCCATCAGCCCAGTCTTTTTGCCTTTTTGTTCTTAGTTTTTCTCTCTTATCTTCCCTTCCCTCTTCTTTATCTTCCTACTCCCTTTCTTAGTGTAGAAAAGCCACTGAAGATGGAAGATACGGGTTTGCATCTATACTCAAACATGCATTAGGTGTGTGACCATGCATGAGTCATTATAAACTTCTCAAAGTCTCAGTTTCTTCATCTGTTATTTGGGAAAATAATACTTATATGGAGACTGAGCATGTTGTAACAGGTAAGAAAACTAGCCTTAGAGTAAGAAGACCTGAGTTCAAATTTGATACGTGCTATGTGACCTCAGACAAATTACTTAATTTCTCAGCACCTCAGGCAACCATCTAAGTTGCAGAAAAGGTGCCAGTTTATACTGGCAGAGTAGCTCTTCATATGTAGCTGCTTCTACAGATAAAATCACAAATTGAGTAAAAGAGAAGAAATACTTTTGCTAAGCTGCTTCACAGGGTTGCTATCAGGAAACTACTTTGTAAACCATGTTTTTTCTTCCTCTTTTTCTTTTCTGCCTGTGCCTTAAATCTGATGGAGCACCCTTTAGTTTGGATGGTGGCCAAGAAGCTACAGAAATTCATAGACTTACAAATTGTAAAATGAGAGGGTTGGACTAGGAAACTAAGGCCTAAAGAGGTTTTGCCCAAAGTCATAGGAGTTAGCGGCAAAGCCCAGACTCAAACCCAGGTCCCCTGGTTGTAAGCCACGCTCTATTCCAGACTCTGCAGGACCAACCATCCATATTTATAGCATGTTTATCTACAGGCCCTGTATGTGTATGTCTGGGCAGGCTGACTAGACACCCCAAATACAGAGTGTTCCCTTCAAAAGAACCCTTTCTAAATTTGTGCTGTATCCATTGGGGTCTGATTTCAGTAGCTTGCTCTATACAGTGTGTGCCAGACAGAGATCTATTCAGAAAAGGAAAATGGACACTGTAGGAGCCACTGTGTTTTCCTCTGGGCCTCCAGCCTTGCCTGGCTCCCAGGGCAGAGGAAAGCCCACATACCCTCCACCAGCGAAGGTCTGAGGATGCCCCCCCCCAAATTACATCCTATCCCCACCTTCTAAACACACATATACATTCATACACACAACACACACACACACACACACACACACACACACACACACACACACACACACATTTGGCTCAGAAAGGTTCCTGTGCCAAGAGGTAATCCAATTCATCTGAATTGGCAACTCATTCAGTCCCAGCTCGGAACTTTTTTTTCTTAGAATGACAGAGACAAAATAGCCCTGATCCAAATTGAAACTATCACACATTTTCACACAGAGACACACATACATAGACTCGAAGATTGACACATGCACCCTAGAAACATAACCACATGGAGAAGGCGCACTGTCACAGAGAGACACACAAAGAACAACAGTGTTTTGCATATACTCATAAAGAGGTGCACTTACAGGAACGGACATAACTACATAAATAAATGTGTGGTGTAATGGATAGAGGGTTGGATTTTGAGTCAAAAAGACATTCAAATTCTGCCTCCACCTTTTACTAGCTATGTGATCATGGACAAGTAACTTAACTTCCCTAAGTCAGCTTTTTTATCAATAATGAGGACAATAATACCTGTGGTACCTACCTCCCAGGGAAGGGGTGATGATCAAATGAGAGGATGTATGTAAAGCACTTTGCAAACCTTAAAGCCCTGTGTAAATGTCAGCAACTACTCACACTGTCACAGATACACACAAAGATACCGGATCTCACAGAGACATATACGGATAACGTCTCTCTCTCTCTCACACACACACACAGATAACCTCTCTCACACATAGATCCAAAGCACACAAAGGAAGAAATATCTTTGCCTGCACATGCAAAGAGATATACACACATAGAGCTTTTCTGACACAAAAGACAGATACACATATATACGCATATACACAGATCGCAGGCACACACACAAAGACAGATAAAGATCCACACACACGCAGAGAGATACACACTAGTTACACATCCAGGAAGGGAAGTTGTACACACACACACACACACACACACACACACACACACACACACACACAGAGGCTTGTATCCCTTCTTCACTGGCTCACATCCCCTTCGTCCTGTCCTCCTCCTACCTGCCCATCCCGGGCCCTGCTCCTAGCTCCCGGGGGGGGGCATGGGGGGAGGGGGGCAGCTTGGTGCCACTAGCAGCTGTCCCCGGCTAGCGGCCTCAGGAAGATGAGGACGTGGGCCAGATTCGCGGGAAGGCCGAGACTCTGGCCGAGGTCTGAGCGTCAGTGGGGCTCGGAACCAGTTCTGAGTGCGGAGCGCTCGGCGCCGCCAGCTCCGCCCTCGCCCCTCTGTCCTCCCTCCGTGGCGCCCTTCTGCCTCCCGACCGAGGTCAGGGAGGCGCGGGGAGGGGAGGGCGCGGGGGTAAGCCCTAGCCGCTGCCGCGCCCCCGAACTCGAGACTCGGAGCATCCCTCGCCTCTCTAGCTGCTGCGCCGCCGCCCCCTCCCCCCGCCAAGGACACCAAATCTGCGTCTCTCCCAGCCCCGGAGCATACCTGTCCAGGGGCCACGCGCGGGCTCGGCTGCCCCCAGCCCAGGGGCAAAAGAATCGAGTGACCAGACTATCCCCCACTTCCCACCCCACCCCCTGGGCCCGGGATGCCTAGGGACCAGGCGCCCGCCTTGTTGGCCTCTCTTCTGTAGCTCCAATCCCGGAGAGCCCAGCCTAGTACAGCTGCGGCCCGAGCCGGCTCCGCACTTATCCCTCCTCCTTCTACCCTCCACCTCCTGTTTCTCCTCCTCCTCCTCTTCCTCCTCCTCTTCTCCCCGCAGCCCCCGGCGCCGCCCCTTCAGGCAACCTGAAAGGAGGGAGCCTGGGGGAAGCTTAAGCTCAAGTCGGAGCCCTACGTACCTGCGAGGGGACCAGGGGCAAGCTGGGCGCCCAGTGTGTGGCTGACCGGGGCGGCGGGAGGGGAGGAGGGAGGGGAGCTGGAAATTACGGAGTAGGGGAGTCAGCGAGCTGGATAGTCGGTCCTCACCTCCTCAGGCTATTGGCAGACCGCTGGGCCCCGGGAGCCTAGGGCCGGGGAGGGGGGGGGAAGAATAGATACCGTCAGGGCGGGGTGTCTTGCTCGCCTCGGGGATCCCAGGGGGTCTATTGCACCAGCCGCTGCACTTATCGAACCCCAGTGAGCCTCGTTTAATAGCACCGCCACCACCTTTCTTCGCCCCTCTCCTCCCCCAGGGTCCCTAGGGCAGGGCTGAGAGGACTTGGGGACACCCTCACTGTCTGGGGACACCCTCACTGTCTGGCTGGTCCCTGTCTGCACCAATCAGACAGCGGGCGCTGCACTGTTTAGTTCCTCAGACTCAGCCCCAAAGACCCCAGGCAGCGGGCAACTGAGGCTCTACACCCACCCGCGTGAAAGGAGTGGGGAGGGAGTGAAGAATGAGAGGGGGATGAGGAGAACTGGGAAGGAGAGGGCCGGGAGATAAAGGGGACCAGATAGGTAGAAGTCTCTTGGGTTTCAGTAGACTCTACGAGGTGGTGTGGGCCCCGGGCGCCCCCTTTAGGCAGAATGGAAGTAGAGTCCCTTTCCTGAGTACCTACTCTAGAAATTCAGTCCAGGGGAGGTAGAGGGGTAGTGTTCAAAAGTCTCTTTCCTTTGGACCATTATGAATAGTCAGCTTAGTAGCAATGGCATTTGACACTTGCCTCCAACCCCTACCCACCCATCGCCACCCCCAAAACACACCATGCAGCTAAAACTGGTATGCTTCTGTCTCTTAGCTTCTCTTCTGCATCGATGAAGGTGAGGAGGAGACTGTCTCAGCTGGAATGTCAGCGCTAGAGATGCAGAAAGGCTGATATTGCAAGTCAGAACTTGAGTAGTCCATCTGAGAGGCTTGAGGTGGGGGGAGCTCTTCCTTCCATGATCTATGGTACAGTAGAATTATCTTTATAGACCTGTGCTCTTTGGATAGAACTGTGTTTGAAATCATAGAGCCCCTGGGGACCTTGAAGATCAACCTGTCTTCTGTTCTTTTCAGGCCTGTAGCTGCCCCGACAGAGGACTTCCCTTCTTTTCTCTCCCTCCCTCCTACTGCCACTCTGATCAGTAATGTTTTTTGTCTCAGCAGCTAGATCTTTCATTGTCTGAAGTGTGAAAGTGAAACAAAGACAGAGATGGAAGATCATAGCACTTATCATTGGAAAGGGCATTTAGTCAAACATTTCATATAACAAAGGAGGACATTGAGACTACGAAAGGAGAAGTGACTTGCCCAAGGTCACACAGCTGGTGGCAAAAGGGAGATTGTGTTCATTCCACTACTCCACGCAACCTTTTCATTTTCTTTGTTTTAAATGCAGCCTCTGCCCAAATCAGGGCTGATCTGGTTTGAATGATGCTGGAACACATTTGCTAAGTCTGCTCAAGACATCCACAGAGCTCAACTTCACTGAATATGGGAAAATGAATTGATGGACTCCCTCCAAGTTCTGGTGAGAAAGTATCCCTTTTGGTACATACAGAAACTCAGTCACACACACACACACACAGTCACACACACACACACACACACACACACACACACACACACACTCCTTCACACATTCCATCCAAACCTCCTGTTGTTGTTCATCCTTCCTACTCAAAGAGGAGTATGACATCAGACTGTGGCTGATCAGTCCAACATGAGCTTTGAAGGTTCTACCATAGGATAGGCACAAACAGTTCATTTGAACATTTGGGGTAGAGATAGCATAGTGGATAAAGCACTGAGCTTGCAATTAGGAAGACTTGAATTCAAATTTTGCCTCAGACACTTACTAGCTGTGCGACCCTGAGCAAATCTCTTAACCCTGTTTGCCTCAGTTTCCTCATCTGTAAAACAATCTGGAGAAGGAAATGGGAAACTACTCCAGCCATCTTTGCCAAGAAAACCCCAGATGGGGTCATGAAGAGTCAAACACAACTGAACAACAACAATATGGTGGTTTTGGAGGGAAAAAGTCATAGTTCCAAACTGTTCACTCTTGACTCTGGGCCGTAACCTAAGTTTTCTCTCTTACTTGGAATCCCATTCCATCTTGAAGATTTGTTTATTTTATTTTTAATTTGTGGAATAAAACAAGCAATTCCATAATGTAGTATAATAAAAGGATGCTTGCACATGAAACTGCAAATCTACTATGTACAATTTGCTATTCCTTTTAAATCTATAATAAAATTATCATGTAAATTTCTTTTTTCCCCTTTTTTCCCTCCCCCTCACCTCCACCGCAGAGATGGCTACCATTAGACACAAATAGGTGTATATATATATGTGTGTGTGTGTGTGTGTGTGTGTCTGTGTCTGTGTCTGTGTAAAATCATTCAGTAATATTGTTTTAAGAGTGACTTTGAGCAAATAAGTCATTTGGACTATTATAAATATCCAAATTAACTATAAAGGACATATGAAGAAAAACACTGCCTGCACTCTGTAGATTTATCAGGCCCATATCCCCCCACCACCACCTTCAAAGGATATGAGTCTTAAAGCTCACTGGACTCCTTCCAGTTCAAAAGCATAGGAGCTGTAGATTTTCCAGCAGACCAGGCTGACATAGAAAGGGAAAGAAGGAAGGAAGGAAGGAAGGAAGGGAGGAAGGAAACAAGGAAGCAAGGAAGGAAGGAAGAGAAGGCGGGAGAGAGGGAAAGAAAGAGAAAAATAGGGGGGGAAGGGAGAAGAAAAGGGCAAAGATACTTTTTAAAAGAATTTTTTATTGTGTTTCCCAGAGAGCTGTTGTATGCTTTCCCAGCAATGTGTGGCCAATCAGTCAATATTAATTGATGGTGATGAAACCATATCTGGGACTCATACTACTTCTGATTCATGTGGCCTCCTCAGTGAGGGGCTCAAAATACCTTTATAGACTGATCTCGTTTACCTGTACAAGTCTATAAGCTGGGAGTCTAATTTGAGTGCTAACAATGATCTTCTCTGAGGCTACCAAGATCATTAGAGAAACTGGGTTCACAAGACTAAGTTCCATGGGTTATATCCTCCTAGATACCAAGCCAGCAATTCAGGTAAGATGCCACCAGGGAGACAGTGGTGCCTGGGCTAATTCCTCATGGACCATTCAATTGGTTTCAATTCCACAAACATTTACCAGGTGTCTATGATGTGTAAGATACTGTACTAGGTGATGGGGATACAAAAATGAAAAATGACAGAGTCTTTGCCCTGAAGGACTTTATATTCTACCAGGGCAGGAGCTTATAACTTCTTTGTTTGTCAAGGACCCCTTTGTCAGTCTGGTGAAGCCTACAGATCACTGCTCAGAAAAAAATAGTTTGAAACACACAAAATAAAATACACAAGCTGACAAAGTAAAATAATTATACTAAAATACAGTCATCAAAGATTTTAAAAACAAATTTGTGGATCCCTAGTTTAAAACCCCCACTCTAGGAGATGTATAATAAATGTTACAGTAAAGTTAAAGGACAGACCTAGACAAAAGACTCTGGGAAACTTTGAGGAGGAAGATGTTACTTTCAGTTAGGTGGATCAAGGAAGGCTTCAAAGAGGAATCTGACCAGGAAGGTTCTAAACTGAAGAAAATAAATGGGGGCGGCTAGGCGGCACAGTGAATAGAGCACCAGCTCTGGAGTCAGGAGGACCTGAGTTCAAATCCAGCCTCAGACACTTGACACACTTACTAGCCATGTGACCTTGGGCAAATCCCTTAACCTCAATTGCCCTCCAAAAAGCAAAAAAAAAAAAAAAAAAATAGATGGAGAAAACTGCCCCTATGTAAGTCCATAAACCACAGAAGGTAGCAGGTATGGCAAAAGTAGAAGAATATCAGTAGGATGGAGTAATAATTCACAGGAAACAATACCCAAGAACAGTCAGCAGTAAAACTGGTAGCTTCAGATCTCTATACACAAATGCTCAGAGTATGGGTAATGAACAAGGAGAACCAAAGACCCTAATGAAAGGCAGCACATCCATCCTCACAGGTATCACTGAGACTTTGTGGCATGGGAATCATGACTAGAATATGGCTATGGAAGAGTATATAAGGTTCAAAAGGAAGATGGCTATAGAAAGGCACATTTCTACTTTTCAGTGCGTCTGTGATTTCCCTAAATGTGGATATCTCCTTCAACAGCATATTTCACAGTTCATTCACACCTCATCCTATATGATTTTTGTCCAAGGTCTTCAATAAACCTCCCATAGTAGATTTTCTTTCTATCATATACTTTCCTCTGATTTTTGTCTAAGGTCTCCCATAAATCTTCCATAGTGAATTCTCTATCATACACTTTTTGGTTGATGTCTTTTATATCACTTCTTGTACTCATGAATGTTCTACAAGCTTGCTCGCCACCACTCTACATTTCTCAATTGACCTCTGAGTCACCCATAGTTTTTCTTCAAAGGTAGTTCCTCATTTCATAGCCACATAGCATTACCAGGAGAATATTAGTGTTAAAAAAGTAGATTTTGGCAAGATATTCCTTATTCAAAAAGATCAGACTAGATAAAAAGGTGGAATAGGATTGTATATTAAGGCAATATCATTACTTGAGGAAATCCAGGAGCCAGGGTAGATAAGCATAATGGAGAACATTTAGGTAAGGGTAAACAGAACGACTAACAGAAGCAATGTTGTCATGGGAGTATGTTGTTAACCATCTGGACAGAAGGAGGACATAAACAAAGAATTCAAGAAACATAGAAAACATAGTATGGAAACATGATAGGAACTTCATCAGATGTCTTCTAGAGCCCTTTTTCTCTTTTCCAAAAGCAGAGTAACCGATAAATCCTTGATTTGCCTTATTCTTCAAAAGACAAAAGAATCAACAAAGGCAACCAACTATTGTTCTAGACCTGATTTTGGCCAATAAAGAGGAACTGGCTAGTGAAATAAACATGAGAATTGGAAGAAGTAACTACTGCACCTTAGAACACAGATGGAAAAGGAGAGGAAATCCAGGCATCATTTGGAATATACTCTAGAGTTTTAGAGAACCAATTACAAAGGGTTCAGAGAAAAGATCAGTAGGGTCCTATAGGCTAAAATTAGACAAAACAGATTGGTCCAAGAGCTTGTTCTCAAGAATGAAATTCCAAAGACACAAATATAAATGATTCTAATGAAGAAGAAAGGGGAGGAGTCTATAAAGACCATTGTGGATGTACTAATTTACCAGTTTTGATTTTCAATTTTTAAAAATATACATGTATAGATGATGGAAGCATGAGAAAGGAATTGAGAATTAACATGAAAGGATACAGTTCTGTAAGAATGTCAGAACTACTAAAGCTTGGCTAAGCATACTGCTAACAAATGCTAACTGTAATTAAAGGAGCTTTTAATTTTAAGCTATTAAAAAGAAGAAGATCAAAGAAGAGATGGGATTGCTTCTAGGATAAATGGAAAGAAGGCTGAACTACTCAATGCTTTTTATTTTTTCTGCCAAGGAACAGTGTACTGAGGATAGAACAAAAATGATTAATAGAGAGTTAAAACACAAGGAAAGTTAAGAGGGGACCCTAGTGAAAGAACTGATGAATGTGATTGCTGAATATTGAATACCCAACAAGAATAAAATCACAGATCTGGAGGGAAAAAACATTTTAATATAAATATATTTTCCTATTTGAGAGTTTCAGTTTTCATTTTTTGATTTCTTTTAATTTTTATTACTTAAAAGGCATTATTTATGATCATATTATAATCCATTACTTATATGTTATAATTTCTTTCATTTTTATTATTTTAAAAAAGCAAAAGCTTTTAAAGTGGTGTGTAATTGAAATTGCCTATTTTTCTCTTTTATGACCTACTCCATCCCTTCTTTGGTTAATAATTTCCCTCCTTACCATAGTGATGAAAAGGATACGTTAATTTTTGAAGAACAATGAAGAACTGGAGCAAATGAAGAGGAGGGCAAGCAAGATAATCAGATGACTGGAATCATGTCATAGAGAGATTAGTAGAAAGAACTGAGAATGCTTAGCCTGGAAACAGGGAGACTTAGGAAAGACTTGATAGCCATCTTCAAGCATTTGAAGGGCTGCCATACGGAAGTAGAATTAGAATTGATCTGCTTGGCCACATGGGGACCAAGGGAGAGATGGGTGAAAGCTTCTGAGAGGCAGATTTAGGCTCAATATAAGGGAAGTCTTCTGTGGCATGTGTCAACAACATATCTTATCTCTTTAGGAGCTGGAGGGTTGCTGAGGGTCTCCATAGAAGAAACTCAACCAGAGAAATGTTATATGGAAGTAGTAACGCTCCAGTATTGCCTTCGGGAAGGAAAAAGACACACAAAAGGTCATGGGATAGGCCAAGATTTTGTGTGTGGAGGGAACCCAATCTGGTCCTTTCTCCTTTTGCCTCTTTTCAGTTTCTGATGAAAGAGACTATCAACTACCTTTTCATTCCATCCCATTCACCACCCATACAGCTGGGAGCAGAAGAGAAACAAATTGTGGTGGCCTCTGCAAGCTACTTGTTGCTTACAATAATGCCAGGGAGCTGCTGCAGTTTGAGCTGGAAGCAGTGGAGGAAGAGCTGGGATAGATCTTGGATAGTTGGATACTACCAACAAAGGTAAAGACTCTGGGGTAGAGACAAGATGAAGCTGTGGAGGAGGGACAGACCGAAAACAGAGTCAGGAAGGGAAATGGATCAGACCTCATCAGCTATTGAGTTTGAAACAAGGAAATACCTCCCTAAAACGTAGATCTTTTCCTAGTTTGGTCAGTATTTGTGGAGTAAACTCAACAATTTCCAAACACAAAATTCCTTCCCTTAATTTTGCCCAGAACTATCTGATACGGGAAGAAGTTTGATGATTGGACAACACACTCCAGGGAAATTTTGACTGTGTTTTAACAAACCATGTGGCCAATGAGAATTCCATTACTTAGGTCTCATGAATGAGATTGGTGGATAAATAGCAGAAAATTTCCTATTTATTGGGGAGTGAGGGCTTTAGAAGTTGGTCTACTTTTTACATTTGGATCAGTTATTTCATTTCTATAAGCCCAGATTACTGTTAAACCTCAGGCTAGAGACCACTGTACCAAGAAGCCAGAGAAACTAGAGACAAGAGGAAGAGGAGATAGGATAAGAGTTTATAGGCTGATCTCTCTATCATGCAGCTGGAGGTGCTGAAGTCTTTGGGACAGCTTACTCAAGCAAACTGATGAAAAGAATTGACTGGTGACTTGAGTATAGTGCCACCTGGTGGAAAAAAATTATATATTTCCCTCCCTTGCCAGTTAATCAATCACAATCCATCAATCAACAGCCTGTTTTGGGGTAGGTTTACAGAATGCAGAACATGAACCTGTGAAGGTTACTAATGGTACTGATGCATCTTCAGAGTTTCCTGAAGAGCCCATCAAGTGCACATACAGCCTTGTCTTTCTGTTAAGCACCCTAATGATTGACTGTACAAAGGTGCAGGTAGCAGTGACTGCTTCTTCAAGAAGTGGGATGACCATTTTGGAGGGTGTTCCTGTTAGAGATTGGGTTGGACTGGAAAATTTCTGAGGTCTCTTTCAATTCTGAGATTCTGTGATTTTGAGGAATCACATATCTTAAACTTTGAAGAAAAATAAATTAAAAGCCAGAGATAAAAGAGGGAACGTATTCCAGGCTAGAGATGGAATGACCAGTTTGGTTGGAATATAGAATGTGGCAAGGGAATAAGTGAAGAAGGTCTCAAAATGCAGGTTGGGACCAAATAGGAGAAGGCATTGAATACAAAGTAAAATCATTTTCATTTTACTGTATAAGTAATAGGAGCTTGGGGCAGCTAGGTGGTGTAGTGGATAGAGTACCAACAATGAATTCAGAAGGACCTGCATTTAAATCTGGCCTCAGACACTTATTAGCTGTGTGACCCTGGGCAAGTCACTTAATCTCAACTGCCTTTTAAAAAAGTAATAGGGAGTCATTGAAATTGTTTTTTTTTTTAAATCAGGAGAGTAATAGGATTTAAATTGTGTCAAAAAGATATTTTTTGGACCTTGTAGAAGGTGGATTGGAAAGGGGAGAGATTAGAGATAGGGAGACATATTCTATGACTATTATAATGCTCCAGGCAAAGGATGATAGAGGCTCATCATCACCACCTCTCAGGTGGTGGCAGTGTGAATAGAGAGAGGGAACAGATTAGAGAAATGTTTCAGGAGTGGAATCAGCAGGACTGGGCCACCAATTGAATGTGGGGAGTGAAAGAGAGAAAAAAAGGAAAAAGTGATTCCAAGATTTCAAGTCTGGGTATCTGGGAAATGGTGATGCCATCAACAGAAATGGAGAATTTGGGGAAAAGGGCAAGTTTAGGGGATGATGACTTCAGTTTTGGACATGTTAAGTTTTATGTACCAGTAGAGTATCTCAGGGAAGATGCCCAGCAGACAGTTGAAGATAGAAGACTGGTACTCAAAGGAGAAATTACATCTAAAAATAGAGATTTGGAGGTTTTGTGCATTGAGATGATAACTGGAGTCATAAGAGAGGATGAAATCACAAGGGAGAGAGTATAGAGAAAGAAAAGAAGGTTCAGGTCAGAGCTTTGGGGCATACACACACTTACAGAGCAAATAAATGCAATGAACCATCAAAGAAGTCCAAGAAGTTAGATAGGTAGGGGGAGAACAAAGTGAAAGAGGTATTATAGAAGCTGAACGAGGAGAAAGTATCCAAGAGGAAGACTGGTTAGTAGTGTGGAATCCTACTGACAGGTCAAGGAAAAGAAGAGCTAAGCAGAAGTCATTAGATTTAGAAATTAAGAGGTCTTATAAACGTTTGAAAAAGCTGCTTCAGTAGAGTGCTGGGATTGCAAGAAGTTGAATAAGTAGATACTAGGGAAGTAGTGGTAAAATGACTGCCCTATCCAAGAATTTAGCTGTGAAAGGAAGAAAGGTTATGGGATAATAACTTGAAGGATTGGGGCAGAGCCAAGATGGTGGTGTAGGAGCAGCAAAGTTCCACAGCTCCCACATAGCCACCTCAAATACCCATAAAATATGACTCTAAACAAATTTTAGGGCTCTAAAACTCACAAAAATATACCTGCTGCTGAAGGCAGTGCTGGGAGCCAAAACCAGCCCAACCTGAAACCATGGCTTGGCCCCGGGGGTGGCCAGGATGAGCTGTAGCTGGGGCCTTCAGGAGAGTGGATCAGCAGCAGCTGTGGCAGTTTCCAGAATTATCAAGCCATAAGAAACAAGGAGTAAGTGAAAGGTCAGGGGAACTTGGCTAAACTTGGGGGAGAAAAGTAGTCCAGCCAAACTGCCTCCAGGGCAAGGAAGCAGCAGAAGCAGCAGCCCTGCAGCCATCTCCACATGGCTGCTTCAGAGCTCTTGGCCTGCAGACTGCAGGGGGGCCAAGCAATTGTTTAGAGGCTAAGTGCTCTTGCCTTGAGCAACCTGGATCTGGATCATGGTCTTGGGTGGTGGTCCTAGGGTGCATTTTCAGTGAGCCAAAGCTGGTGGTGGCTGCAAAAAAAACGACAGCCCCCTAATAGCTCTGGCAGCTGCGAAAACCCCAGTGATTTGGGACAGAGCTTTTCCCTCTGGAAGCAGAGTTGCACAGACCTAAAAAATGAAGTAATTGACTGGCCAACATGAGCAGACAAAGGAAGCAAAGTAAGAACAGCAACCAAACTCTAGATTCCTTCTTTGGGGACAAGAAGGATCAAAGCACGAAACAGGAGGAAGACAACACAGTCAGAATTCCCACACCAAAAGCTTCCAAGAAACATGAAGACTGCCTAAAAGCCATAGATCAGCTTAAGAAGGATTTTGAAAACCAAATAAGAGAAATTGAGGAAAAATTGGGAAGAGATATAAGAGTGATGCAAGAAAATCATGAAAAGAGAGTCAACAACCTGACTGAAGAAAATAACACCTTAAAAAATAGATTAACTCAAATGGCAAAAGAGGCCCAAAAAGCCAATGAGGAGAAGAATGCCTTAAAAAGTCAAATTTGCCAGATAGAAAAAGAAT
>CM053581.1:266628158-266649446 GCA_028627135.1 Pseudochirops cupreus | reverse complement strand
AGGGTTGATGGAAGTACACAGTTCTATAAAGGCACAGGGACAGGAACAGGGTAGAGAATAGAACAAAGGGGAGGATGGGATAGGAAGGAAGGACATATAATCCGTCTCTTACAATATGCCCACTGTGGAGAGGTTCTGTGTAATTACACATGTACAGCCTGTATTTAAATTGCTTGTCCTTCCAGTGGGGGTGGGTGACAAGGGAGGAAGGGAAAGAATCTAGAATTTAAAGTTCTATAATCAAATGTTAAAAATATATATGTGTATACACACACACACACACACACATATATATATACATATATATATATATATATATATACATATATATATATTATTAAGTACATCCAACTGGGAATTAAGATACACAGGCACTGTGGTAGGGAGATCCATCTTGCCCTACCGGAAAGTCTGAGGGGCAAGGGGGAGGACATAGGAGAGAGCAGAACTGAGAAGGTGAAGGGAGGATTTTTAAGGATATGGGATATCTGAGTATGTTTGTAGACAGCAGGGAAGGAGCCACCAAATAGGAGATGAGTGAAGATGAGAAAGAAAAAGAGAAAGGAAGGAAGAAAGAGAGATATTGAGGAAGGGAGAGAGAGAGAGAGAGAGAGAGAGAGAGAGAGAGAGAGAGAGAGAGAGAGAGAGAGAGAGAGAGAGAGAGAGAGAGAGAGAGAGAGAGAGAGAGAGAGAGAGAGAAGGAATTATGGAGTAACTCCATGAGCAAACATGATGGGATGGATTTTGGACTTTGCATCTGCCAATCAATGATCTACTGGTGTCTTCAGATCAGCTGATGACAGTGTCTACAGTGGGAACAGACTGAACCAAAATTCTCAGCTCCACAAAAAGCCCAACAAAGAAACTATACCATGCCTAAGTGGAATTCCTTTGAGCACCCTTTGAAAGGGAGAAAAGAACTTTCAAGCAGCTAGGAACCATGAGATATCTCTTTAACATATGTGCTCTCTGAGCTTGAGCCCATTTTCTCTCAGACTCTGTATATACTTGTGAAAGAGTCTATGAATATATACATATATGTGCGTATACATATATGTATGTATACTTTTATATATGTAGTTATATTCTATTACATTAATATATACATACATATGTGTGTGTATATATATATATATATATATATATGTATACATACACACACACACATACTTTTGGCAGGGGAGAGTAGGTACCAACTGTTCTTCCATACCACTTTGGTAAGTACCCACCCTAAAAGCTAACAAAATTGATTCTCATCAGATAATCTTGGGAGTAAAAGTGTTTTAGATTTGTTGGGGGCTTGCAAGCTACACTACTACAGAAAAGACATCCCCTAACTCTTCGCAGATACCCCTAGAGCTCTGAGGGAATGTAATAGCTGAACTCTGGGATCCCAACTCACCAGTCCAAGGAAGACTTGAGATAAGCGCCTCAGAATATGGTTCACATTAGACTTGATCTATCCTTCCAGGTCATGCAATCTTTTTAAGATCCTGATTCTATCATCTAAGTCATTAGCTATCTCTTCCAGTTTTGTGTTGACTGGGTAAGCACACTATCTATGCTTTTGTTCAAGTCTTCAATAAATATATTTTTTGAATCAAGGGACATCAAGGGACAAAATCATTCAATCTCATTGGACCTCAGGTTCAATATATGTAAAGTGAGGGATAATAAAAATCACAGTATTTGGAGTCGGAAGGGATCTTAGAGATGGGCTCATTCAACCTCCTCATCTTACATCTGAGAAAACAGATTTGTACTCTTCACCTCCCTGGAGTGATGGAAGGATTAAATAAGATCGTGGATATATGACAGTGGTTCAAAGGAAGCAGCAGAAGGAGCAGGGACTTAAGAGTGAAGAGATGTGGGTTTCAAGGACTAACTCTAGCTTTCTTTGTCACCATAGACCTCTCTGTGTAAATGTCCTCTGTAAAATGAGTGGGGCTGGACTAGATTTCTTAAGGTGCCCTCCAGATCCAACATTGTATGTTCTTTTCTGTAAATTCCCTTCTAGCTGTTACAATCTTGTACCATGTCTTGTATTCTTGTAGTCTTAAGGAACCTTTCTGCTGACATTTTGCGTTCTATGTCTTAAGAATGCTTCCAGTTTTAATTTTCTATGGAAAAAAGTTATGATAAAGTATAAAGCTCTGTGCAGATTAAAGAGACTATTGTTAAATACATGGCCCAACTCAAAGCAAGGGAATTTGTGATATCACACGCTCGTACTACCTATTTGAGCTTCCCTTGTCCACCCTGAGCATAGTCCCTCAGAGCCTGCTGAATCTGCTCTTGCAGAATCTTAAAAGTAAGAGGACAAATCTGACTCACACTCAAAACAAGTTACCTGCTAGGCTTTGGGTTTCCAGGATAACAGGAATACAAGCTTCAAGCCCAAAAGAGTTTCTCAGACTCAGCAGATGACTGCAGTCCATTTTGTGGGTTTTTGGGCTATGCTGAGGCAGAGGGCAGCAACTGAGGAAGGCAGGTGGACAACACAACAGCTCAGGAGTTTGAGACAGGTCACCTAGATTTGAATTAGATGTTCCTTAATACCTGCATGGGGGAAGCTAGGTGGCACAATAGATAAGAGTGCTGGACCAGGAGACTCATGTTCCTGAGCTCAAATCCAGCCTCAGATACTTATTAGCTGTGTGACCCTGGGCAAGTCACTTAACCCAGTTTGCGTCAGTTTCCTCTATAAAATGAACTGCAGAAGGAAATGGCAAACCACTCCAGTATCTTTGCCAAGAAAACCCCAAATGGGGTCATGAAGAGTTGGACACAACTGAAGCTACTGAACAACAACAAATACCTCTGTGACTTTAGTCCAAGTAATTTAACTTCTCTGGGACTCTGAATTCTCCCCTACAAAACTAAGAAGTTGGACTAGAGGATCTTTAAGGTCTTTTTCAGCTCAAATCCCATGATCTTATGCTTGTAAGCTAAGAAAAGTGAAAGGATTAAGCAGAAACATCCAAATGGTCAGTCTTTTCCTTTTCTCTAACAAAGGATTAGATGTTGAAAGACTTTAGATCTCTTACCAACACAGTGATCAATTACAAAGCCATAGGACTAATGATGGACTCTCAACGCAGGGCCAGACAGACATTTTTAGACATAGTCAATGTTTTGCTTGTCTGTTCACATTTACTGCAAGGATCCCAATAGAAGGTGGGTAGGATGACAAGGACACAGAAAATAGCACCCAAAAAAGTGTAACATGAGGCTGGTGCATATGCAGACCCCAGCAGCCTGTTTGGTCACTGTGGTATCTTCATATGAAGAGCTTGGAAAGCTTATTTCTGGGAGAATCATGATGATGGTATAATGGAAGTATGTTGGAAATATATAGACCTTCTATGACTAGTTCACGTGGGCTAACCACATGATGAAGGGAAGGATCTCTGTCTTTGGAGGCATTTATAAAGGCCTGTCAACTTCAGGTTCTTCCTCTTTAACTTAATTTGCCCAATTTGTATATGGATCTCAGTGACTCTGACAATAAGGGGAAGAATTCTTAGTGTCTTCTTCCCTTCTAAGGTTATAGGACTGATGAGAAATGGGCATTGGTCCTTGGCCTATTCATTCATTCTTCTGCTCTAGATGCAGAGAGTGGAGTCTTCACCCTTGGCCAGAAAAGTGATCCACAAGAAAACTGAGTGTTGAGATCCAGGCTGAGTTTTGCAGCCAGCACTGCAGCAATGGCCCAAAAAGAAAAGAGTGATCTTTTAGAGATGACCTTTGGTACCAAAGTCCAGAGAAAGGGCTTACCTAGAGGTCATGCTGCAATTGAACATGAATTTAGTGGGAACAATGTTATGTGGGATTTGAGCTACGTGTTGAACTCACTCACCTCGAAACCAAGGTGATGTTGAAGATAGGATGCCCTTGATATATCATATAATTTGTTCTTGTCATATCTGTGAAGTAATTATCCCTTTGTAAAACCTACCCAACACTGAATGGAACTGGGATGCTAGTCACTGGTCCTTAACACTGGGTAACACACCGACAGTGGGGGTTTGAGCCAATGAATATCCCATGATCTCCTCTGGGCACCCTGATTCTGTGAGAGTGTCAAGGCATGTACACTACATGTAAAGCCTCATCTAGTGTAAAATTGGATCCTTTGAATTGGCAGGGACTTTTGGAGAGATTCTCTACCAATGTGTATTACCTTAGTTTGCAGAATCCTTGGAGAAATTGGCAATTTTTTTAGGCTGTAATTATATAGCCATTTTCTAATATGCATTCCCTTATTAAGTCAGCTCCGCTGAGGTAATTTTGCAAACTTTGAATTTGCTGGTTCATTGAATATTTAAATGTTGAGACTCACTATATTACTGAATTCTACATATGTGTTGATGTTCAGCCTAATATGAGACATATGGAATTTGCAATACTAGAATGCTACTCCCTAGTTGAAAAATTGTTCATATTTTTCTTTTTGCATTTAAACAGACCTAAACTGCTTGCCTTATTATGAGATCCTCATGTCCTGCAAG
The DNA here is from genome assembly GCA_028627135.1 of Pseudochirops cupreus. Classification (NCBI taxonomy): domain Eukaryota; kingdom Metazoa; phylum Chordata; class Mammalia; order Diprotodontia; family Pseudocheiridae; genus Pseudochirops; species Pseudochirops cupreus. The sequence continues at coordinate 266,644,935 of CM053581.1, read as the reverse complement.
TACATAGGGTAAAGTTTGCCTGTGTCCCTGAAAATTCCAACTAAGCAACAGGCAATGTTCAGTTCCTTTTCTTGGGGGGCTTACCTGCCTTTGGGACTTATTTTACTTTGCTATTTTTACTGTCTGAACCTATTTGTCTTATCAAGCGAGTTTCCAGTCTCATTGTGATTGCCCATGAAGTGGCAGGCATCCTTTGAGGGAAATTGCAGGTGCCTTTGGAATAAGGGCCCAGAGTAAATTTGCATATACTTTTAGGAGTACTGTCATATGGAGACCCTCTAGGGAAATTTTGGTATACCCTATATAGAAAAAGACACTTAGAAATTGTATTCATACCCCAGTTGGATGGCTTTATGCATTGAATTATGGAGAAATTTTCACCCAGGACAGTTAGTTTCTCATCAACTTTCAGTCTGTCCAAGGCCGAAATTAAATGTGCTGAAACTAGCTACTATGGGGCTCACAAGAGCCAATTGTTAAATTTTTCAGTGTGAGCATTTACACTTTGGAAATCAGCAAATGCTACAGAGCAATGTATACATATTTTCTTCACCTGGAGAGCTGGTTGTTAAACATTGATCAGCTCACTAATAACCTTAGGAGAGCTAAGTGGTACAGTGGATAGAACGCTGAGCCTGGAGTTGGGAAGACCTGAGTTCAAATTTGACTTCAGATACTTCCTAGCTGTGTGATCCAGGACAAGTTATTGAACCTTTAATTGCCTCAGTTTCTTCAACTGTAAAATAGGAGTAATAAAATCTGCTACCTTGTTGTTGTGCAGATCCAATAAGATATTATTTGTAAAGTGCTTAGCATAGTCCCCAGCACATTTTAGGCCCTTAATAAATCCCTTCTCTTTCCCCAAGTCTCTAAATTCCTGTTTGGAAAGTCCTACTGGGATTTGGATAGGGTCACAGTTTTCCTGAGACAAGAAGCTTAATTGTCTTTTTCTTTAGGAGCTACTCAATGATTTAACCTGTTCTGTAAGTGTGGATCCAGGGGGGAGGAGGAAGGGGGAGTGTGGCTCTAGAGAAACCAGTGGAGGGTAAGGTATGCCCAGCTGCCTGCCTCATAAAGCAATTTGTAGGTACCAAGTCAAGTCAGTTTGGTTTTTCATCTGAGAGGGAGGTGGTGATGCCTAGTCAACCCCCTTTTTAAGAGGTTGAAAGCACCACATGAGTGGGAAGTTCTATAGGACCAGCAGGTTTTCTTTCCTTTTGTTTTTTTTTTTTGCCTTTGGTCTGAGGAAGGCCATTCAAGTACTGAGTCAGCAGTAATCTCTGGTAAATTTTGTGAAATGTTCCTTGTTGGTGTTCCAGATTCCGAAAAGAAAAGAAAAGAAAAGAAAAGGAGAAGGGAAGGGAAGGGAAGGGAAGGGAAGGGAAGGGAAGGGAAGGGAAGGGAAGGAAAGGGAAGGGAAGGGAAAGTAAGGGAAGGGAAGGGAAAGTAAGGGAAGGAAAAGGAAGGGAAGGGGGCAGCTAGGTGGCTCAGTGAATAGAGCACTGGCCCTGGAGTGAGGGGGACCTGAGTTCAAATCCAGCCTCAGATACTCGACACATTTACTAGCTGTGTGACCTTGGGCAAGTCACTTAACCCCAATAGCCCTGCCTTCCCCCCTCCAAAAAAAGAAAAGAAAAGAAAAATGATGATCACTGATGTATCTCTTTTTTTCTAATTGAGAGAAAAGAATAGAAAGAAAACCAATCTCAGACAAGACAGTTTTAAAGGCTACAGTCTGATCTTATATACTTGAAAAGAAATGTAAGGCATACATAATGAAGACCTGTAATGTCATGTACAATCTTTTTTTCTGATCTACTATATACATGCAAATGCCTATTCTATTTGGTGTTTGTTAAGTTCAAAAGAAAAAGAAAAAATTTTAAAATAAAAAAAAGAATTGGAGAGTGTAAAGATAGCAGAGACAGTCACTTAATGACTGGTTATATAATATATGAGTTTGCGGTTTTTTCTTTTTTTTAATTGCATTTTAGACTCAAATGCCAGAACACAAATACAGAATAGAGAAAAGAAACAAAAACATATCATAAACTTAACTATTAAAACCTAAATACAAAGTAAGAAAGGAGAAAAAAAAAGCATAGCAGAATGTAAAAGAGGATTCAAAATATGTAATAATAAATTTTCATTTCAAGAAAGCCTGGGGGAGGCTAGGTGGCACAGCAACTGGCCCTGGAATCAGGAAGACCTGAGTTCAAATCTGGCCTCAAACACTTAACACTTACTAGCCATGTGACCTTGGGTAAGTCACTTAACCCCAATTGCCCTGCCTTCCCCCCTCCAGAAAAAAGAAAAAAAAAAGAAAGAAAACCTGTATGATAGATAATACATGTTGTGTTGAGAATTGTCCATCTTTTCTTTGCTTCCTTGTGAATTTCCTTTTGTTCTCTGCTGTGCTCTCTTTTACTTTGTTCTTTTTTTTCCATCACCTCAAGCCCCCCAGATATAGCATGTGACCTTGTGCACTAGCCTACACTAGAGTGGGTCAACTTTGGCTATTGAAAATAGGTGAAAAGTTGAATTATGGGCATCGTTGTTGGAGAGGTTACCTGGTATCACAGCAAGAGTACTGGATTTGGACTCACAAGACATGAATTTGAATCCTGGCTTTGCTATTTGCTACTTGTTTGACCTTGGGCAAGAATCATTACTAGTTGTAAAACTTTGAACAGATTGCTTCATCTCTTTGAGCTTGTTTCCTCATCTATAAAATGAGAAGAAGAAGATTTGTCTTGCCTACCTCCTAAGGGCTGTTGTGAGGAAAGTATTTCATAAACCTTAAAAATACATAGACATATCAATTATTATTATTTTTCTTTTGACAGCCTGGTTCTCTGGGGAGGATGGCAGTGGCTCACCTTGACCCACAGTCCCTAAAAAAGGATTTGAAGTCAGAAGAACTGGGTTTAAATCTTGGCTTTCCTACTTACTGACCATATGACTCAGCCTGAGCTTCCTTACCTTTGAATGGGGTAGGGTCAAACTAGATAGCTTCCAATGATTCTTTCAGTTTTAAATCCTACAACTAGGCAGAAGTAACTATTATCCCTGCCTTCAGATGCCCTCTTTTACTACTTTAAACACTGCAATATACAAACAAATAAAAATAATGATTTTTTAAAACAGAAAAACAATCCTTCTCCCAGTGGATTAACCAACAGCTCTTGCCCAGCAACACCTTCGTAGCTTGAGAGAATTTGCAGCAGCGGCTTGGTTTACTAGGTGAGACTGGTTAGTGGCCAGTACCTCTGGAAGTCAGTGGTACTGGTCTTCCAATGATGTATGCAGCGGGAAGAGCATACAGTATTATAGACATTGAGGAAGGAGCTGATAGCTCCTGAAAAATTGGAAAAGAAAGTTCTCCCAAATCAAATGCTTCCACATTAGAAATGGATCTGATTTTAATAGAAATAATAACAAATGAAATGAAATGTCATTGCACCCTAAAATCCACAGAGATTTTTCCACCTGATCTGTAGTTGAAATTACCACATGCATCATTAGAATTGTTAGCTAGACCAGAACTGGCCTCTAACCTGTGATTAACCAGAGCCAAACAAACAGAGAGGGTCAAAGAAAGGAGAGTCAGGATGCAAAACAGAAGTTTAATTAATTTTGGAATGAGGAAAATGCATACAGAAGCCCACTCTCCTACTAAGGAGGGCTTAACCTGCTAGACTAAAGGTGGGTCTTATGTACATCCTGGGCTGGACCATGACATAATCATTTTTAGATCTTGAAATAGTTCTCATGGTTAGCATTTCTTGGGACAATACAGATGTCTCAAGTCTTGGGAGTCATGACCACCCTGTTGGGGCACAGAACCAGAGTTCTGTGATGCAAACAGGAATGTAATATCTGTCAGTGGCAAGGAACAGGGACTGTGAACATGTGATAGATGAACCTGGGAAAAAAGGGAGCTAGATTCTTTAGTGAACACCTGGCGCAGGTCCAAGTAATACACTTTGCCAGAGAGTGATATCATCCTGAGTGCAAAGGATTATTGTTATGCCAAGCTCAGGACACAGACTGTTTGCTAAGCCTTAGCTCTAGAAAATAGGATATCTCCTCAATATTTTGACAGAATGCAAACTCTTAGAGAATTTGCTGGAGAGGGGGCCATCTTCCTTTCCTATTTATATCCCCAGCACTTAGCACGATGCTTTGGACAGAATAAGTAATAAATGCTTTTTTCATTTATTCTTAAGTGACGTTCACCTTTGTCCACTCGGTCTTCAGTTTGACAAGGTATCCTCACCCCTGAAGGAGTATGCTAGGGCAATAAGGTGACATGCCGTAGGTATTGTTTCTAGCAATAACCTGAAAACTGGGGCAGACATCCAAAAAAAATGACCAAGCTTTGCATTGTGTGGGTCAATTTCAGACATCCATACATTTAGGCCATACAAAAGACTGTGAACAGAGACACAGAGAGAGTCTCAGATTATCATGAAAAGGACAAGTGGTTCATAATTTAGCAATCATAAAGTTCAGATACAGGGACACTTGTGAAGGGTAGGGAAGAGAAAGGGTGTATTAAAGGGGGACAAATAACCATTTAGATTTAATTTTTTTACATCAAAGCAGTAAATGACCTTAGAACAAAGAATCAGAGAAACCTCATCAGTCACTTAGTTTAGCCCATAAGTGAAATAGAAATACTCCATGCAACTTCAGGGAAAGTAGTCATACTGACCATTTTCTCTGGTCATTGGAGACCACCTAGTCCAACCACATCATCTCTCATAAATGGAAGAGACTTTAGGACAGAATATAGAATGATAGAACTGGAAGGAACTTTAGAGATCATCCGAGCCAATCCTTTCATTTGCCAGAGGTGGTTATTAGGGTCTGGAGAGAGAAAGTGACTTTCCTAAAGCACTTTGAAAAGGTACCTTGATAGAGCGAGAAACTCCCAGGACCATATGACTGAAGATCTGGATTCAAAAACCAACTTTGTTCTGTACCAAGTTTGCAACTATGAGTAAGTGACTTTCCTTCTCTAAATATAAATGTCCACATTGCAAATTGAGAATGATAATTCTTGCACCAACTTTCCAGGGATTATTTTGAGAATCAAATGAAATAATGCATTTGAAATCTTTGTAATTCTGTAATTACTGGAAGATTGTTCAATGTCTCAAAGAACTAGCAGCATACTGGAATTCAGGTTTCCTGCTTCCCAATTAGTGATTTTTTCTGTTACACCAATTTGTCTTTGAGTCTCCATCAACATCTAGAACAGTGCTTTGGGCATAGTTAGTACTAAGTAAATATTTGTTCAGTTCAATTCTACAAACATTTATTGAACTGTCTAAATAAACAGTCTTGGCCCTGAAGGTGCTTTCATTCTAAATGAGGGGATACAACATTAATAAATAAGTAGATAAATTAATTAATGAGTAAATGAATAGACAAATATACATATATATGTATTTATGGGGCAGCTATGTGGCACAGTGGCTAGAGTGCCAGGCATGCAGTCGGGAAGACCAGAATTCAAATCCAGTCTCAGACACTTACTAGTTGTGTGAACCTGGGCAAGTCACTTAACTCTTGTTTGTCTCAGTTTCCTCATCTGTAAAATGAGCTGAAGAAGAAAATGGCAAACCACTCCAGTATCTTTGGCAAGAAAACACCAAATGGAGACACAAGAGTTGGACATGACTGAAAAACAACTGAAGAACAAAACAAGTATGTATGTATATACATTTACCTATGTGTGTGTATATATGTGGGTATCTGCATACATTTAATTAAATACAAAGTACACACGAAGTAACAAAATATTTTCAGGACAGAGAGTGCTAATAATTGGAGGGATCTGAGGACAGGGATCCAACAAAGCAAAGACAAGGAAGGAGTCTATCTGAAACATGGAGGACCATTTGTGCAAAGGCACAGGAGGGAGATTATACACATGTGGGAAAAGCTAGCAGGCCAGTTTGACTAGAATGGAGGAATAATACAGAGGTGGTTGTTGAAAAATGATCAAATGAGCCAGTTGTGGTGGCAAACACTTTGTAGTCACTGCTTCTGGGGAGATTGGGGCTGGTAGATCACTTGAACTCAGGAGTTCTGACCTGCGGTCGGCTAAGTTAGTCCAGTATCCATATGGTGAGTTCCTCGAGGTAGGGGGAAACCAGGCTGCTTATGGAGGAATGAATTGGTCGAGGTCAAAAACAAAGCAGGTCAGTTCATCTGTTCTGACCAGCCATGAGATCAGACCTGTGAGTGGCTGACTGCCAGTAACATAGAGAGATCCAGTTTCAAAATAATAAAAATGATAGAATGAATGAACAAATTAGAGAACGTACAAATAAAAAATGAGAGGCTAATCGCCTAGCTGAGTTGAGAACCCTGAGGGACTAGGGCTAGGACTAGGGGTGGGGTGGGGATAGGTTACACAGTAGGAGGAAGGTAGGACAGCATGTATAGGGTTGTGTTAAGGAGGAAAAGAGGACTGTAGCAGGCAAACATCTTGTGTCTGTTCAAGGCAGAGGTGCCAAGAGCAGAGGCAGACCACAAACTGCCTACAAAACTCCTGAGTGTGGCCCCACCAGATTAAATTCCAATTGGGAAATGTTTAATAAAATAAATAAAAATACATTACAACACATGTTAATTTGTAGTTTTCTAGGTCAATATGCAAGCCTCCATTTCTCTTTGAGTTTGATGCTACTGTCAAGTCTCTTCCAGTTCTAACAGTATATATTGTATGGCCTAACATTCTATAATTCCATGTTCTAAAGGCCCTTTCTTTCAGCTCTAACATTCTGAATTCCAAAAGTCTGTGTTCTATGATGCTTTTCAGTGCTAACACTCTATGACTCCATGACTTCGTAGTTTTGCCAACATAGCCCTGGGACTGGATCTTTGGATAACACGTGGTCTTGTTTTCGGTAAAGTATTATGTAAGCACAAGACCAATAAGAGGGCAGAAAAAATCTGGTTCAAATTACTGGGGTGGCCTAAAAGGGGACTCTAGGCCCAGAAAGGGTGCATGGGTTTTGTCTTTCTCAGTTGTATCATTTTTTGTCAGTTGTTTTTAACACTGTAAAACTGGTAGATTTCAAAGAAAATAATAATGGTGTATAAAACTTTGTGATGGGCAAAATAGACTCTAATTAAAGAACTATCAATTACATATTTAAAAGAATATAATTATATTTAATACAGTTGTTAACAGGTATTTATTTCATGTTCAGTGCTCACATGATTATGATTTGTGACCTGAGCATTTCAAACAATTTCTAATTTAGTCCCAACATTCCTTTTTATGCTTTGCCAGGATGGTGTATAATCTTATTACGTTCTTGAAGAATAAATCTTTTCTCTTCCTATTTCATGTCTCACTTGTATAGCAGGCAGTGTATATTTGTCTTATTTTGTGTTTACACATTAATACAAATCCTATAAAAATTTTTCATCAGAGAGAGTTCCCTCCTCTCCCTTCCTTTTCCTTTCCTCTCTTCCTCTCCATCCTCTTCCTTATTTGCTGGGAGCTCTGACTTGGTTTTTTTTCCCTACAAGGTCCCAAACCCCGGCTAATCATCAGAGTGATGTATGGTGTGAGCACCTGTGTTTGCATGTTTCGTCACATCCAAAGAAGTAAACGGAGAAGGTAAAACACTCATGGGTCTGGACCTGCTTACTGAAATGTTCTGTTGTTTGCCACTTAATCCAGGCCTGACCTCTAAGTCACCTTCAGCTGTACCTGCTGGTGCTTAGTGAGCTGCCAGACTGAGGTGGGGCCGTAAGGGAGGGAAAACCAGGAATACTAAGGATTCAGCCCTCTCTTCAGCAGGGGATGAGCACCAAGCCCCAATCAGAACTCAGCAGGCCCTCCCTGAGTCAGAGTCATTGACAAAGATGGATGTCATCTCCCTATATGTCTCCTTCTCTCATCTGACACTAACACCATCCTGGTGCAGGCCTTTATCATCTCAAACCTGGACTATAGCAATAGCCTGCTGGTTGGTCTCCCTGCCTCAAGTGTCTCCCCCACTCCAGTCCATCCTCCTCTCAGATGTCAAAGTAATCTTCCTAGAACACAGATTTTACTATATCACCCCCCCTTCCCCCCCCCACCATTCGATAAACTCCATTGGCTCCCTAACACCATCAGGATCAAATAGAAAATCCTCTGTTTAGCTTTGAAAATGCTTCATAACCTGGTCCCTTCATATCTTTCCAGTCTTCTTACAAACCTTGCTCCCTTCCACGTACTCTGTGATCCAGTGACAATGGCCTCTTTACTATTTTTCAGATAGAATGCCCCACCTTCTGACTTCATGCATTTTCCCAGCCTCCCGGCAAGTTTCAACTTAAGTCTTCCCTTCTGCAAGAAGCCTTTCCCTATCCTTCTTAATCTCAATGCCTTCCCTCTGTTGATTATCTCCAATTTATCCTGTATAGGTCTTGTTTGTACATAGTTGCCTGCATTTTTGTCTTCCTCATTTGACTGTGAGCCCCTTGAGAGTAGGGACCAGCTTTTTGTGTTTGTTTATTGTTGTTTTCTGTTTTGTTGGTTTGGTTCTGCCTTTCTTTGTCTCCCTGGCACTTGGTACAGTACCTGGCATACAGCAGGCATTTATTAAATGCTTATTCGCTTATTTCTAATGGGCTCCAAGCCTTCCTTCTCTTCATTTTCTCTGTCTCCTGGAAGCCTCTATCTCTCTCCCTGATTGATTACTCAAAGCACTTTTCCATCTTTCTCTCTCTTCCCTTGAGAGTTTGTTACCATACGTATGGTAGTAGACAGAGATCTAGACAGAGTCAGAAGATCAAGATTTGAATTTCAGCTCTGCTTCCTATTACGTTTGTGGCTTTGAGCCAATCTCTGTCTTTTTACCCTTTCCTGGGCCTTAGTTTCCTCATCTGTAAAATGACAGGGATTAATTAGATGATCTCTAGGGGCTCTTCTAGCTCAAAATCCTGTGATCCTACATCAGCTCCTTCGGCAGCAGATTACTGCAGGTGGCCAGACATTTTCCATCATATTTCAGAACTGCTCAGCACACCTCTGGGATAGGGGAGGTTCAAAGGCATCCCTCCAAGTGGTGATGTAGCTGCAGGATCAGCAGCTCCTAAGGACAATAAAGTAGCTTCACAACACCCTGAAGGAGTTGCATCCTCTGCTTGGATCTGACTTGGGAACATTTTTAAAAATTTATCATTTATTTTTAAATTTTGAGTTCCAGATTTCTTTCTCTCCATCCATCCCATCCCCCACCCATAGAAAAGGCAAGCAATAAGATATCAATTATACATGTGAAGTCATGCAAAACATTCTTATATTAGCCATGGTACAAAAAGAAGGCGAGAAAAATAAAGAAAGTGAAAAAATTATACTACAATTTACATACCGAGTTCATACAGTTCTCTCTTTAGAGGCATTTTTCATCATGAGTCCTTCAGAATTGTCTTAGATCACTGTATTGATCAGAGTAGGTAGCTAAGTTTTTCACAATTGATTATTATTACAAAATTGCTATTATTGTACACAGTGATCTCCCAGTTTTCCTCACTTCACTTTGCATCAGTTCATGTTAAGTCTTCCCAGGTTCTTCTGAAACCATCCTGCTCATCATTTCTTATAGCATTCCATCACGATCATATACCACAACTTGTTCAACCATTCCCCAAGTTGGGCAAGCTCAAAAGTCATAGGCAACCAGACTTTCCAGGGAGCCTTGCCTCAGTTTCTCCCAGAGAAGAATAGCAGAAGGAACTTCATCTCAAAACAGGGGCTGATGTGGAAGACATTATTATAGCATAAAAAAGAGTCCTGGACTATATAAAACCCTGGGTTCTAGTCCCATTTCTACCAGTGACCCACCATGTGACCTTAGCTAAATGATATCTCTCTGGGGTTCAGTCTCATCTAGTAGGCTATATGTGGAAATTGTGATACCTACCGGATGGACTTTATGTGGTTGCTTTGAGGCTCAAATAAGAGAAAAGGTGAGAAAATACTTTCAGGCAGTAGTGATCCCTTGGAAGTTTGGGTATTTTTGTTACTAAAAGCCTTAGCAAGACAACATCCAGAAGTCAACCAGCCTGGTCATTAGAAGCTAGAAGTGATGCTTTGTACAGATGATTGATTCCAGCCACAAAGAGAATACTTTGACTTCATCAACCAAGGGAGGCAGGATGGTCCAGTGGAAAGAGCCTTGGAGGAAGATTCAGAGCACTTGTGCTCAAATGCAAGTCACCCAGCCTCTTAATGGCCTGTGTAACCTTGGGCGTCAGTTTCTTCATTTATACACAAAGAAAATTAAACCAGATGTCCGTTAAGTTCGCTTATAGATCTAAATCTAGGATTCGTGATGATCAACTCTGTCTTTGTAGATCTGGGGGTGGGCATATCATTTCAGGATGGCTGTCCTGCTGGGAACCTGATGAGGACTTCCCTCCCACAACCTGTCATTATCTTGCTTAATCTCTCCACCTTACCCCTGCCCCCATCCTGATAACAAGTAATCATTAGTCAGCATATTCTTAAAGAACTCAATCTCATTTTGATATTAACCAAAAGGGAAAAAAAAATCACTGAGTTCCCTGTCACTGAAAGAGTTTAAGTTGAGGCTGTAACGACAGCTGGATGGAGGTGTTCTAAAGGGGGATTTCTGAATGTGGCTGGATTAGATAATGGCTAAAGGCTACCAAACAATACTAGAATGATGAGATCATGGATATAGAACTGGAAGAGACCTCTGAGGCCCTCTAGTCTACCCCCTTATCATTTGACAAATGAGGAAACTAAGGCCCAGGGAAGTTAAATGACTTGTCTAAGTAATATGAGACAAAATGCAAATCTAAGTCTTCTGACTCTAAAGCCAGTGTTCTTTCCACTGTCCCACTAACTATTTACACATTTATGTAGCTATAATACAGTTTACAAAGCACTTTCCCATCCATTTGAATACTGGCTCTACCATTTATTATTCATGTAATTTTGGACCAGTCAATTCACTATTTTCTCATCTATTTAAAAAAAAGTGAGGGGATTGGATTAGGAGGGCCCTTTCCAACTCTAAAGTCCATATGACCTCATTTAATTCTAATAGTACTCCTATGAGGGCAGATAGAATTATCTGCATTTTACACAGGCAAAGCAGAGGCTTGCCCAAGACCATTCAATGAACTAGTGGCAAAGTATAGGCTAGAATCCAGGTCTCTAGACTGCTGGTTCAGGGCTCCTTCTGCTATAGACACTGTCCCTCAGGTCTTGCTCCCAAGATTACATCCCTTCCATGAGAATACAGAAGGCAGGTGTTTGAGCGCTAGCTCAAAAATACCCTTTTCATTCATAGAGAATTGTCAGCAAAGTCCCCAAGCACTGAGACAGGCAATGAGACTGACTGCTAAGTGCTGTCTTGGGAGGAAGCTGGCAAATGTAAGATGTTTTAGGAGATGCCTGTTATCTCCACACTGTGAATTCCATCTGTTACCTTCCTGGCTCTTTTGTGGGTTCCCGAAACTCTCCCACCAGTGATTCTGGCTGATTTCAATGACATTTGCTAATGAGGGCAGAGACAACCAACCGTGGTTGTCTTCCTTTCAACAACAGCAATGTGGTGGCCTCTATAATCTTTCTGTAAAATGATGCCCGAAGAGAGTTGACTGCCTCATGGCTTCCACTGAAACCCAGTCATGATGGGCTCATTTCTTCCCACCCCTAGTGGGTTCCCTGAATCATAATGTAAAAAAACAGTGAGGTTTTGTGCTCGACATAACATGGCTCAAAAGCCAGAGGTTTTTTGTTGTTCTGGGCAGATGCACATAATAAAAGCAGGAATGTGGACCACAAGGGTTGAGGGCAGTAGCCCTGCCCTCTTCACTTAGCTTTTATTCTGGCTCAACTACATTTGCATACCAATTAGGGAGAATTGGGGAGAGGATGTGTGCTTTTTAGCCTCAGCCTTTATACAGCTTCTGTGGGTTGGTTGTTTTGGTTTTTGTTAAAGTCTCTAAAATTGTTTTAGGGACACAACATCGTCAAAAGGTGTTTAACAAAAGGTCTAAGATATTGCTAACCCTAAATCAGATAGTTACCTGGCACCAGGGACTTCGAATTAGCACCAAAACCAGGCAGGCAAAAGAATAGACTTAATCTTGGCTTGGGAGGACTCTGGTTGGCTTCTATTGGCTACCTTAGCTAAGTGTGGTGATTCATAGACTCAGCTATAAACTGAAGTGCTTCCAGCTTACCCTTGCCAGAAAGAGGAACCTTAGCAGTTAAGAGCCCAAAACTCAGAAGATGACCCTAAAAATTTGTAGTAAAGAGAGCTCAACACCAAATGATTACTGGAGATACCCAGCAGAAATGATGAGTCCAGCAAAAACAATGCATGCAGCCAGGATAAAGCTGAAGAGAGCAGTGTGATGATATTATCAGAGGACAACAGTAACCCTACAGCAACAGACGTGTGAGCTGTCTTGTTTATATGTGTTTCCTATGTGTATGCCTTCCATATCTGTGTCCTGTCTACCCCAGTGTGCACATCTTCCCTACTTACATGTATGCCCTCCATAGATATTCCTTGATTGCACAAGTTTTTGTGTGTGCCCTTCTCTACTAATGACCCAGTGAAGAGTGTGATCCATGCCGGAGTGTGCTGGAGTGTGCTGGAGTAAGCTCAGATTGGCCCATGAGAGCCAACTGTTAAATTTTCAGTGCGAACATTTACACTTCTGAAACTGGCAAGTGCTACAAACTAGGGCTTGATTTGTTGTTTAGCTGATTGTCTAGACTTAAGAAAGAGAAGGGGAAAGTGTAAATAATGAAGATTAAATTTTTTTTGGTAGATTCAATTGTTAAATATTTGCCAGAATACCCCTGACGCTATTTTTGTCCAGAAGAAATCTTATCACTTCATCTGCTATGCGTTTTGGTGAATAAATTAATCAGCAAGCATTTAGTAAGCACCTACTATATAACAAGTACTATTTTAGTGCTGTGGAAACAAAGAAAATAACCAGAAGAAATACCTCGAGGAGCTTATGTTCTGCTAATATGTCCCTCAATTGGCTGGTAGAAGTAAATACATCAGTGGAGGTTCATGACTGTAGTTTTGAGTGGGTATTCGCTGAAAGAGTGCCTCAAAGTTGGAGTGGTTTTTCTGGGGGTCCATGTGTAAGAGGGCGTGCAGGTTCTACAGGTACTACATATAACAGTGATCGTGAATGATCACTTCTCTAGAGTCTCTATTTTCTCATCTGTGAAATTGGAAGGGTTGAATTATATAGCATCCAACCTCCCTGCCAGTTTTCTGACATTCTATGTCCTATATCTGAAATTTCAATACAGTCCTGATACTCTATGATTCTTTGAGATTATACTCAATGCTCAAATGTGCGATATAGACAGTAAGTAATATCAGAGTTCAGAGAAAGGAGCTTTCTCCCTATTGTGGACTGGGGTAATCAATGACAACTTCCTAGATAAGGTGTGACTTGAGCTTAGGAGCAAATGGTACCAACATGCCATAACCCATGACCCAGAACCAAAGCAAATCATTTTCCTCTACAAAAACATCTTCTTTCAGTCATACACTTCCAGTTAAAACAGAATAATAAATGTAGTTGGGAACAAAGACTTATTTAAAGGATAAATAAAAAGTTAATATGAAATGATAGTCCATATTAGCTTGAAAATTCAGTTTTTACCATATTTATCTAGGAACCCATATCCCCAGCTCTAGGTATATACAGATTGTGCTAAATCTTGATTGAGGGAGAGATAGGAAATCTTCAAAGCATTCTCTTTGGCTCATGTCCCCACCTACTGTCTTTCCTGGGAACCACGAAAATATAACTTGTGCCTAGGTCTCTAAAGAAAATGTAAAAGGGCCTTTAGCTCCCATGCAAACACTCAGAGTAACAATTGTAGAATGATAGAACTGAAACGGACTTTAGAGATCATCTGAGCCAATCCTTCCATTTGCCAGAGGTGGTTATTAGGACCTAGAGAGAGAAAGTGACTTTCCTAAAGCATTTTGAAAAGGTGAAAAGGAGTAAGAAACTCCCAGGACCATATGACTGAAGATCTAAACTCAAAGACCAGCTTTGTTCTGTACCAAGTTTGCCAACTATGAGTAAGTGACTTTCCTTCTCTAAATATAAATGTCCACATTGTAAATTGGGAATGATAATTCTTGCCCCAACTTTCTAGGGACTGTTTTGAGAATCAAATGAAATAATGCATTTGAAATCTTCATAATTCTGTGATTACTAGAAGATTGGAGTTCATGGGAATTCATAAAGTCCTGACAACTCTTCTTTCCTCTCTAGTGAGCCTTATGTCCCCCAAGATTCTTCCTCAGACTTCTAGACTTATAGTATTGCCCTATGGTTGAGATATCCTAAAAGGAGAAAGTAACTGAGGTCAGCTTCCCACAGATATATTTAGTCCATGTAACTCACAATGCTCACAAAAGGCAGTGTCTTAGCTTGCCCCTGCACATTGTGCTATCTGCCTTTGCTGCTCCCCAGTTTCAGTTCTTACTTTGTCCTGGAACTCCTTTGCTTGGTCCAAGAACTTGAAAATCTTCCTCTTTGTCCAGGAAGAAGGCATAGACAGAAATCCAGCATTTTCTGGGAACTCCTCCTACTAGTTTGTCCAAAAGGCTTTGTTCTTCATTTGCTCTGCTTATCCAGGAAACTTTCCATTGCTCCACCACTGCCTCCAGCCTCCAGCCTCTGCTATCTTTGTAGCCATGTGGTTTCACATTTCTCTAAAGCAATGGTTCCCTTGTTGGACTGCAGGTTTCTCTCCTAGGAATAGGCATCTGTGTATCAGCATCTTTCTCTCCCTACCTCTTCTCCCTGCCTCGCTATCCCTCCCTTTAAAAGGCTAGGGGTGGCTCAATTGTACACTAGTCCGGACTCAGTCATTGTAATTGTGGTATAATTGGGACAAAGACTAGAATAGGGTATTCACACAAACCCTAACAAGAAGACATTACCATTACCAAAACAAAATAAAATGTAATGCTGGACGAGGATGCTATGTCTTTATGCCTTCTGGAGGGAGGTGAGAACAAAGGTCTTATCATCTGAAAGGGCAGCTAGGTGGGACTGGGCTGGGCCTGAAGTCAGGAAGATCTGAGTTCAAATCTAATCTCAGACACTTACTAGCCGTGTGGCTCTGGCAAGACACTTAATGTCTGCCTCAGTTTCCTCAACTACCTTCCAGAGATTTGTAAGGGTCAAATGGGATATTTACAAAATGCTTAGCATATTGTGCCTAGCACATAATAAGTACTACATAAATGCTTATTCCTCTCCACTCTGCCTTTAACTCTCTGACCAGAGAGTTATCCTCTCTCTCCCCACCTCTTTCCCATCCTAAGGCAAGAGTGAGACCATGTCACCCTATTGGATAAACTCCAGAGGCTTCCTATCAACTTCAGGATCAAATATAAAATCCTGTTAGGCTTGTAAAGCTCTTTTTAACTTGGTCCCTTCCTACCTTTCCAGGTCTTCTTATACCTTCTTACTCCAAGTTCTCTGTGATCCAGTGACACTGGTCTCCTTGCTATTCCTCAAACAAGCACTTCATCTTTGGACTCCAGGTATTTTCACATGTTGTCTCTCCATTAGACTGTGTGAGCTCCTGGAGAGCAGAGACTGTTTTACCTGTCTCAGTATCCCTCCGTTCTTAGCACAGTACCTTGTACATAGTAGGTGCTTCATGCTAGTTGACTGACTTATCTCTTAACCTTCACCAGGTTCACACCCTCTACATATTTATTCTTGAAAAAGTAAAGGTTTCCTCATTCCCAAACGTCTTCAATACAGTTGACTTCAATACTTCAGAATGACTCAGGATTACACTGCTATCCCAAGAAGACTTCAGGCTTGCAAACCTACTGTATGTTTAGGAAATGATTCCATAGAGTGGACATCACTCAGTGCCCAGATCAAGTGGCTTATCCTTCTGGGCATCTGCCATGAGTTTTGAAGCCAGGTCTGCTCTATCTCCATGGATGGAACTCAAATATTCTATGATGTGGGTGCAAAGGAACAGTTGAGAGACAGCCCTTAGTTAGTCCTTTTACAGGACCTGTAGCACTGAATTTGGGTCATGTATGGTTTGAATTGTAGGAGGAAAAAGGACCAGATTTGGAATAAAGGTCTATGCTAGAATCCTATGAACATAGAACTTTAGACCCAGGAAGAATATGAGAAACAAGTCTACTCTCACTCTCTGATGTGATGGATAGAGAACCTAGACTGAGGAAGGGAAGTGACTTGCCCAAGGTCACATAGCTAGTGATAGAAGCATGGATTTTGAATTGAAATAGCTCCAGAGAAGTAATTTACCCAAGATTACACAGGTAGAACGTGACAGAACCAGGAATTGAATCCAGATCATCTAAGTCCAAATCCTATGCTCTTTTTACTCTGCCATAATGCCTCTCCTTGGTTTGCCTTCATGATTCTCAGCAGAGACCCAGGCTCTTCCCAAGCAGAAATAAGTTTTACAAGTTTAAGACATTTCATTCTCAACAAATTTATTAAATGAGTGCTGCGTGCATGGCCCTTTGCTCAGTGCTAGGAATAAAAAAGTAGATATAACACAGACCTCCCTAGTGATACCTCCCTTGCTCTCAAGTAGCTTATAATCTAATAGGGGCGAAAATATGGATACAAATAACTGATAAAGAGAAAACGATATAGGAGAAAGGCAGAGGTCCAGGGAAAGTGTCATAAGAAATCTGAGACTGTGAGAGGCTCTCCAGCATCC